>OY744535.1:73326547-73331547 GCA_963556195.1 Sepiola atlantica
TCCAGATTTTACCAACATGCAGGAATTCAAATTCAATATGAACACACATCTTGCTGCAAAACTCCCTATTTAAGTTGCTTCTATTAATCTGGCCCCTAATTCCCTAGTCCAAATGTGCCTTGTTTTAGGAGGAATATAAGTAAAACACAAAAAAACAAAAAAACAAATGATGATGAAATAATTATTGATTGAAAATGAATGAATAAAATAACCTGAATAGCATATATACTTTGAAACCACATTAACTAGTGTACTTGTATGAGTGTATTTCATGTTGAGCGATTTGCATCTTCATTTTATTTAAGTTACATCTTGAAAATTATAACAAATAAACGTGTATTATATTATTAATACGTTTGAAGATAGAGTGTACAGAGATTAACACCGTGTAACCCACACAACACAGTGTATGTAATACAATGCAATGTATTAAAATATAAAATGTTATATCGTGCTATGAAATGTGAGCAAAAGGGAATAGGACTCTTCATTCAATGACGGGCAACACCGGCATTTCTGCTATTATATATAAATATACTAGCGCATCTACCCGGTGTTGCCCAGGTTAGAGTGTGAGATGAAATCATATGCAACATCATGGTAGAGAGAGTTTACTTTAACAGTCACTTTGATGCTGTCAGCTAGATATCTTACTCACCGAGCTATTCAGATATATGTATATACTCTTAAACTAACGCTAATAAATAGATTAATTTCATTGTGTAAAATGTTTGGAAATTGTAATTAGCTTCTCTAAGGAGCAGCTAGAGACGCAAACATACTTTCATTATATTCATATGAAAATAATGCATGTGAATACAATTATATTGAAAGTACACTTCCTAGTATGTCTTCTTTTTATAGGTGCAGACATGCACAGGTAATGCAGAAATACGACACTTGGGTACGATAGGTGTGAAAGAGAGATGCCAAGTCGGGCTCTCTGAAACGCGATAGATTGAGACTGACACGCAAAAAGTGTGTATCGAGCCAGCGACAGAGATAAACGACGAATTTTGTATCTAGGGCCTAGAAGATGAGTGTTAATGAGTGTGTCAGGTGCACGGTGAGATAACACCGTGATAATTAGTAACAATGGTTCAAATTGGACAGCATTTGATTATGTAAGAGGACGGATAAACAATAATTTGTTTACATTTGACTTGAAAACGATTATGTTGTAGTAAACTGGGAAGCAGCCACGCCGTTTGTCTTCCACAGACATGGAGTATTGATTTACTCCTCTCCAAGAGTTAGGCACAAGGCCAGTTTTTATTTTACTCCCACAAGTAAGATGTGACCCAAAATCGGGTCTGGAAAGTGGGGTTTAAAAATCTCCTGGGCATATGAAAATAATGCATGTGAATACAATTATATTGAAAGTACACTTCCTAGTATGTCTTCTTTTTATAGGTGCAGACATGCACAGGTACATAATATCGAACTTGGTCGTTAACTTTTAAATTACTTTTTTTATCTGCCTCAAGAAGATATCTTATAGACGATGGGTTTATAATTTATTTACTTTTTGGAGATTTATATACTTGTATTCTATCTGGTGAGTCACGCATTTTTTTAACAATGATCTTTAACATCAGATTTAAATTCGTAAATAATCTTTAAAGAAACTTTGTCATTATTCGAATTTCTGGAAGACTATATTTGCTAAACATTCATAATATCTTAGATGTATCCTTTTTAGACACGTTACATTTTTCAATCGAAGTTGATTCTCTTTGTTAAAAAAATCATGTATATTTTTGTATATATTTTTGTCTGTTCAAATATTTGCTAAGAGTAATATAATTTTACTGCTTTTTATCCTTATGTTCTATTCCGATGATAAAACCTTGCATTTTTGAAAATCCATGGGTTAAGGTAAGAAAAAAAGTTTATTTATATATTCCTTTTTCAAACTATTTTATGATTCAATAAATATTATTCTTTTTCCAGTTTTATCTTTATTATCCTTCCATATATAACTTTTTTTACGTATTTAAAAGAAATCTGAATTTTTTTAAAGACATTTTAATTCATACAATTGTTTTTATCTATTTTTGAAACATACATTTCCTCTTGACAATAAATTCAAGATGTTTTCTAAAGGTTTTCTTTACTCAATTGTTTCCAGCAAATTAAAGCAAAACAATAATGTATACACTATTGAGCTATAAAAACAACAATCTTTATGTGAATTTAAAGGAATTTAAATATATATATATATATATATATATATATATATATATATATATATATATATATATATATATATATATATATATATATATATATATATGAGGGTAACATGCACGATATATCATTAAAATGAAATGCCGTGAAAGACAAAATGTGTAAAAAAAGACAAACGAAAACAAATGTTAAATACATGAAAAAATTATCAAAGAAAACGAATAATTTTACCGGTTTCGTTCAGCTTAACGAAGGTTTTAAGAAAAAGTGGAGATTTTTAATTGATTCGATGACGGTAAAAACATAGGAAAAAGAAAAACGCATACAGAAAACATCATTGATAATCGGGTTCCATAAGTTACAATTTTAGGGGGGTCACCGTTTTTGGGGTACACCTGTATTTATTTTTACTTATTTGTTTCTCTGTTCATTTGTTTACATATTTTATTCGAAAACCTTCTACATTTGTTCCAGGTAAACACACGAACGCACGATATGGCTCATTAATCTGTATTCAGCTTGTAATAACACATGCACGCACATGTCACTATTAATATGTCACTATTAATATGTCACTATTAATAGATATCATTAGAGTAAAGAGTTCGTGATAATTCGACACCAGGGAAGTAACTTACGGCTATGCATTGCACTTTGTTTCGGTCTGATGTAACTCTTTCGTTTTACGAATTATTAATTAACTTTTTGACTTCAGTATAACTTTAATACAGAGTGACCCAAAACTTTCAGACATGGTATCTTTATGACAACCAAACCAAAGATTGAGTAGAACACTTACATACTCCTCAATTGGCTTGGCCCTGATTTGCGCTGTTATCGTTCCGATCTTCTTCTTCTTCTTCTTCTTCTTCTTCTTCTATTCATTTGTCTGATCATACGAGGGAGTGTGACAATACATAGGAACACTTACCAGCTGAAAAGAGCATGAGATGCTTCGCATGTCGTTACTGTTTATCTACCGGAGTAAAACAGGATTCTCTTCACGATTGTAGGCTTTTATATGTTAAGGACTTCTTCTTCTATTCATTTAAAGACACAGGGTTCAGACGTTTTCTGCTATTACGCAGGCTCACTCTCAACTTCTCACTGTTGAGCAGGTCAGCAGTCTCCAAATTCTACTCTCTACGATATTGTCTAGTCACTTGCTTTCAAGTTTTCCTTGGCCGGTTAATCTACCTGCGATTTAGGACGTTCATGCTTCCGCAAAGGTTTATCTGGGAGAATGAACATTCCACATGACCAATACCAACGTATTCGATTAATCCTTATGGTGATCAGTATCTTTAGTTTGGGAATAGTCTGAAGATTGTTTCATAGACATTATCTTTGCGATAACACAAACAGATAACACTTTGGTAAGTAAATCGCCGGTGAATGTGAAGTCTATTCAGCATCATACCTCAGGCTTGTGGAACTCTCTTACTGCTGACTGTTTTCCTCCTATCTATTGACTTAGTCTTTTAAATACTAAGGTCAATAGACATATCCTGTCTTTGCGATACTCATCTTTTTTTATTCTTGTTAGCTCCTTACATCAATTGGCTTCATGCCTTGTCTTGTCTGGAGCGATTTCCATTAAACAATTAAAAAAAATAACATTGTCATCGTGTACGATAAGTTCTAAGCAACAATCTTTAGGAAGTTGAGGGTTCAATCCTTACTAAAGGTTATACGATAATAAAAAAATATAATATAATAATTAATTACGGGATCAGCTTTCACATACACACGTAGCTAATATCGGTCGTATTTTTCATTTACTGACAACTTTGAAATAACCTCCCGGATAAAAATCCGGGGTTAGGTGTTTTTCCCTTGTTAATGTGAAGACATAATAACACTCCCAATCCATGGGACGTTAACCTCGCGTATAATTGAACGGTGATAAAACAAATACTGTTTGACATTCATGACTGGAACTTGGTGAGGAAGTCAGGTCTTGAACGAAGTTCATTAATAGTAATTATTTTACTAAAGAGTCATTACTTATCGTTGCCAGAGAGCCCCTAGAGCAGGGGCGGGCAACATCCGGCACGCGGGCCACATCCGGCACGCGGGCCACATCCGGCACGCGGGCCACATCCGGCCCGCGAAGGCTTAGCGTCCGACCCGCTACCCTGCTAGGCTTTATTATTGCACTCCGGCCCGCGGACTTCCTAGTAAAACTCATATCATTTTGTGACATAGACGTAAAAGTAGGTTTCAATTAAGATTTACAGTGGGATGAAAATGTATAAATATCAGTGAGCGATGATGCATGTATATTTCATTTTTCTTTTACTATTAATTTCAAATCCTTAGCCTGAGATAAAATAGAAAAAGAGAAAGAGAGAGGCAAAGAGGAAACGAGAGACAAGGAAAGGGCATAACACAGAGAACTTATGTTAGGTGTGTCAAAACGAATGCTGGATCAACTTTCTACTTCCCCCGTCCCTTTTTTTCACACCTAGCCAAGTCGGCCGACTGTGGAAGGGGTCGACCCATTCCAAACCCCGAGGTTACCAGGTGCGACAACCTGGACTTTTTCAAAAGCCCACTGAAACAGATTGACCATCCCTTATCATCAGGGGAATTTCGGCTATGCGCGGCGCACACCGGGGCACGCCAGGGCGATGCAGAAATACGACACTTGGGTACGATAGGTGTGAAAGAGAGATGCCAAGTCGGGCTCTCTGAAACGCGATAGATTGAGACTGACACGCAAAAAGTGTGTATCGAGCCAGCGACAGAGATAAACGACGAATTTTGTATCTAGGGCCTAGAGGATGAGTGTTAATGATTGTGTCAGG
>OY744535.1:73341547-73369047 GCA_963556195.1 Sepiola atlantica
CTTTAACCAAAAAGTCTCGTTCTATCAATGTAGAAGTCTTACGTAATTCTTAATAATATTTTTAGTTTTTACTGTACTGGGGGTTGGACTATCAAGACTGTGACTTCTAACTTATAGAATTTACTACTTTATCAGTCGCGCCTCAGGTACGAAGAAAGAAGATCGGAGGTTAAATCAGCTGAAATGTTGTGAGAATAACATCGAAGATGAGAACAGTAATCGGAATAATCGAAATAATACAATCTATAAATCCTTTTCTACAGTAATCAAATCAAGCTAAAATAAATTGTAGAAAGAAAGATGCTGAGAGAGGAAGAGAGAGAGAGTGAGGGTCAAAGAAGGAGATGGTCAAAGAGAGAGAGGGTCAAAGAGAGGGAGAGAGAAAGAGACGGAGAGAGAGAGAAAAAATAGACATTAAAAATAGGCAATTAAGGTGAGAGAAAGATAGAGATAAAACACAGGAACAATAACAGAGCAAGAGGGGGTCAAAGAGAGAGATAGAGAGAGAGATGGAGATGGAGGAAGAGAAAGAGAGAAAGAGAGAAATAGCGAGAGGGGGTTTAGATAGGGTTAAAATTAAGTTGTAATAAGTCATAAAAAATCAAGAATAAAAAGAGAGCCTAAAATGTGCAATTAAAGAGAGGGAACAATAGAGATAAGACACAGAAACAATAAAAGAGTAAGAGACACATTCAACACAAAAATATACATAGAGAGTAGGCAAAATATAGAGAGTGAGATAGATAAAAAGAGAGAGATTAAACACTAAAATAAATAAATATATGGGAAAGAGATAAAGAAAGAGAAAAAATTAAAAACATGAATAAATAAAAGGAGAGAGAAAGAAAGAGATACACGGAGAGAGAAGGAGTGAAATAGGAAAAGTGAAGTAATGATAAAAATGAGTAAAGTTAAGAGTTTAAATAACGTTCAATAAACTGAAATGAAAAAAATGAATAAAATTGAGATAAAAGAAAAATGTGAGTATATTTCGACGCATGCTCTCGCATTAAAATTATAGACTTAACTTCCATCCTTACACGTGTTTCGTTATCTTTGAACAGTCAAAGTCTTTAAGCAGAATTCCAGCTCTATTCAAAGCCATTTTGGAAAAAATATGCTTAACTTAAATTAACTTAAATAAGTTAGTTCGTTATTTGGAGTTCGCTCAGAGATCACTGGCATGAATCATCCATATTTTATGGTTTAACATCGCGTTCTTTAGTTCTTCTGTCGACAAACCGGTGCCATTTGTTCACTTGAAAACATATTTAATTGCTGGTTTTCCCTTTCCCTCTTTTGCTTCTCACAGTAGTTAACATACGAACCCTTGATCCCCCCCACATATATCCAATAAATATTTACCATTCTGGCTTGTAGCACTGTTGTAAATGTACTCAGTTCTCCATAGAGATAGGTGTTTATGATCCTATCCTTCCAAGTGACACCTAGAACTGCTCTTTACATTCTGATGTAGGTACCATATTGCTTTTTGCAGATTTCTTATGTAAGGGTCCAACTTTCTTCCCTAATCTTTAGGAAAATACAACTTTACAAGCACTATTTTCTGTAATACGTAAAATGTTGTGTATTCCAGTTAGGATAAATAATTGTTATTTTCCTTCTGTAATTTAATGATAAGCATAATAATACACGTTTGTCAGAGGTCAGAGGTTAAAGAACGTCGATGTGCTGGATTGGACAGAATGTAAATGACGAATATACGCCTGCAGGCTGAGAAAATGGAGTTTTGTTTTTCTACCGATAATACCAGTGAAAATAGAAGAAATGCAGCTGACACCGATGTCAGTAGCTTCAGAAATAATTCCCTATCCTGAATTCGTCACGTAATCACGACAATTGTTTATCATGGTGTTCGCTAATTCAGCAACTGTGCTTAATTATTTCTACATTTAAAAGTCAACAAACAAAACTCGAAATGATCTGTGTGATTTGAAACAAAGTGATACACATACGACAGCAGAAAGACACCGGGCAACGCTGTGTAGATATAAGATAGTTTTAACTCAAACTATATTGTGTGTGCATTTGTAAGACAAAAACATGCATTTTGCTCCCTACTTATTGCAATGAAAAGATATATGAGATAATCTGTTTTTTTTATTTACGTAAATATAATATATTTTTTAATTTACTCTGTTAATTATTGAATGAAAATAAACGCTGAATCTTGTGTAATGTATGCTACTAAAAGAATTATCGGGCCGGATAGAATATGAAATCAATGAAATCGGTTTAAATTTGTTTTTAGATTTAAAGTCAACTTACGTAAATGATTGACTAATTATAATCAAACATCGAGTTGTCATATGTAATGCTATAAGCTCTAACTTCGGAAATTTTACTGATTTTACTTTATGTTTAAGATGTAGGAAGTCTGTTCAGTTGAGCTTGTGCTTTATCGAACCACACAGTTTTACTGAGGAATCGCTTGTCATGTTTAGTAAAATACATCTTTTAAATCCGGCGTTCTTAAACGGTCTTCACAACAAGCTCTACCCTCTTCCACCCCTATCCCCGCCCGACAGTCCGAAATATATATTCTGTGTTCAGTTACGAAACAGCTTCGCGAAGTAACCTTTGGAATTTTCGAGGTCAACTTGATACGGCAAGGTTGATGCGAAACTGAAGCGTTCTTTCCTGACAGCCACTGACAAGTGGTTGATGCTGTCAAAATACTTGTTCCTGCATCTCTGATTCTTGCCAATTCCATTGGCAGTTTTTTCTTTTCTTCTTTTTCATTTTTATTTTAAGTTTTTGTATATTTTGGCTATTTTTGCAATATGCTTTTTATTGACCCTCCCCTCTTCTTCTCTGTCTGTCTATCCCTCTCACAAAAATACGCACGAAATATAAACTTGGATTCAAAATTTCTCTATTTCCCATTTTGACATCTCGACCGGTTCCTTTAATTTATCTGTAGTAATGAAATTACGAAAAAATTTCACCTGTAGGTGTCCGTATTTTCTTGCGTCAATGTAATTTTGATAATTACACATAAGATTATTTGTCCTTTAATATTAATGGAATATTTATTAAAATTACAAAAGCAATAACATAAAACAAAACGAAATTGTTAAAATCCTTTTAAAAATAATTTAATTACGATATTAAATCAACCAGAACACATTTCGGTTTCTTTGTAGAAAACAGCCTTGTAAATCTTTTGTAATAGTTTAATTAAAAGAAATAAATTGCCGTGTTAACCCTAGAAATAAAAAAATTGAAAGCATTTAAACTATCGAATATAAAATCGTTTCTAGTTTTAAAATTATTAGAAAAACTTTATGTATTAAGAACATGTTTTAGCAACTATTTATATCCCATAATTTTTATGAATAGAAATTATACCAACACTGACTTGACGAGAACTAATAATAGTTTCATAAGAATATGCTTTAATTAAATAAACGTCGACTGATTTAAAACAGTACATTGTATTTCCACTTATGTAATGAAAATTAATTGTAATATTCGATCATTAATTTAGTCTAATTAGACTTCAATAGATTGAAGGATACACCTTTCCTATTATGATGTCTTGGCAGCTACTAATTGCTTTACATTTTGAAATAAAGTCTTACTTTACTTTAATGTGCAGTTGAAATCAAACATGTGTAACAATAGGACGTTTGTTATCATAAACTTTATGATGAATATTATTTGATTTAAGTTTCGTTTTTACAATGCCTTTGCCCAATTTATATTGTTGGTGATAGCTTGTATGTTTGTTAATATAGTTTGTATGACAAGAAATCGTAATATAAATCATTTAGAGGAGCTTATGTTTTTGTGTGAAAAATGGGTGTCTATTTGAAACAAAGCGTTTTCTCTTCTGTTTCGTAGTTGTGTATATGTAGACTCTTTTCTTCCATCGTTCAATATAACGTATTTTTGAGAATTCTAGATGTGCTTATATTATTCAGAGATGTGTGATTATTCTAATTTCTACGTTTTTGTAGCGACAACGTGTTTGCCTCTCTTTACAACCGGACGATCGCCATATTATTTTCTTGGTTTCATTGTGTACATATACTGATCGAAAATAAACGAAAGAAAAAAGCTGATATTTTGATGATTCGGACTACTGTTCTCATCATGCAGGCAATTATAACAATGTTTAGGTCTATGTAAACTCCGACACTCATAAGGTACTTCTTATCAAAATCAGGAATCTTTAAGGGATTTCGAACTGGGCCTTTTATTTCATTCTAATATGTATATATCTATCAATATATATTATAATATATATATATATATATATATATATATATATATATATATATATATATATATATATATACAAAATATTGGTTATTGTTTATTATATATATATATATGTATATATATATATATATATGAATATATATATATATATATATATATATATATAATTTATTTAAATACTGTATGTTACATATTTCAGAAATGTACCGCGGTTTCATCCAAAAGGGTAGATTTAGACATCTTTAGTAAATCTCTTTGCCCAGTGGAATCGTCGGCATGCTTAAATAAATTATATTAGCTCTCTTATATGATCGAACACTTTATTTGATTTCTTTTCATATACCATCTGACACACACTATATATATATATATATATATATAAATATATATATATACATATATATATATATATAATTAAATATGAAACTAAAAGTATACTTTTAGTAGTTAGAACCTATAGTGAAATGGTTTAAGCTCAATATACGAGATAGAGCAATTATAAAGATAAATGAAGTAAGAGACATAAAGATGTACGAATGACAAATCTATTTCAACTTCGATTAATCAATGCAAGGTGTACTCGATAAAACATGCTTATTTTTCTTTCCTTAAGCCAAGGCTTTTCAAGGATTAAACTCTTATCATCAGAGGTATTACATAAATGGATAAGTTGGCAGTGGAAAAGCCAAAATTCAAAATCTTTAACTCTCCATTCACCGGACATCTTATCAACGGAAATACACCAACTTGACAGACTCCATATTTTTTTACACCCCTACTTTTACTCTCCATTACTTTATGTTTTTGAATTTTGAATTTTGGCTTTTTCACTGCCAACTTATCCATCTAAAAACCACTTATGAAAGAAACTGATTCCGATTTGTTAATGAATCATATTTATAATCTCTAGAAGAGTGCATTATTCGTTGGCCAGTATGATAACTCTTGAATATTCTTAGCCACATGGGCATGTGGCTTAACAGGTTCATCCGTTGATCAACAATCAGGTTTAAGTAACAGTTCTAAGTGGCAGTCTTCTAGACGTTTAAGTTTCAATATGTTATTACAAAAAGATTACGAAGTTCAAGACAATACGCCTGTAGAAAGTCGAAGTTATCATATAAAAACCTTTGTTAATATAACAGCATAGATGAGTATAGTAGTCCGAATGATTCAAATAATTCCAATTTTTGTTTGTTTTCTGCTTAAACTTTCAATATTTCCCGACAAATAAAAACAAAATTGAATGTCTCTTTTCATTAAGCATGTCTGAAATTTTGAATTATTAAAATTATTCTTGACAGCTAAACAATGCGATTCATTAAAATAATTAATTTTATTTTTAACTTAAAATTTTTCGATTATATAACCCCCTCATCAAGCCGTTTCACTCTTCTATTTGTTGTAGTAACATTTTTTATTCATTTTTTGTCTGATTTTTGACAGTGTTTGGATAAAATGTCGGACAAAGTTATTTTCCTTCATGAAGTTAGGCACACGGTCAAAATATTTTTTATTTACCTCCTCTCCAGGAGTCAAGACACAAGGTCTGGTGTGGTTAGCCTGCACACTAGAATTGGGGCGCGCTGGCCTACAAAAAATATTTGAGCAGCTCCGTCGGCATTCTCCGGTAGGAGAGCCTCATACGATTAGCAATAAACTAACCCTTTCTCAAAGAGAGCGCAACACCTTCGAGAGTGGACCTCTTAGAACTGTACAGGACAATATCTCAGACCGACGAAATCAAGGCCCGAAGGTACCGGTCTTGACCAAGATAACGGATTTTTACCAAAAAAAATGACTAAAAAAAATGTTTCTAAAGATAACAAAGTATGGAATGTCTTGTAACTATTGGGTTGAAAAAAAGGTTAACGTTCATGTGTAAACGAGTTGTTATATATTAATGCATGACAAAAAACAACAACCGCGCTTCAAAATAAACACCGCCATTCTTCATGACTTTTACATTTTTGAATTTGCTCAAAGTTCCAATGCTTCGACTTGATTCGAAATATTTTTGACATCTCTAACAAAAGACTAAAATAAGAGACCGTTCATAAAGTGCTCCATGGAACGGAATACAATGTAATCTAACCCCGAAAATATAACCCTTCTTCACTGTAGAAGGGGGAATGTCTACGTGGTATTATCAGAGTTATGACGTCTGGATTCCGGTTCCTTACAGGGTCACACATAGCGAACACGTTCGGCACCACGCGGTACTATAACCGCTACTCAGCTGACTGGTTAACATCCACTAGGAGTCGGCATCAAGATTCATCGTTCTCAAGTTAGCCCTGTCTCTGTGTGTGACAAGTAAATAGGTGGTAGGTGCGGAAACGATTATCAATAGACCGAAAGTTGAAACGTTGATTCTCTGGCATTTTTTTGTGTGTTCTGAGCGAAACCTTCCCAGACTTCGCATGCAACTGCTGCGTTTTGCTGTTCTTGGATTCGGGGGTAAAAAGCCGTAAACTTGAAGGTTAACGAGAAAGACTACATGCTGCAGAACAGTCAATCGGTCTTTGTTAGATTTTTGCAGAAATCTGGTTCACTTAACAAACAAACTAGTAGTCAGATCGAGCAATATAGGCTAGAGGGACAGAACTTCAAAAAAGGTCTAATTCTTGATGATCTTGATGATCTTTCTGGCTATATGCGACTTTGAATCGTTTTGTGGAAACAAAGCGCGTTTTCGACGGGCATGGCAAGGGTATTTTTCAACCAGCACTTCGCGGTAAAATTAATCGTTAATTATGCGATCGTGTGGCACGTGCTATAAATACAATATGCAATCATCTACCTATATCAGATTCAGATACGTTCAAAGATAGAAATACTGCTGCCACATCTTGGGAGGTGCCGCATAGGGCACTGTTCTTTGCCTTGCGAAAATGCTAAACAAACTTCTAAATTTAATGAAGGTGATCTTTTCTCTTCCCTACAAACTCTTTCTCACATAAGAGACGTTGCTTTCCTCTCTCTCTACTATATCGTTATTTCTTTCAAAAGTGCTCAATTAGACCCCAGTCTTTGGTCCCCCCCTTTGTACAACATTCACAGCAAGAGCTCGTCTCACTATCACAACGAAAAGAGGCTTTCCTTTCTCCCTCCATGTCCCTAGCGTCAGGCAGAATTTGCATGGACCGAACTTTTTTGTAAGAACATCTTTTGCAAGAGCTTCTCGCCCTAAAGTAAGAAAACACAGTTAATAGACTTTATCAATGTTAGTACTAACATAGTGTTCCTCATTTATTTTGCTTATTAACCTTCATCCTTGAGTGGCTCTTGACGTTGATAAGCTGTGAACTCGAAATAAAATAAAGCATTTTTTACCGTAGATCCACAAAACAAAATGTTCTCTCTACAAAGCAACCTTTCACCCATGCATGGAGTATTGTTATCACATTTGGGCTGATGTAGCAATCGATAGTCACCTCCACTTAGACAGGTTCCAAAACAACGTCTTTAATCTAATAGGTTCCGCATTATCTATCAACGTCTAGCTCCTGTCCCTATCGCCGAAATGTTGCATCCATGTGCTTGTTTTACAAGTACTTCAATAGAATGTGCTCCGATGAACTTGTTGCGCTGGGACCAACTCGACGTAAATATCTACGACCAACCCGACAATCAACAAAATCCCACCCCTTCATTGTAGAGGTCACGAAATGCGGCAAGGCTTTCTACTCTAATAGCTTCTTTCCTCGAACTGCTAGCCCTCGGAATTTCCTTCTTGCTCCCTGTTTTCTCAGACTGAATAAACAAGTAGCAATTTACATGTAATGTGAACAAACATCTTACTACATAACTCCATACTTATGATGGCTCTATCAATATGTCCCTAAATTAAAAGTAACCCCTTACAACTCTGTGGCAGTGTACGTTCTTTGGGTTTAACAAAAGTTATAAAGAAACATGATCGAAATTATTACACTATGCGCACGAACTTTGTACATCTATCTCGCATTCCACTTCTTTTGCTTTTCCTGATTCGCAAATAGAAATACAACTAATTCTTCACGATCGCGTTTCTGCCTCCATTGTAAGATCGCCAAATCTACTTCGTCTACTCCATCTTTGTAGTTGTCAAGCATTCGCGGGGGCGGGTACTCAGAATTTATTGACCTTCCCTATTATGATTAACTCTTCTAATTATTTGAATGCTTGACCAATGGTCAATCCATAGTATAGCCCCAATCTGTAACGGGCGTCACCTAGTCGGGAAAACTAAAGCTAAAAACGGTTAGATGAGCCGTGAACTTAAGAGAAATGGATGACCAAAATCGAGAGGAAAGAGATGGTTGTTGATGATTAGGAGGAAATAGTCAACTGGTGGAATGTCCTCAAATAGTTTAGCGAAAGTGAAAGAAAGATCATTTTCCCATGTTATTTTCGTCGTTTTTAAGGTTAATACCGAAACAAAATTACAGAAAGTAATGATAGTAATAATGATAATAATAAAGTAATAAAAGTAAAAATATTAAAATAAAAAATAATAATAATCAGAATAATAATAAAATATTAATGAGAATAAAAATATAAATAAACATAATAAAATAATAATAATATAATAATAATGATAAGTAAAAAAACAATAAAATTAATTAATAATAATAATAAAACAATAATAAAATAATAATTCATATAATACTAATAGTAATAATAATATAAAAAATGATAATAGTAATAATAATATAAAAAATAATAATAGTAATAATGATATAAAAAATAATAATAGTAATAATAATATAAAAAAAATAATAGTAATAATAACAAAAATAATAATTTAATAAAATATTAATGAGTAGGAGAAAAATGTAAATCAAAATTCTATTTCAAACATCAGCGTGACAAACCGACGAAAATTCTATTTATACGTTTAGCATGAGAGATCGACGATTATTATATGTCAGGTTTGACCCGAACAAACCCTGGAAAATACTATGTAAAATTAAATAGTGACAGACAAACGAACATGTCCATTACACACGTAAGTATACAAGACAGAGAAAAATGCCAATTAAAACTTGAGCGTGACAGACCGACGAAAATACAAATGTTAACTTAAGCCTGACAAACTGAGTGAAGAAGAGAGTACTTTTGAGAGGGTCTACGATGCGTCCGTTCAGTCTGCGCGTTTAGCGATGAAATATAAATATATCAAGCAAGAGTGATACAACCCACAGAAATCCTATATATATACGCAAAGCGTTTACTAATGAGTCACCACTTATCAACACACGGAATAAGAGTTGATGAGATGGATAGATAGTAAGTTGAATGGTGATGAATACTATGAGAGGATTGAAAATCTCCGCATACCACTCCTATCCAGAAAACAGCACCCCCCTTTGTGAGAAACATCACTCATGGAAGGTAAGGACAATACAAAAAAGGTGTGAGAGTTACAAAGCTGCCGAAAGTAAACCCAAGATTAACTTTCTCCTTTCATCAGAATAAATGGCCGTTGGCTTCCTTGTTTATACATTACATAATGAGGGTCATGCACGAATGGAAAAGTTTGAGGGACACTTTTAAAGGTCAGAGGTGACCCCAAGACAAAAGTGGGGAAACAATGTGATTTCCAGGCGAAGAATTTATGTCTAGTTTGGCTGGCGAGGCCTAAGCACGAAATACTTGTCCGAGGTGCTGTCCCTAATTAGAAGGAACAGACATGCACAATATAACTAGTGAGATGATCTATCCGTCTATCCATCTGTCTGTCTGCCTATCTCTCTCTTTCTCTCATGTTTACAAAAGTGATCTTTCTTCTGATATTTTTAGTGGCTGTCCTCTGTTTTTGAATAATCCTTTTTATGAATCAACATCAGCGTCCGAGTGGGGTTTTATCTTCAGAAAAACAAGAACCTGGGTTCGACGACGACACAGCTGCGTTCACACACGCACCTTTAAGTGAAAATAACACATTTTGTGTTTCTGGGTGTCCACACATATAAGAATCTCCAAGCTTATCTGATAGGATGACAGCTTAATCGCCGACAGCTCTACCATTCGATTAGCTTACATGAAATTAGAAGCAAGTAAAAAAGCGAAACAGACCTGACTATTTACTAAGGCGAGAGTAAGCCTTGTGGTGCAGAGAAATCTTTGGGCACATCTGACATATAAAGTTATCTTGTCAGATTTTCACAATCAGATCGAAATAGCATTTAAGCTGAAAAATTAAACTTTGCAACTAATTAGCCAGTTTTAACTTATTATTATTTTACCGTGTAAGTGGCAATAAAATATCGTACTTCGCTTCAATTTATTTTTAGAATTAGTTAGTCGGGTCAAGACTAGTGATGGGACGATTCCAATATGTTTCCCGATTCCGATACAATTATCAATTCTGTTCTAAATTCCCGATACTGACACGATTACAGATTTCGATTCCAATTCTTTTAAAATGTTTAACTATAAAGTTTTTTTTTTTTAATTTTAATTTTTTTTTCGGATTTCCGTAGACAAACATGTGATATGTGCATATATTTTCGCAAACGTAAAAATACACTTGTTGGGGTTATCTGTAGATGTTTGTTTTACTGGTAGTAAATATTTATCATTTTATAATTAGTACCAGCAATGGAAAAATTAGTTTAAGACAAAAACAAAAAAATATAATTTAAAAAAATCGTTTTTGGCATCGGAAAATAGGCACACATTTTTCCGATTCCGATAGCCCAAAAAGTTTCGATTTTTCCGATTCCGATTAATCGTCGAGACTATATCGTCGAGTTAATATGAACTATCCTCTACTCTATAAAAATGACTAATATGTATGTATTCTTAGATTCCGCACGAAATCATTTCAAGTAGTAAGAAGATTCAAGAAAGCGAATAATGAAAATCCTCCATTTTAAATAAAATGTCATCGGTAGGTATTTTTTTAGGTCAGCAGAAATTATAATCATAATTTATATATACAAAAATCAATTGCTGACGGAATTCTATGGTTTTCTATGAATATTAGTGTGAACACTGGCGGAGCATAATTTTTTCTGTAATTGTTGACGGAGGGTGTACAATAGTTTTTAGTAATACCCTATACATAAGAATCAGCAAAAGAGATGACTTATATTTTAGATTAAAGAATGTAATTACTGTCTAACCTACGTGCAAACAAATAACAATGGCAGACAAACATTATTTTACTGCTTTCCAAGCAACACTAGGTAAGACAGCTAGACTATATAATAATACGTTAAGGCAATTTCATGTTTTGTACGTGCGTTATAACTCCATCTTTTCTGAACATGGTATCGCTTTATAGCCGAAGATGAAATGCAAGATCAGTATTTTTTTAAAAAATGATATATGATGACGTTGTTGTATCGAACGTAAAACTCGAATAGAAATACACTTTGTTTGACGTAGATGTTGCATTACCTGTTCTTTCGGAGTACCCAGTAAGATCCAACAAGAATGACAAAAAACAGATGTATATGGAAACACCTTGGTCTTCTTTATTTCCCATTACCGGATAGTTTACGCCGGTTACGCACACACATATGAAAAATAATTTTTTGACATACTTTTGTTTCATGAAAGTCTTTTTTTTGCTGAGGTCACATACTTGGTTTCCGCTAGTAACTCGTTCCTCTATACATCCGATTGGAAAGCAATTTGCTCTGCATTGTCTATCCGAGCATGAACTGAAGCAATTGTTCCACAAGCACTTCCAATTGTCTGTTTGATGAAATACAAGTCAGGGGATTCCTTCACTGTACCAACTTGCTTATCAGTCGCATTTTAGTCAATGGAAACGAAAGCCTAACAGCAAGATTGGCTTGGGTACTATAACCAATAAAGCTTCATCGGTGCCATAAACATCGGTAAACTCCCATTCTTCCGGTACTTCGATACTCCGATCACCAAGCGCTCCGGCTCTTCGCGTTTCTGAAAACACCGCTTTTTAAGTCTCGCTTGCACTGAGGAACCTTCTCCTTTTTAACAGTTATCAAGTCACTTTCTTTCTTTCTCGACGTCCCACCCACAATGGACTCGTCCACGATTAATTTTTGCCACTCTTCATTATCGTACATAGCCAAGGATCAAAGTGTTGTATCTGTGCTGTCCAACGATGGTAAAGCTATATCACTTATATTTTGAAATATAACTTATATTCTGAAAGTGCTTTAATGAGAGTACTTACATATAACTATTTCAGTTTTAACAAAGGTGTTACAATAATATCGTAGGGTGACGGCCTCGCCGGACGCCCATAGAATTGGAATATGTAACAAAGTCTTATACGGTATTCGGAGATCGATCCCAATAACCAGATTTGTTATGAAACTAGATTATAGAAGCATAAAACCGTGGATTCTCCACGGGTCCCACCAGTCTTTACTAATAATAGTTTTCAATAAATTTGTGCATTTAGTGATTTAAATGGTATTTAAAAAGAAAAACGTGATAAAGATCTGATGGACAGAGCCTTTCCCGGATATGAGAGGACGCCCCTAAAAGGAAGAGGCAGAAACCGTTGTAGGTGTTGATAAGGAGGCCTTGATTGTCGCCAAAGTAGTCAGTCTCCGAAATGTCTGTCGAATTTCGGACACTTTCTATAGAACGACCTTAGCGCGAGTCAACATCAACGCTAAAAAGGATTACTTTAGGTTGGATAGTTCGAGCAATACATACAAGTTCCACCATTTTGTTTAACTTGAATCTGGAAAAAAGCCATAATCCTTCAATATTCCCGCCAGGAATGTCGTCTAGAGGAAAGCTGGTTTAATTTTGTCTATTTTACGCTATATCAAACTCTTTCTGGCTTATTTATTCGTCTCTCTCTCTCTCTCTTTCTCTCTCTCTCTCTCTCTCGCTGTATATATATATATATATATATATATATATATATATAAAAGAATAATAAATAATAAATGTGTATTTTACACCAGTTTCTAATGTTCAGAAATATCTAACATATAAAGTAGAGTTAGTCTTCGTTTTGTCATCGATACCTTATTCCTACAAAGTATAAAATCAGATCAGTTTAAGACATACAAATATATATATATATAGTGCTATAAAAATCAGCGCGTGTTCAGTGTTCAGATTTAGCCGACTATCCTCAGTAATCACGCGCTCTGATAAACGTACACGTAATTTATATTGATCTGTTTATCTTCTCTCTCTCTCTCTCTCTCTCTCTCTCTCTCTCTCTATATATATATATATATATATATATATATATATATATATATATATATATATATAAATATATATATACATATATATATATATATATATATATATATATATATATATATATATATATATATATATATATATAAATATATATATACATATATATATATATATATATATATATAAATATATATATACATATATATATATATGTATATATATATATATATATTAAATAAACATTTGTGGGATAGTTGACACTAATTAATTCGTTTTGCAATGCATAGGCGTCTTCGCAAGACAGTCTTGAGCAGACGCATGTGCGTTGAAACACGACTTTATTAGTGTCGACTGTCTCACCAATGTTTAGTTAATTTCATTAAAGCTCTACTCTATATTCAGCACTTTGGAAAAAAATATTAGTTTTTTTTTATTATGCCAATATATTTAGAACGTGAATAATATATATATATATATATATATATATATATATATATATAGCATATATTTATGTAAACTTATGACATAATCAATTTATGTTCCAAGAAATAACACATGATAAGATTCCGTCAATGCTTTCGGTTTCGGATACTGTACTACCATACACAAATGTTCATGTAATGATCCGTAACATCTTATTACAACACTCTCTATTAAATATGGCTGGTTTCGCGTGAATAAAGTTATAAAAAAGTACCTATATCATTGTGTTTCAACATAAACTTACGAGACATAAGTAACTATATAATTTTTTTCAACATAAACTACGAGGCATAAGTAACTATATAAGTTTATTTCAACATAAACTCATGAGACATAAGTAACTATATAATTTTATTTAAACATAAACTCATGAGACATAAGTAACTATATAATTGTATTTTAACATAAACTTACGAGACATAAGTAACTATATAATTTTATTTCAACATAAACTCATGAGAGATAAGTAACTATAAAATTGTATTTCAACATAAACTCATGAGACATAAGTAACTATAAAATTGTATTTCAACATAAGCTCACGAAACATAAGTAACTATATAATTGTATTTACACATAAACTCATGAAACATAAGTAACTATATAATTGTATTTCAACATAAGCTCACGAAACATAAGTAACTATATAATTGTATTTACACATAAACTCATGAAACATAAGTAACTATATAATTGTATTTCAACATAAACTCATGACACATAAGTAACTATATAATTTTATTTCAACATAAACTCATGACACATAAGTAACTATATAATTTTATTTTAACATAAACTCATGACACATAAGTAACTATATAATTTTATTTCAACATAAACTCGTGAGACATAAGTAACTATATAATAGTATTTCAACATAAACTCATGACACATAAGTAACTATATAATTGTATTTCAACATAAACTCGTGACACATAAGTAACTATATATATATAATCAACATAAACTCATGAGACATAAGTAACTATATAATTGTATTTCAACATAAACTCATGAGCCATAAGTAACTATATAATTGTATTTCAACATAAACTCATGAGCCATAAGTAACTATATAATTGTATTTCAACATAAACTCATGAGACATAAGTAACTATATAATTGTATTTCAACATAAACTCATGAGGCATAAGTTACTATATAATTGTATTTCAACATAAACTCATGAAACATAAGTAACTATATAATTGTATTTCAACATAAACTCATGAGACATAAGTAACAATATAATTGTATTTCAACATAAACTCATGAGACATAAGTAACTATATAATTATAATCAACATAAACTCATGAAACAAAAGTAACTATATAATAGTATTTCAACATAAACTTACGAGACATGAGTAACTATATAATTGTATATCAACATACACTCATTAGACATAAGTAACTATACAATTGTATTTCAACATAAACTTACGAGACATAAGTAACTATATAATTGTATATCAACATAAACTCATGAGACATAAGTAACTATATAATTGTATTTCAACATAAACTCATGAGACATAAGTAACTATATAATTGTATTGTAACATAAGCTCATTAGACATAAGTAACTATATAATTGTATTTCAACATAAACTCATGAGACATAAGTAACTATATAATTGTATTTCAACATAAACTCATGAGACATAAGTAACTATATAATTGTATTTTAACATAAGCTCATGAGACATAAGTAACTATATAATTGTATTTCAACATAAACTCATGAGACATAAGTAACTATATAATTGTATTTCAACATAAACTCATGAAACATAAGTAACTATATAATTGTATTTCAACATAATCTCATGAGACATAAGTAACTATATAATTATAATCAACATAAACTCATGAAACATAAGTAACTATATAATTGTATTTCAACATAAACTCATGAGACATAAGTAACTATATAATTGTATTTCAACATAAACTCATGAAACATAAGTAACTATATAATTGTAGTTCAACATAAACTCATGACACATAAGTAACTATATAATTTTATTTCAACATAAACTCATCAGACATAAGTAACTATATAATTGTATTTCAACATAAACTCATGATACATAAGTAACTATATAATAATAATCAACATAAACTCATGAAACATAAGTAACTATATGAGTGTATTTCAACATAAACTCATGAGACATAAGTAACTATATAATAGTATTTCAATATAAACTCATGACACATAAGTAACTATATAATAATAATCAACATAAACTCATGAGACATAAGTAACTATATAATTGTATTTCAACCTAAACTCATCAGACATAAGTAACTATATAATTGTATTTCAACATAAACTCATGACACATAAGTAACTATATAATTGTATTTCAACATAAACTAATCAGCCTAATAAACGCCAGATAGGTGAGCAGCTTGGATTGTAATTGCTTTCGAAATTTTAGTCGGACGAATCTTTGACTCTTGGTTTTCTAGAAGCATTCCTAGAACCGTGGTTTTGAGCTCTTTTTCTTAATCGTGTTCACATATATCTTAAATAAAAAAATAGAACTGAAATAAAATCTATATCAAAATGTTTTTCAAATAAAAATATACGATTTCCACTTTCGAATGACACATGAAATAGAAAGAAATACGTAAGTATAAACAAAGTTACAGACTAAAGAAAATTTATAGTTGCTTATGGCGGGCCTTTGATGTGTGCAATATATTTGACATCCGGTCAAGTCGATGAGGTCAGTTAGTACGTCATAAATGTTGTTATAACAACTCATCCCAAACGAAGTCCTGTGGTTGTGAACCCATAACAGAATATGTAAAAACATTGTCTGTCTTAACGTCTCAGAACAAATGTTATTATCTACAGTATTTTCATGTGTCAAAATATTTTTCCTATTTTTGGTCGTCTTATTCAAGATGTTTCGCTCGCTATATTCTCCAACCTTCTTTCTGTACTATTTAATTGAATCTTTATTTCAATCGACGTTCGTATACTGTTCACAGTCTGGTTTCATTACTTACTAGGTGAAAATGTTCATTTGAAACATCAGCCTGAATTAACATAAAATACGTGAGTTCGATTCATCGACCCAGATGAAGTGACCATAATAGAACTATTCAAGTAAAATTAAAAGACGGATTTATGCAATTTATTTGAATAGAATAGACTTACATGTTGGCAAGGATCAAAGTGCACACTTTGGATATTGTTTTGATTAGGATTTCCCTAGAGAAAATGTGACGAATCTCAGATTCTTGACTTTCCAGAACAACTTCAACACCGTAATTTTCTGCTATTTTTCTTAATCGTGTACATCTAATGTATACCAAAAATAAAAATGGAAATTAAATAAAATTCATATCAGAATGTTTATTAAATAAAAATATACGATTTTTCTTTCGAATGACACAGTAAATAGATGAAATGCGTAAGTATCAACATAGTTATACATAAACGAAATCTATATAGTTACTTATAGCGGACCTTTTATGTCGAACACTCTTTTCTTAACAAAAAATAAAATAATCTTTAATCGTGTAATAAATTAATATAACTGTAATTGGACAAGAATAAAAAGTGTACGGATGGGCTGTTTAGGTGAGGAATTTTCATCCTCTGAACCACAGTTACCTGACTATGTTGTGTTTTGTTAAGATTCTCGCCTTCAAGGAATAGGGATGTAAATAATCAGTACTCAACTATCAGTCCGACAAAGACTGTGCCATTATATGTTCAGCTGTGAGATTCGTTCTGGGTAGTCCTAGGAGGTCCACCTTCACAGGGCTTGACGTATTGCTTTGTGAAGTAGTTTGTTTATTAATGACAACGAGGCTGCGATGAGAGAGAAGTTAATACCGGAAGGCAAAGCAAGAATCAGAGAGAGGATAAGTCAAATAAAACGTCCAGTGATTGTAAGCTGCATTGTTTGATTGACTGTGGCAACAAGTCCGTTGTTATTTTCATATTAATCCGTGGTAATTGAGCTTTTATGTTCGCGGTAAAATCAGAAGGTAAACGGTGCTCTGATCGAGGTTTAGACCTGTAAACCTGTAGTTAGATTTCAAAACTTGATTAAATTTTAACGAGAGGAACTAAAAATCAATTAATATTAGTTCCTAATATGAGTTTCTGTAGAACATAATAAACTTTTTGTAAGGGGGCATAATATTGGCACACTCTCTAAGTTGAAATTGAAATATACAAGATTAGCACTGAATTTGATCCTTAATGATTAAATACAAAGTTAGCAAGTTTTCCATGATTACATTTTCTACTTAATATACGTAAAGTTTACGTATTTAATATCAAACATTTTCCATAATAAAAATCATGTAATGGATTTTGATTTAAAATAAGTAATAATTCAAGACAAAATGTATAGTATCATATGTATATTCATTTTATTTTAATAACGGAACATAAAGGTGGTGCAAAACACTTATATTTTGTTTGGTAATTTTATTCTTAACTACTTTTATAATTAACTAATTTTATTTTTAATTTTGCCCGGATGAAAAATAAATGACTGATTTGTTTATCAACAAACAGGAATTCATTTTGGTGATTTTAACAAAAGTTGAGCAAATATCTCAGTACGTGATTATATATATCAACGAGAATTAATCATGTTATGAGTTATTTCCCTTGACTTCTTTAATGTTTAATACTATTCGGTGAGTAATGGAAAATGTATCTACTCTAAAAGTTTTCCTAGTCGGAATAATTATTTTCTATTTAGAAAGTATTGACGCGAAATAAAATATATTCGTGCAAATAACATAGTATGTCAGACGGATTGTTATTCAGGTTTTATTTAAAAAAAAAACCGGTAGAATACTTGTATATGTTAGACTACGGCAATACCCTGCATATGACGGATATTCTGCTAGTAGTACCTTCAAAAAATCATCGCTAACAAGGAAATGCCTCTTAGCGCCCGGAATGGGTGGAGTGTTACCGACCAGCGAGCCTTTTCTATTCGTGTTTGCAATTGTCTGGCTTGACACTCAGTTGTGAACAGCATTGAACCAAATGCGCCATCTTTTGCAGACAGAGGTGAGACAGAGTCGATTGACCTCCATCGATCAATGTCAAACGAGGAAGAACGTTAACAAGCCGGCAGCACGCATGCGCAATGCTCTGGTTCGCCTGTCGGGTAGTGAGATTTTCGCTCAAGACTTTTCACATGGCAACTTCCGGTGTTTCATATCCGGTTTGAGGTCGCCATCTTTTTTTCTTTCAAGAGTCGAAGCTAAATAGAGAAAGATGAAGGATATTAAAAGAAACGAGAGAAATTAACAAAGAGAGATTGAAAGAACAAACAGAACAAGAAAATAAAACGGGGAAAGAACGATGCAAAGTAGAAAGAAAACGTAACAAGACAGGGGGAGGTATATAACATGATGAAAACGAAAGAAAGTAAATGAAAGAAAAATAGAAAAGTCGGAAAATAAATCGAAGGGGAAAACCTAGAAAAGGAAAGGTAAATACTAACCGAGGAAAAAAAAGGGAAGAAAGAAAAGGGAAGATTGAAAGAAAAATACAAAATTGAACGAAAGAAAAAAATAAAAGAAATAGTATGTTCTTCGCTACAGCCTTTTTCTCACAGAATAGACGTTGTTAGTTTTTCTCTACTCTACCGTTATTTCCAAAGCTGGTGGACGACTTACCTGCAATCTTTAGTTCCTCCTTGTTAGACATTCACAGACGAATCTCTGTTTTCTGTCACAACGAACTAAACAACACTTTCCTTTTTTCATCTGTTTTCCTCGCATGAAGCGACATTTCTTCGAAGAGAGCGTCTTCGCAAAAATGTCTTGCCTGTGGAACACATTGTCGAGGGAACTGATTCCCTGAGGATGACAACATGGTCGTCTTCAAATCCAATATCAACAGATTCCTATCATAATCAAAACACTTCCAAATCAGAAATGAAACTTCGTTCACTCCAGTAACCATTCTCAATCCTCTAATAATATTCTTCATCTTTCAACTAACAATCAGTTACCTCGAGTGGGTTTTGAGCTTGATAAATGTGTTACCCATCAGAAAGCGAACGAATTTCATTCTTTATATTTTCTATTCACCAGGCAACTTTCGGTGTTTCATATCTAATTTGTGGTCGCCATCTTTTTTTCCTTATTTTTTTCTTATGTTTAATTGTTTTCCTTCTTTTTCTCACTTTCCCTTTTTTCTTCGTCTTCTTTATCTGTTTTCTTTTTCTTTCCCTCTTTCTCATTTTTCACGCTACTTTTTTCCTCCTCTTTTTTCTTACTATTTTCTTTTTCTTTCTCTTCTTCCTTTGCAATTTCTGTGTTCCTCTTCCTCTTCTCCTTTCTAATTGTTTTCCTTCTTTTTTCACTTTCTCTCTTTTTCCTCGTCTTACTAATCTGTTTTATTCTTCTTTTCCTCTTGGTTCATTTTTCTTTTATTTCTTTTTTATTTCTTCGTTGTCCACTTACCCTCATTTCTTATCGGTTTCTGCCTTTTTCTCACTTATTTTTCTTTTCCACCAGACTGTTTGCTTGTTTTTTTTATTCGTCTTCTTTCCTTTCTTTTTCTTCTTCTTTTGCCATTTCTGTGCTCTTTTGTTCTTTTCTTTCTTTCATCTTCTTTTACTGTTCACTTGTCTTATTTCATCCGTCCTTCTTTTTCAGCTTTTATTTCTTTTTCTTCGTCTTCATCTTCTATTTCTCCTTATTTTTTTTCGTACTTATTTTCATTCCCCTTTTATTTTCTTCGTTTCTATTTCTGTTATCTTCTTTTTTTTCGTACTTTTTTTCATTCCCCTTTTATTTTCTTCGTTTCTATTTCTGTTATCTTCTTTTTTTTCGTACTTTTTTTCATTCCCCTTTTATTTTCTTCGTTTTTATTTCTGTTATCTTCTTTTTTTCGTACTTTTTTCATTCCATTTTTATTTACTTCATTTTTATTTCTGTAATCTTCTTTTTTTCGTACTTTTTTCATTCCCTTTTATTTTCTTCGTTTCTATTTCTGTTATCTTCTTTTTTTCGTACTTTTTATTTCAACTTCTTTACTTCTTTCTTTTTATTTTGTTCTTTTTATTTTTATTTGTACTTTTTATTTGTTCGTCTTTTTCTTTTTTCTTCTTCCTTTACTCTTTCGTTTCATGTCTTTTTCGTTCTTTTTTCATACGTTTTATTTTATCTGTCTTCTTTTGTCTTCTTCTTCTATTTTTCTCTTCGTCTATGTTTTTCTTTTTTTTCTTTCTGTTTTTCTTGTACATTTTTATTTGTTTCATCTTCCTCTTCTTTTGCATTTTTTGTTCCTTTTCTTCGAACATTTGTTTATTTTCTTTGTCGTTCTTTTCCATTTTTATTGTTACCTTTTCATTAGTTGAGAAGTTAACCCTATACCTCGATAAATATATGTACACATACACACATTACTAATTTCGTTCTTTCATCATTTTTCTCACTCATCATATATTCAGGGAACTATGACTCATATTTTCTATCGTTTCTATTACTCTCGCTTTTGTGACTCTCCTCTTTTCTCCACATAGCTGGAAGGAGAACGATAGAGGAAGAGAAACACAGAAAGAGAGAGAGAGACAGAGAGAGAGAGAGAGAGAGTTTGTGTGAGAGGACAGCATGGAAAAAGAACCCTCAGTTTTAATTTTATTTTTTGTATTTTATGTATTTAATATATTTAACTGGCTTTGCAAACTCTTTTTTCCCTGATTCAAACAATGTGATCCGACCTCAATAAGTGAGCCAACGGGGTGTATGATATCTAGTATCTATCTATCTATCGATCTATCTATCTATCTATCTATATGATTATTTTTATTTACACAGACGTGTATAAAATCTGCGACACTGGCATGTTGATGTTATCGATCAACAGCTATTATAAACTGAGATCTCATCAGGCAGAGTTAGAATCCGATCTTAACCGTAGATCATATTTCGAAAGATCGGATTCTAACTCTTCCTGATGAGATCTCAGTTAATAATAGCTGTTGATAGATACCATCGACATGCCAGTGTCGCAGATTTTGTACATGTCTGTGTAAATAAAAATAATCATATATAAAAGCTCTATTTGATATTGAGCACTTTTTATAAACCTGGTTGAAATTCTTTGGATTACTACCCTGTACATGTTTTACCTGCATTATATATATATATATATATATATATATATATATATATATATATATATATATATATGATCTATTTCTTAAAGAAATACATAATATCTTGAAAAATAAATATTGATGCTGGTAACATAATTTAATTTCCATCCACTTCTTTGAGACACGAAAAGCAATTATTCACGATGAAGTGTTTCGGCTAAACTATCAAAATGAATTTGATTAACTTGACATAGAAGCCGAACATGTCAATAAATATAACTCTGGTTCGATATATAATGGTCTTCGTTGGAAATTAATAGATTTTTCCAGAGCTATATTTTAAGACCGGTGTAATAAATATCGGCAACAACATCTAGTGTGAAGGGTGTTTCAGTCAGACGTTACTTAAAGGCACGCCGCGGACCCCTGATTCAAAATGGTCGTAACGCCGTCTTAATGGACGTGCGAGTAAAGACGTCGGATGAAATTCAAAGGTGACTATGTTCCTGGACTGAATCCTGAGACCGCTGATACATTTATATCAAGCCGGACTAAATGGTCTTTATTAAGATGAAACATATATGTATGTGGATATTGAAAAATATTTATTATATATATATATATATATATATATATATATATATATATATATATATATATATATATATATATATATATATATATATATATATATATATATACATATATATATATAATATATATATATATATATATAACGTGAGTGCTTCACATTTCCGAAACGGTACTAATGTTGTACTAATTTTTCTGTACCAATATATATATATATATATATATATATATATATATATATATATATATACATATATATATACATATATATATATACATATATATATATACATATATATATACATGTATATATATACATATATATATATATATACATATATATATATATACATATATATATATACATATATATATATATATATATATATATATACTTTTTAAGGAATCTTATAAAAGAGTATGTTATCAATATATTTTCAAACGTATCATGAAAAAAATCTTTATACTATATTTTCTTTGAAAACTTCGTGATTTAAAAAGAATACATTGACTCATTTCTGTTTTTTTTTTGTTGAATGCTAAAAAATATGAAAATAAATCTGTAACTATATATAGATATATATATATATATATATAGCATTTTGTCGATATATTTAACTCACACAAAACACATGTTAATATATTCCTCGGTATTGGTATTGAGTTATGTGTCAAATATAAATCCATCTTTATTTTTTTTCTACATAAAGATATTTTATCTATATAAATATATAAGTAGTAATTCTGGTATCTTAACCATAATTCCAATTCATATTTCTTACTACGTTTCTGTCTATTACTTCCATCCTCTCTCACTAAATCTTGTTTGATCCCATCCTTCTCAATATTTTGTTATATGGTGTCTACCTCCTCTCTATTTCTCTTTCTCTGTGCCTCTCATTATTTCTATTTATTAACAGTTTGATGTAATGAACTTAACTATTAAACAAAATATTGGAATAGAGCATTAAACACAAAGAAGAATACCACTACTATCATAAATACGTTATAACTCATAGCGGGAGAGAAACAGAGAGAAAGAGAACAATAGGAAGGTTAAGAGAGTTAGAGAGGGGGAGAGAAAGAGAGTAAACATAATTATTTCTTATTGTCTCTTTTAAATAAAAAAAACTGGCTTTGCAAACTCATTTTTCATGATTCAAACTATTTACCCTTAGCTCAATTAATTTACATTTGTTCTAGGTTTAATATAAAAAGTATCGTTATTTATCCCATCAAAAACAGCAGATTCGACTTTTGTAAACAAACTGAAAAAAAAACGCAAACAAAAATTTTAAAATGAAATATTTTTGATTTTAGAGTAAAAGATATTTTGCTTATATAAATCTAACGTAAGATGAGCACTCACTTCCTGGCTAGTTATCGGTAAATGGAGAACTGTAACGTCGAGTGTAGCATCTTTCTTTTTAAAATATATCAACACATGTAGATTAATAAAGAATTTAGGTGTTTTCTTTAAGCGGTGAAAAAACTTACAACTTTTGATTTGGGGGAGGGGGGAGGGGGAGTCATAGATATAAGGTAGGCAAATCCAATAACCGAGTTCTGGGCTCCTTCTACTCACCCCTGAAAGGGTTACACAATAATAATCACACATTTCAATCGTTTTGAAGTTTTTGTCCTCCTTCTAGTGTTTCTATGACGGCGTAAATTTTCAATACACATGGAATGAAGCGGGGTTATTCCGCCTACCGATCCGGGGTAGAATTGCAGATATTTCTTGCAACTTGTCCTCACTTGATGGGATTTATTGGCTATAATTACACACCAGTTTGAATTAAAGATTAAAGGCATTCA
Organism: Sepiola atlantica; assembly: GCA_963556195.1. Lineage (NCBI taxonomy): Eukaryota > Metazoa > Mollusca > Cephalopoda > Sepiida > Sepiolidae > Sepiola > Sepiola atlantica. Next base: position 73,365,949 of record OY744535.1, read on the forward strand.
TGGTTGGAACTCGAAATTTAGACTAAGACATTAATGGGGTCCCCGCTGTGAGGAAAAAAAAGATTCTCGTCTATCACAAAAGAAGCACTCAACAGTGCCGAACTGATATGCATATAATCAACAAGATTAAAGCTTTAGCAGTAACCAAGAAACCATTACCCAAGGGGAAACATGTAATACGACTTGATTTGAAACAATTCTCTATATACATATCCCTAAAAAAGTAGCATCACCTAAGATTGTAACGTCGTGATTCCCTATCTTCATAAGGAACAACAAAAACGTCATGTCTAATGTGGTTCGTTATTTCTTTCTTAGGGGAGTCCCACGTAGGTTCGCGTGAATACTTTCCAGTAATCGACCGAATTCGCTCATGACAAGTCTACCAACTTTCGTTGTGTGTGTCATGGTTATTCTCTCTATTATGGATGTCTTGTTTTATCTTTACATAGTATTAATCTTTTGCCAACTTGTTCAACGTGGGGGTGGGGTAGAATATATCTAAAAGACGTCTGCTCCGCTACGCAGACAAAACCCAAGAGAACGTATAGCTTTTCTCTTTCTATCATGTATCACTATATTTCGTCACTTCTTCTTCTCACTCAAGACTTCCTTTCACTACTCGATTCATTGTAACTTTCGATAACCTATTTTCTTATAATAACCTATGGTGACTCTCTAAAGATTACTTTTGTCGTAACCCTCATCTTTCTATCACATGCAAGCTTCTTACACGTTTCTGCCTGTAGGGGAGAACGATATTGCTACACCGTCTCTGCCATGGCTCGACCTTATCTTTTATTTTTCCGAAAGTGTATCACGGCATAATCTTTGTTTGGAAGTCGTCAAGACCGTAGTTAAGGCTTACTACTACTAGCGAGACCCGTGAAAATTCCACAGGTGTATCTTTAAGATTTCTCTTATTCTCTTTTTCTATTAACAGGCTAGTAAAATAAACTTAACCATAAAACAGAAGATTCGAATAGTCCATTATAAACAATAAGAGATGTTACCACTATTATAAATACTATTTAAACCATAGCAGGAGAGAACTATACAGAGAGAGAGAGAGAGAGAGAGAGAGAGAGAAAGAGAAAGAGAAAAAGAAAGTGAGAGAGAAGGACTAATTTATAATTTTGCTTTTTTATTTTTAAATATTGAAATAATTCCAAAGTTGTTGCACCTTTCATTTGTTGTGTATTAAAAATAGTTTCATCATGTTGATGTACAGCGCGAACGCAGACCTCATGATATTATTGTACCACCTTTGTTCGATATAAAACATCCTTATTAAAATACTCTGGTTCATGTAGTTTAAGGATATATTTAGTCGTATGGGGTCTATCACCAAAACCTTTGTAAAAGTTTGCGTCATAGTTTTATTCTATGGACATTTAGAGCGAATGTAGACCTCACACCATTATTGCACCATGTGGACAAGACTGCTACTACACATTGATTTTAGCTCAAACGCCAAGAAAGTCCGAGTTTCACGTTCGAAACAAGAGCATCATCAGATGCAATGAAAATAATACTGTTTTGAATTGCATTTTCGGCCGTCGAGTGATTCCATCTTTAAAACACAGGCGGAGGGCGATAACGTACGTACGATAATTAACAACGTATTATTATATAGATTTTAGTCATACCAAACTCTGCATCAGCCCGTTTCGTTGAGATGCTATATGAGCGTCCATATACGTACCTATTTACTTTTCTCAAAACGAGAGCATATTTGACACAAGGTCGATTTTAATACGGTGAAAATCAAGCCCCCCCCCAAAAAGGGGCCCTCTGGATTGCGACGAAAATTAAAAATTGACTAAATCAATAACGATTTCTCTTACATTGGCTGAGCACAGAATAGACGAAGTGCAGTATCAGAACAGGTGATACACTTTGATCCTATCCAAAATGCTAAAGTTCTACAGGTGTTCCATTTAAAATCTAGTCGTAGTAGAGAACGCTTTCAACTATTAACTTCTCCCCGTGACGTCACCTACACGAAACTTCTTCCCCCTCCTTCAATAGCGAAATAGTAACAACCCCTTTTCCAAAAAATGCCACCCATGCAATTGTCAATAACATTTACAATCCTTGTAGCATTATAACGATATTTGGCACAAATAAACTTCAGTCTATACATGACTTGCCCATCTAATTTCAATCATTAATGTCTAATAATGTTTGTTTCGTTTCCGTTCACTAATTGGCACACCTGGATGCAAATATTGAAATTCTAACACACTTCTCTCGCGACATCGCCCTGATAAACAATAAGTGATATAACCACTATTATTAATACTGTATAAATCATAGCGAGAGAGAAAGATGCAGAAAGAAAGATGCATTTGGAATACTTACTAGTATATAAAATAGTTAAGTGAGAATAACTAGACTGTGGGATTATTATATAAAAAGTTATTACATCACATGGATCAACGAGAGAGTGTGAGCAAAAACGAGGGAAGTCCGTTTGTGAGCACGCTGCGCGTGGACACGTGCAATGACAAGGGCTGACAAAATATAATTAATTAGTAATTTCGATCGCTTTCTCTGCTCGTACCCGACTGGTCAATGATTTGAAACAAAGTTCAAAGATTGAAGCTTATTCAGTGTCATATCAAATTCAAATGAAACGATCACAAATGTATCCCCATAATATTGAACAGGCATGAAAGAAAGACTGCTGTACAAAATCCTAGTTTTCTTGACGCTGCCTTTATTTTGATTATGATTGGCCACTCCAATTTAAAAATTGGTTTCATAAGAATTTTTTTAGCTAACCCCACAGAAAAACACCCTGGAGAGTGGGGTAACATCATTCAAGATCACAATCTTTTAATTATAAGAAGTTACCGAACTTTTATATCATTGAACGACGATACAACAAACATTGTTGGACATTGATGACTGGAATTAGGTTGACAACTCAAGCATCAGTTGAAGTTAATTAAAACATATGGTTAAATTGCAGAAGGGTTAATGATTTTATTAACTATTACATATGTGAAATTTTTCGGGGAGTACAGACACCTTCTACAACAATATAAACAGGCATAAATGCACGCTTCACGCTTTGGTTTGAATGTGGTCGAG
>OY744535.1:73374047-73459047 GCA_963556195.1 Sepiola atlantica
CTAACATCACTTAAGCTCGACACGACACTTCTCCACATTACACTAAGCGTCGCCGTTTAAGTGTTCTCTCCTGTACGGTCGGATGGGTAAATAGTACAAAAATATATAACAATGTCGGATTCTTATTTTTATTAAAACAGAACGGTCCCGTTCAAAAAAATTATTTATCATATAAAAAAGTAAATGAATTTGGCATCTTATCGATTTCTTAAACAAAATTGTATTTCATTTCAAAAAATGCCTTCTAATGTGAAATATACATTTTTTTTATTATTATAATATATATATATATATATATATATATATATATATATATATAATTATGTATATATATATATTTATAGATATACATATATATATATGATATAATATATATTGAGAAGCGAGCCCTGGTAGCAGGTTTGTGAAATAATTAAGAAAATATAACTTTTAGTTCGCCATTTTCAAGAACTCTGTTTACACCTAATAGAAACTTGATGAAGGGAATTGTTCTCGAAATTACATACTATACCCCCCCCCCAAAAAAAACAACAACAAAAACTGAAATTCAGATTTAATTTACTTCTAAACTCAACCAATACGTGATCGTAAGTTGCATATTTATTTATTTTTTCTTCATTTTTAGTGTTTTATTCACTACTGTTATTATATTTCTTTTCCAACTTGTGCGCTTATGATTTTCTGTTCACTTATTAGACCCGTAGGCATATAAATTCATATATATATATATATATATATATATATATATATATATATATATATATATATATATATATATATATATATATATATATATATATATATGCGTGCTTGTGTGTGATTATGTATATATTTATATATATATATACTTACACATATATAAATATATACACACATTTATATAAATCCATTTATACAAATATAAAATATATGTATAGACATGTCGTTTATACACACATATACACATATGCATAGATATGTACATATATATATGTATATATATATGCCTATGTACACATATATATCTCTCCATCTCTCTCTCTCTCTCTCTCTCTATATATATATATATATATATATATATGTGTGTGTGTGTGTGTGTGTGTGTGTGTTTATTAATACAGACATTAAATACAACATATGGACCAGAGGTTTTGAGCACAGAAGGTAAAACCTCTGACTCTCATCAGCATAGAAAGTAATTGGTGAAGAAATGATAACATAATATACACATATATATATATATATATATATATATATATAAATGATTTAATTTATTAAATAAATATATTTAGAAAATATACATTGTTATGTATTCCAAACTCTTTAAATAACATTAAGAATGTTTTCTAAGCTGTACTAACCATTATATGTATATGTTATAGTACCTTATCTATACGGACTACTTAAACTATTCCGCTCCCAGTGTAATAACTATCTCAGTTTTATCCGGTTTAATCCTGTTCAGTTTAATCATGATACACACACACACACACACACACACACACACACAGACACACACATATATATATATATATATATATACATATATATATATATAGCTGTTTTTGTTCGCGATCCTTATATACTAATACAATTCATATATTTTCTATTAATACATTAAAAAATCAATAAGGAAAAGTGAACATGGAAAACAGTTCCTGTTGTCAAATAAGCCCCCAGTGATTTGGTGAGAGGAATAGTACATGGAACTGATCGATAGTTTGCACCTCAGAGTCACTTGATGATATTAGCAATCAAAACCAAAGTGTTGATCGGATTAAACATGAAAGCATATGTATATATAAATTAGATATGTGTATATTTTTATACAGAATTGAAATTACACTTATTTAATATTTACAAAATAAACATCTTAAAAATATTCATGAATTTTTTAACAGAGCTGATAGGTTAAAGGGGTTAACATGTAAGCTACATTTAGTTCAATTAAGTTTTATGTAAAAGGGTTTATAAAAGTTTTCAAAGCCCATCGTTCAAATTCAGATACCTCCGATCTTTGTGTAATTTTCACAATATATATCAAACATACATTAATACATATTACTTCAATTCAGTTGCGCTGGAGTATTTTAAAAGGGTGTTTAGGTACATCATATGGGCACAAATATATATTCGAAAATTCTAATATTTCAGATTTTCATTGAATGTGATTAGACACAAATCTCTTCCGAATTTCAGTTACTTCTTAAAACTTTTTGAGCTTATGCTTTAAAATGTAGACATATACTAGCAGATATATAGGTTTTTTAACTGTTTATTTCAACACAACACACCTGGCAGAATTTCTGTGTGGGGTACGAGTAGAGGAGAATCAAGGATGAATTTGAGAAAGATACGCTAACACTTTGGCAACCTGTGTTGATTGTCCTGCCCCACACTGTCGGAGTAAGCTGGACTACCACTTTTAATTTCTGTTTTTGCAAGTGACAGGGATAAGAAAGGTCGACAAAGTCTCACACCGTCATGACGTAACTTCCATCTTCCGTTTAAGCTTTTTTATTCCTCCTAATCTTGCACTTAACACGATCTAACAGTAGCACTATATTTTTATTTTAATCTCTGTAAAGCGAGACACAATTAGTGTAAACTTATTCTGTTCAGTTAATTTATTGTATCTGTTTTAAGACGGACGGTTTGGTAGTAAACATTCGTGTTGCTTACACAAATTAAATCCTGCTTCGTCTAGATCACCTCATCGGAGCCAAGATAAAAAACATTTATTAAGCACTTCTGAAAAATATTGGTTTCAAATGAATTTGAGAAATACACCTGATTTTATTAATGCATATATATATATATATATATATATATATATATATATATATATATATATATATATATATGAAGGTTTATAACTAAAAGATAACTTTTAGAGAATTAGACCTATTGTGAGATGAGGAAAGCTCAATATACTGGATAGAGCAAAAATAAGGTGAGTCAATGAAAAATAATTAGACCTGCAAATGGAAACAGATCGATATCTTCAATTGTTCAGAACAAGGAGCATTTAGTAAATAAAAATATTTCTTCTTCTTCTCTTTCAATTGCATTCGTTAAGCAGTCCTTTTCAAAGATTAAAATTTTATCATCAGAGGAAGTAGAGATTGATAAGTTGACAGATAAGAACAGTCAATATTCAAAATTTGGAAAAAGTTTTTTTTTTAAAGTTCTTTATAAAAGGTTTTAAATGTTCAAACGGGTGTGTTCCAATGCAAATGAAAGTCACCAAATACGGAGATCCAAGTTGTATTGGGTTCAAATGTAATTGGTAAATCCAGTAGAATCTACATGAAAATCCAACGGCGAAGATTCCACCCGTGCTTAAGAAATGCAATTGAAAGAGAAGAAGAATACATATTTTTATTTACTAAATTCTTGTTGTTCTGAACAACTGACCATATTGATCTGTTTCTATTTACAGGTCTAACTATTTTTCATTGACTCACCTTATATATATATATATATATATATATATATATATATATATATATATATATATATATATATGAGAGAGAGAGAGAGAGAGAGAGAGAGAGAGAGAGAGAATGAAAATTCCACACTTGGAGCGTTGATGAAATGGCAATAAAGAGAATATGTACAAAAATATTTAGAAACACCCGGACAATGCATTTCTTTATGTGTTTTAAAATAAATTATTTATTTATTTAAAAAACTCGAGCACTTTCGGTAGCATACACTCTTGTCAAAAGTATAAGCATGATTTCCTTCCTCTTCTTTTTTGTTTAATCCTTCTTGATTGAAATTCGCCTTGATGTTATCGACGAGTAATGTTCATATGCTGGTGTGTAGCACGCGGTTACGTGAATAGGGTAGGATGAAAAGTCCACACTTGGAGCGTTGATGAAAGGGCAATAAGAAGGAGAACATTTTGAAAAAAATATTTTGGAAAACTTAGACAACGCATTTCTTCATGTTTTTTTTTTAAATAAATTATATATTTATTTTAAAAACTTGAGCACTGTCGGTGATATACACCCTTGTCAAAAGTATAAGCATATTTTTTCTCTTATATATATATATATATATATATATATATATATATATATACATATATATATATATACATATATATATATAAATATATATATATATAAATATATATATATATATATATATATATATATGGATAGAGATAGCGATGTGAGAAATTAAGAGGCAGAAGGAGTGTAAAAGGAACATTGATCGAACTCCGAATGGACAGATGATATATGGTCATTTTTCCGAAGTTTATATTGATATCCTCACCTCTCAAAATACCTTATCTTTCGAGGCCCTTAAAACATCCTCCCTTTTTATGCTATAAATTCTTGTCGAAAATATATTTATTCGTCCTCCCTCTCCCGAACACTCCTACGACTTTTTTCTCTCCCACCATCATCCGTTTTTTTTTATTTGGACACTTTTGGCGTGATCCGCCATTCTTTTTCCTGTGAACGCACCAGTCAATATAAACAATCGTTGAATCGTTCCGATGAGCGAAGATGTTCCCGGTAATCCGATCCTTGCTGTGACCTCACATCCCGCCTGTGTAGGTGGATTATTCCCTTACATCCACTTCGTGAGTAATTGGATGTAGCGCTTGACATGATAATCGGCCTCAGGTGGAATTGTGCGCAGGTATTTTTTTTCGGAGCTTGTTCATGTCTGGTCCAAGGCCATTTTATATCGAGACTACACAGTTATCAGAAATAAGTCGCTTTGTTTATGGTATTACTCACCTTGTTTATTTCTTTATTTTCGTATATTCCTTTCTTATTTTATTTCCTTTTTTCCTTTCTTTTTTCTTGTTTGCTTTTCTCTTTTTCTTTGCTTTTTGATATATTTTACAATTTATTTCTTCTTCTTTTTTTTCCTTTTCTTGATTTTACAATATTTTCACTTTCGGTTTTTCGTATTTTGTTTGCTCTTCGGCTTTTTGCTTTTCTTTCTATTTTTCTTTTTCTTCTTTTCTTTCTTTACGTATGTAATCCCCCTCCCCAAACCCTTTCTTTCTTAATTTCTTTTTTATTCCTCTTTTCCTTTTTTTTTTCTCTTATGCTTTGCTTTTCAATTATTTTGTTTGATTCTTTTCGAATGTATTCGTTTTTCCTCTAGAATTTTTTTTCTTTTTATATACGTCTAGAATTTTCTCTCCGGTTTAATCTTAGTTTCTTAACCTTTATTCTTATGTTTTTCTATTTTTCTATTTCCTAGCTTTTTAAGAATTTTTTAAAAACATAGTTCACCCAAGACAAGGCAGGCCGCCACTGTAGACGTAAGGGGCTACTGATAAGAAAGAAAAGAGAGAAAATTGGGGGGTCAACCTAAATTGGGATCTGCGCAGCGAGATATCTATTTACATTAGTTTTAAAATTATGCATGTCAGTACCGTCGGGGAAACAGGGGGCAGGGATGGAATTCCAAAGGCTAGCAGCACGAGGAAAGAAGCTATTTGAGTAGAAAGCTCTCTGGCACCTGGGGACCTCCACAGTGAATGGATGGGATTTAGTCGATTGTCGAGTTGGTCTAGTGAACTTACGACGAGGGGCACCAGAGCCGCCAATTCATCGGAGCACAATCCATTGAAGTATTTGTAAAACAAGCACAAGGATGCTACATTGCGGCGATGGGACAGGGACTGGAGCTTGGTTGACAGTGAGGGACCTATTAGGTTGGCGACTCTTTTTTGGACCTTGTCAAGGAGGAATAGACTAGTAGATTGTGCACCAGCCCAGATGTGGCAACAATACTCCATGCATGGGAGGATGGTGGCATTGTAGAGATACAGGATAATATCAGGTGTGAGGAGTTTACTAGCACGGTAGAGGGAGTCAACCTTATTTGCGGCAACCTTTGCAATGTTTTCAATGTATTTGCTCCAATTCATGTTACCTGTGAAGGTTAGGCCGAGGAGTTTGAATGATGAACTCTCAGGTAGGATGTTATTTGCCATGGCAATCGGTGGTTGGAGAGGTTTCTTGTAGTTATTGAAGGAAATGAGCTTAGTCTTTGCGGCATTAAAAGTTACCCACCATTTATGACCCCACTCCACTACAGCCTGGAGGTCACTTTCTAAGGATTCAGCTATTGCCTCGGATATGATCGCGTCTGTTTTTCCAACATGGCGAGAGTAAAGCGTGGTGTCGTCAGCTAATAAACCAATCTCAGACTGACTCATCAGGGAGATCGTTTATATACATCAGGAACAACAACGGTCTAAGGATAGATCACTGGGGTACCCCAGCATTTATGTCATGTTGCTTAGATGAACGCCCATCGAGGACAACCTGGATTTTTCTTTTGGTTAGAAAGGATCTAATTATATTAAGTAATTGCCCAGTAATACCGTATGAGCGTATTTTCAATAGAAGCCCTTGTGCCATATATTGTCCAAGGCCTTGGATATATCAAGGGCTACTGCCCTAGCTTCCCCTGCCTTTTCGAGTGTATGATACATGCGTTCAGAGATGACCGTTAGGATGTCTGCTGTAGATCGTGCTTGTCTAAATCCATACTGGCGGTCAGATAGAAGTTTAGCATTAACTAAGTGCCGTACTATCGCTAGATTGATTAAGGATTCAAAGATTTTAGCAAAGATCGACAGTAGGCTGATTGGGCGGTAGTTCAGAGGATCGGTTCTATTCCCAGAATTCTTGTAGACTGGTACCACAGAGGCAATTTTCCAGCTATCGCGGTAGCAAGATTCAGCTAGGCATTTATTGTTGAGTTTAGAGAGGGCAGGGGCCAGTTCAGCAGAGCATTTCTTTATTACTATTACAGGTATAAGATCAGACCCACAAGCTTTGGAGGTGTCAAGATTTTTATGATGTCTCTGACCTGGGATGGGGTTATGACCAAATTATCAAGTGTGGCTTCGGTCCGCAAAGGGAATTTGGGGATAGGGTGGTTATCTGAGTCCAAAGTGAAGTTAGAAGCGAAACGCTGGGCAAGTAGTTCAGCCTTATCAGTGGCCGTGCAGACGACATGATTGTGGTTTGATAGTGAGGGGAATCGTTGATTGACCATTGTTAACTACACTATTGTAGATTTACCAGAAATTGCGAGTAACTAGTTTCTGTGACTGAATGCGTTTTTTTTTGTTAACTCATTATACATTCTCTTTGCTTCGCATATTACGGCCTTGCAATTATTTCTTGACTCTATAAATGTATGTCTATTAGTAGCTGACTTATGGCGGCCGAATTTACGGAATGCTTGTTGCCTCTCAGCAATGGAAGCTGCACATTCCGAGGTAACCCATTGGGGAGAGTGGGGCTTGCTAAAGAATGTTCGCATGGGGACATAGGCTTCAATGCCTGCTTTTACCCATTTAGTTAATCCATTTGCACATTATTCGGCAGGGAGTGAGACGGTTTCCCTCCATGGGGCGTCGCTGATGTGACCTCTGATTGACTCAAAATCAGCCTGAGCGTAGTATCTCGTTGTTTTGAGCAACGGTTCATCAGCTTTTGCGCGACTTTTTAGGGTGATACGTATCATTAGCACAATGTGATCAGCATTTCCAAGTGGGCTCTCAGCTTTCGTCACACAAGGACACTGACTATCTTGTCTGCTTTTTGATTTTTGTTGTTTCGTTGTTTTTTTTTCTATTTAATGTATATTTTAACTCTATTTATTTATTTCTCTTTTGTTTTGTTTTTTCTATTTAATGTATATTTTAACTCTCTTTATTTATTTCTCTTTTGTTTTGTTTTTTCTATTTAATGTATATTTTAACTCTCTTTATTTATTTCTCTTTTGTTTTGTTTTTTCTATTTAATGTATATTTTAACTCTCTTTATTTATTTCTCTTTTGTTTTGTTTTTTCTATTTAATGTATATTTTAACTCTCTTTATTTATTTCTCTTTTGTTTTGTTTTTTCTATTTAATGTATATTTTAACTCTCTTTATTTATTTCTCTTTTGTTTTGTTTTTTCAATTTAATGTATATTTTAACTCTCTTTATTTATTTCTCTTTTGTTTTGTTTTTTCCATTTAATGTATATTTTAACTCTCTTTATTTATTTCTCTTTTGTTTTGTTTTTTCTATTTAATGTATATTTTAACTCTCTTTATTTATTTCTCTTTTGTTTTGTTTTTTCTATTTAATGTATATTTTAACTCTATTTATTTCTCTTTTGTTTTGTTTTTTCTATTTAATGTATATTTTAACTCTCTTTATTTATTTCTCTTTTGTTGTTGTTTTTTCTATTTAATGTATATTTTAACTCTCTTTATTTATTTCTCTTTTGTTTTGTTTTTTCTATTTAATGTATATTTTAACTCTCTTTATTTATTTCTCTTTTGTTTTGTTTTTTCTATTTAATGTATATTTTAACTCTCTTTATTTATTTCTCTTTTGTTTTGTTTTTTCTATTTAATGTATATTTTAACTCTCTTTATTTATTTCTCTTTTGTTTTGTTTCTTCTATTAAATGTATATTTTAACTCTCTTTATTTATTTCTCTTTTGTTTTGTTTTTTCTATTTAATGTATATTTTAACTCTATTTATTTCTCTTTTGTTTTGTTTTTTCTATTTAATGTATATTTTAACTCTCTTTATTTATTTCTCTTTTGTTTTGTTTTTTCTATTTAATGTATATTTTAACTCTATTTATTTCTCTTTTGTTTTGTTTTTTCTATTTAATGTATATTTTAACTCTCTTTATTTATTTCTCTTTTGTTGTTGTTTTTTCTATTTAATGTATATTTTAACTCTCTTTATTTATTTCTCTTTTTTTTTGTTTTTTCTATTTAATGTATATTTTAACTCTATTTATTTCTCTTTTGTTTTGTTTTTTCTATTTAATGTATATTTTAACTCTCTTTATTTATTTCTCTTTTGTTTTGTTTTTTCTATTTAATGTATATTTTAACTCTCTTTATTTATTTCTCTTTTGTTTTGTTTCTTCTATTAAATGTATATTTTAACTCTCTTTATTTATTTCTCTTTTGTTTTGTTTTTTCTATTTAATGTATATTTTAACTCTCTTTATTTATTTCTCTTTTGTTTTGTTTCTTCTATTTAATGTATATTTTAACTCTCTTTATTTATTTCTCTTTTGTTTTGTTTTTTCTATTTAATGTATATTTTAACTCTCTTTATTTATTTCTCTTTTGTTTTGTTTTTTCTATTTAATGTATATTTTAACTCTCTTTATTTATTTCTCTTTTGTTTTGTTTTTTCTATTTAATGTATATTTTAACTCTCTTTATTTATTTCTCTTTTGTTGTTGTTTTTTCTATTTAATGTATATTTTTACTCTCTTTATTTATTTCTCTTTTGTTTTGTTTTTTCTATTTAATGTATATTTTAACTCTCTTTATTTATTTCTCTTTTGTTTTGTTTTTTCTATTTAATGTATATTTTAACTCTCTTTATTTATTTCTCTTTTGTCTTTTTTTCGTGATTTTAAACTTTGCTTTTTTTTCTTCTGTTTTTTAATATTTACTTTTTATATGTGTTCCGTATGATTTTTGTTCTTTCAAAATCTTTTCATGCATTTTCCCCTCTCTCTATTGCCCGTTGGTTTTTGTCTCTTTTCTTTGTGTTTACTTTTCTTTTGTTTTTCCGCTTCATTCCCAATCACCTTTTCTTATAGCCTTTCTTTTTCTCGTTGTTTTTACTATTTTCTTCGTTTTTTCTTTCTTTCTCGTGGATCCTAAAGTTTAATTTTCTTATTTTCATTCTCTCTCCCTCGTATTCTTTACTCTTTTGCTTGTCTTTTCTTTATTTTCTGATCTATTTATATTTCCTAAAGACCTTTCTTTATTCTCTTGTTTAAAATATTTCAAACGTTCTTTCTTTGTTCAATCTTTTCGTACTTCTTATTAATTTGTGTTTCCAAAGTTCTTTCTTTTTTGTTTTATTTGTTTTCTCTTTTTCTTTTTATATGATATAGTTAACAGCAAATATATCGAATAAGCAAGACAATACAGCAAATAACTTTTACTAAAACAAAATAAATTTAAATCTCATACGACCTGTATTGCTGTCACGTTTTTGAAACGGTTTTTAAGTTTTCTTGTATTTCAAAATGGTATTTCAATAGTATTTCAATAGTATTTCAATAGTATTTCTTCAACAACTCTCTCTCAGACTTAGTATAAAAGTTAACAGGGCTGCCTTCAGAATTCGAAGGTAAACGAAAAATGTAGATATGCGTTTAATGTTTTACTGGGTATGAAAGGGAACTTTGATCAACATATTATTTTGAAATATAAAAAAATTAAGGAGCGAATCAGAAGTCTCCCTGAAAGTAACAAGACTAGATCATTACGTGTTAGAAAATGATTAGTATGGTTAATTTCCACGTAGGGTACACAAATGAGGTCGAGTTGAATTTTATAATTAAGATTAGAATAAGTCTACGTATCGTGGTTGTGACGTCACTGCCACAGGAAGCGGATGTTGCTAATCGGTAAAGCGTATTCATCTTCTCTTCCAGCAGAAACGCTGGTTAGGCTTATAAATTGCTGTTTCCTTTTCAACTTTTTTGAGGTGGGTTCATTTTATATATGTACGCGTATACTCTGTAGATCAAATAACCTCCCGATAGATATTTAAAGGCGGATTGTATTTGGTGATGTTTCTTTTATAATAACTTTTGTGAAAGCGGTTATTTAGAAGAGAACAGCGACGGAGTGAAAAGGGTGTGGAGACCGTGAATGCTATATCAGCATCGAACCCCGACCAGTGCATCTCCTCAATAAAGTGAACAAACCGTAGAGATCGAGGAGCACGCAATGTGGGCGTCAAAGAAACCCCTCGTGAGGGTACATAATACAATTTGTTGCCGTGTCGTGATGGCTCTTTACATTCTTCCAGGAGTAATTATCGTACAGGGACCACACATGATTTCTTTGTTCATAATTCGGCCGTTGCCTGACATTTTAAGTACATACGAAAGTACACAAATCTGGGACGTTACATAATACGCCAATTTGCCCATAAAATACATCAATGAAATATCACTTTGGGAAAAAGAAATTTCGATAATTTGCAGAAGAGCACCACTCTCCGCCACCTCTTAAAACCAATACCAAGAAAACAAATAAATTCGGGTTGCAGTACAAACAAATACTGAATAGAATGCATACATTTCTTAAGTATTTACATATGAATATAGTTTCCCTTATAGTTCTGCCCCAACCTAAATTTGCCCATGTAGCTGCCTACCATTCCACGATGCGTTCCACAGTGGTGTTAACTCTCCATTTTGAACAACAATAATTAGGGGTTTATCGATCTTGTAATGAAAACCTTGGTACTAACAGTACACTTAACGCTAACCATACTCCGAAAGTAAGAAATACGGGCAGAAAAAAACGAAGGAAATAAAGACAAAAAGCAAGAAAAAAGAAAGAAAGAAGGAAAGAAGATATAGAAACATACAGGAAACAGAGAAAATAGACAAAACGAGAAATGAACGACAGAATGAAAAACGGATAGACAAAAAGAAGAAGCAAAGGACAGAAACCAAGAAAGAGAGCGAAAAAGAAAGTAGAAACAAAACGAAAAGTCGAACGAAGAAAAAAGAGAGAGAAAGAAAATAAGAGAGAGAGAGAGAAAGAAAGAAAGAAAGACAAAGAAAGTAAAAAAAAGCAGAGACGAATATATGAAAAAAAGTAGAAAGACAGAAAAAAAATTGGAAAGAAAACCATAAAAAAAGAAGGAAGGAAATAAAAGAAAGAACGACAAAAGAAAGAAACCAGGAAGTAAAAAAATAAGAAGTAACGACGAAAGGGAGAAAAGAAAAAAAGGCGAGAAAGAAAGAGAGCAGAAAAAAGATGGAAAAGAGAAAAACGAGAGAGTAAGAAAAAAAGATAAACGAAACGAAGAAAAGAAACGAACGAAAAGAAGGACAAAAAGTAAGAAAGAAAGAGAGAGAGAAAGAAATCAAGAATGAAAGAAAGAAAAAAGAATGAAAGAAAGAAAGAGAGAAAGAACGGAAGAAAGAAAGAAGGACAAAAAGAAAGAAAGAAAGAGAGAGAGAAAGAAAGAGTGAAAGAAAGAAAGAAAGAAGGACAAAAAGAGTGAAAGAAAGAAAGAAAGAAAGAAAAAGAGAAAGAAAGAGTGAAAGAAACAAGAAAGAAAGAAGGACAAAAAGAATGACAGAAAGAAAGAAAGAGAGAAAGAAAGAAAGAGTGAAAGAAAGAAAGACAGAAAAAAATAAAGAAAGAAAGAGAGAAAGAAATAAAGAGAGAGAGAAAGAAAGAAAGTAGGATAAAAAGAAAGAAAAAGTGAAAGAAAGAAAGAAAGAAAGAGTGAAAGAGTGAAAGAGTGAAAGAAAGAAAGAGAGAAAGAAAGAGAGTAGGATAAAAAGAAAGAAAGAAAGTGTGAAAGAAAGAAAGAAAGAAAGAGTGAAAGAAAGAAAGAAAGAAAAGTAATTCAATATTACTTTCTTTGTTTCTACAGACTCCTGCTTCTATTTTGCATTTAAACAAAGTCGGAGAAGTTAAAACGTTTGAAAACTCTGAATTAGAGTCTGATACATATGAGGCAATTTCATTAAAATCGGATATAGGTATTTGAATTTTAAAAGGGTTCTATAACTATGGGCTTTTAAGAGGTAAGTGGCATGAATATATTCGGCAGATAGAGGGTTATGTAAAGATTCTGGACAAGTTCCATTGTCTTCCCTGGACTATTTTATACATGTGATATAAATTCCATAAAAATAGGATATATTTGAAATGTTAACAAAGGTTCGACCTCCATGGCCCCTTCTGCTTAGAGGGGCACTTAAAGATTCGGGACGACTTCCATTGTCTTCCCCTGAAAATATTATGAACATTGTTTAAATTTCATAAAATAATATATATTTGAAGTTTTAAGTATTTATGCCTTCATAGCTTCCTTGTGTATGCAGTTAGACATTCGGGAACAATTCGATTGTTTTCGCTGTAAAATTTTACAGAAGAATACACTTTTGGATTTTATGTAGATTCTGCAACCTTTCTTTCAAACAGCACGGGCATACACACACAGTGAGTTTGAATTACCTACTGGAGAGTTTGAATTACTTACTAGACACTATCCTCGAGTGTCTTCGGTCTCTCTGTACAAGGTTTTGTCAGGACAACCTGACATGAGGATACTTACCCCTACAAGTAAACCCTGACCAAATATTCAAATTACATAGTATCCACAGCACAAATAAGATCACCCTCGTATGAGGAATAGTGCATCTTCTCCTAGTGATGTTACCTCAAGTAACACCACGTGCTGGATACTCCACCAGACTAGATGAATTCTTGTCCTGGAATCCGGTAAGACCAACAGACCACAAGAAAGATATACTATGACATATTGACTGGTCAGTTGGGGAGAGAAGAAATTATTCTTAACTTTTTTACTAACTCAATGCTTGAGAAATAAAGGAGAATTTTAATAGAATATTCGGGTATTTATGTATCTCATATAGAGATCAAGTGTTAGCCCCAGGAAGGGGCCCCTTGATTTCTGAGAACTTCGACTGAAGTAAACTTAAACATTAAGTGAGTTTTATATATATATATCTATTTATTTATTTTGGTACAGAAACATTGGTACAACATTCGTACCGCCGGTTTGAAGCACAGAAGGACTTAGCAATCTGGCTCTCTTCAGCTTCTGTTGTCATCCGTTTCGGAAATGTAAAGTCACGTGTCACTCTCGTTTGGACGCGTTATTTGCTTAGTGTGTCATGTATGTTTGTTTAAATTTAGTGTAAGAACGGTTTAATAAGGCTTGAAAAAAAGGGGGGGGGGTAACAGTTGAGATTTAAAACTGCAGAAGATTTAAAGAGATTAAAAAAAAAAAAATTTAAATGATAAATAATAATTAAAAAAATCTATATAAATCCCGTGAGTCAATGTTTATAAGTAGCGTATATTTAGCCGTTACTGTTTTGGAGTTTAATAATGTGTCTTCTAAAGAAAATGGGGAGAGAAAATGGGTTTAAGGATTATACTTATGAAGAGATAAAAAGGTTAAATAAAAACCAACATTAGATTTAAGTTTAAATCCTGGATTAAAAGAAATTTAATCAATCCCAAAGGAATTTAAATTAAGATATCATTCAGGCTGTCTAAGGGCAGTGACTCTGCAGGGTTTTTGAATGATTTGTATTCAGGATTTAACAGTATTCACTAAGGTTTAATGAATATATAATTATGATTATATAATTATAATAGACTCCATATGTTTACACGCACACTCTCGCTCTCCATTACTATATACTTTTTTCAAATTCTGAATTTTGGCTTTTCCACTGCCAACTTATTTATATATGTAATTTCTCTGATGATAAGATTTTAATCTTTGAAAAGCCTTGGCTTAAGGAAAAGAAAAATAAATATGTTTTTATCGAGTACACCGAAGTTGAAATAGATTTGTCATTTGTACATATTTATCTCTCTTCTTTCATTTATCTTTATATATATATATATATATATATATATATATATATATATATATATATATATATATATATATATATATATAATCGAAGTATATAAATGCTTCCCTGTTCCGGAATTATATCTCTGGTGATCGATCCGGATTTTTCAAAATCTCCATTGTCTACCTTTAGCCTAGCGGCGTACTTTAGTTTCCTGATTAGGATAAATTCTTCGGAGACCAACATCCAAGTTGTTTTTTTGTTTCAAGTCAGTTGCCAAACAGATAAAGCCGGAAGCCCATGTCGACAACAGAAACTGACATTTATGCCTTTTCCCGACCATCTTCTGCTCACCTTGCTATAATCACGACTCAATCCACACCCTACTTGGCCGTACCCGATTTACTCCAAGTACAGTAAGAAGGAAGAGGATTTTTAGTCTCAATTATCCTTTCTTACGTGACGACGGTCAATGACCCAAAGTGATTGGTTAACAGTCACCTCCGGGTCCATTCAAGTGACGGCCGATCAGAAACAAACAACCGGAAATGTTCTTGCGCACCGGTTTGCGTCGACCACGATTGTGGCCGGAAACTAACGAATGGCTTCGGTAAATTTCGCGAGGGCAAAGGAATTAAGAGCAACGCGTTTATCGCCTCAGAAACTTCGATCGACATTCTGCTTCCGGTTGCTTTAGTTTTTTTTTCTTTTTTATTGAAAAGTTTGTATTTTTGTTCTTTCTTTTTTTTGTATTTTTTCTACTTTCTTTAATTCTTGATTTATTTGACTCGTTTTTTTATAATTTATGATTTTTGACATATTTTTCCTTTCTGTTCTTTTTCTTAGTTTCTTTTTTGTCATTCTTTTTTCTCTCTTTCTTTTTTTGTTTTCTATTTATTTCCGTGCTTTCTTTCTTCTGTGTTTCTTTCCTTTCTTTTTCTTCCTTTTTTCTCCTATTCTTTGTTTTATTTGCTTCACCTTTCTTCTGTTTTTCTGTCTTTTTTACCCTTTCTGTTAGTCTTTCCATGTATTGTATTTCTTTCCTCTTGTATGTCTTTCTTCGCCCTTTGTTTCTTCCTATTTTCTCTCATTCTCTCTTTTTCTGTCTCTTTCTTTCTTGCATCTCGTCCATCTTTTCTTCGTTTTTCTATCCGTCTTTCGTTCACTTCTCTTATTCGTTTTGTCTTTTTTATTTCGTTCTTTCTGTTTCATTCTTGCTCTTTTGTTTTTCTTCTTTCCATCTTTCTTTCTCACCTTTTCTCCCTTCCTAACGTCTTACTGTTTTCTTTTTCTTATTTTTCTTTCTTTGTGGTTTCTTTCTTTCTTTTCTTACATTCTTTCTCTTTTTTTGTTTACTTTTCATTTTTCTTTCTTTCTGTCTGTCTGCTTTTCTTCATATTTTTCTCTCTGTCATTTTTGTTTCTTTTGTCTTTCTATATGTCTTTCTCTATTTTATTTTATTTCTCTCTCTTTTTTCTTTTTTCGTCTTTCCGTTTTGTTGCTACTTTCTCTTTCTCTCTGTTTCTTAGTTTCTATCGTTCGTTTTTTTTCTCGTTCATTTCTCGTTTTGTCTTCATTTTTTCTGTTTATTTCATTCTTTCTCTCTTTTTTCTTACTTTTTCTCGTACTTTCCTTCTTTTTTTCTTCCCGTCTTTCTTACTCTCATTCTCGGTCTTTCTGTCTGTATTTTCCTCAATATAAAATCTGCGCTTAAAAAAATAACAATACTAAAGGAATATATCTCATTAATATAGCCTTTGCAATGTTATCTACAGGAATTGTTACGAAATGTTTAAATTTAAATTTCATGATTAATTTCAAATGCTCAGAAAAGAAAAAAATAAACACTTTGACCAGACAGCAAACTTGCGTAAACGACATCATCACCACCATACGAACGGCTAAACATAGATGCCCATCTCACCTTTCTAGATATACAGAAACCAGGTGTACACTTAGAGCGACTGAGTGGACCCCGAGGAAATGGAAAAAACAAGATGAAGGCTAAAAATCTGTTAGAGAGACGACCTCGACAGCTAACTGAGTCCTACATACCCACGCTTAGCTAGGGACAAAACAAAGTGGAAGGAAACCAGGGAGGGTTTCCTCCTCCAAGAGTGATCAAAATCATAATGATGATGATTATGATGATTACTTTCAAGATTTTTACATTCTGAAATTTATAAATAATGGAATTTCTCCTGTCATGTTCCATGGACCTCCCACCCGTGGAACACATTGTCGCAAGACTGCTCCCCTAAATATTACAACTTACTAGGCTTAAAATCCAATGTAACCAAATTCTTCTAATGGACCGCCCATAAGTAATCAAACGAGTTTATAGGGGATTGATCAATATTAGTACTCCTATAATGCTTCATATCTTTCGACTTGCAACCTTTCCTCTATCATTATCGTCGAGTGGCTTTTGGCCTTCATAAGTAGTGCCCACAATAATAACAGGAAGAATTAAAAAATACAAATACCTTGAAACAGAAACACGAAGAGGAAATAGCATCTTGGTTCATTTTTATTGTTTTTTTTTGTAACAAGTTTACATACATTGGAATGTGTTGATTCACTTCAGATTTGTTATTTATTTTTAAATAATGTGTTTTAGCGAGACCTGTGGAAATTCCACAGTTGTATCCCCCATCTATTGTATATGGCTGCAGTGCTTACAATTATTTAAATTCAATGGACGGTCGACGCGAACACATACCCTATGATGTTATTGTACCACCTTTGTTCAAACTATAACTTACTTACATATGGCACGGGGGCATAATGGTTAACGACGCAGACTTACAACCTGAGTGTGGCGGGTCGAATCCAGTTATTTCCATGGACTCCCTTTCATCAAAACCCACACTTTACCCTCTGTCGAACCTCCTGGAAAAACGGTGAATAAAATACTTACATAAGTACCCTAGTTAACATAGTTCCAGTATAGATAGTAATAGAGAGAGGGTCTATCTCTGAAACCCTTGTCAGAGTTTGTGACATATTTCAATTCTATTTAGTTCCAGAATATATCGTGTTATGGAGGTTGTCTATCTAAAAAAAAAACTTGTGTCAGGTTGTGACCTATTTCAATTCTATAGATAGCAAAATATTATTTTACCATCTTTGGACAGAACAGATACAACATTTTTATCCTAGCTCGAAAGCTAAGTAAACGTATGTTAGTTCGAGTCTCACGTTCGACAACATAGCGCTATCAGATGAAATTAAAAAAAAAACATCATTCGTTGTCTTTGCATCTTCAGCAATCGGGCGATCCCATCTTGTAAAAATGGGTAGAGAGAAATAACCTACGTACTAAGATGAAATTGCCGAAGCGTCTTATGTAGATGTTTTTGAAAGCAGCAGTGGCTTTCCGATGTATTTTCCCTATTTAAAATGTATTTCTGTAAGGTTTAATTGAATTACTTGTTTGAACTACCATATTGTTTCGTCATTACATTCATCGAATGAAACGGTTTACATTAATAACATTATGTAAAATAGTTAAATTGAAAATTAACGTTTTAACGTGACATGCAATAAACAGACAATATACCGCTAGAT
Source organism: Sepiola atlantica (assembly GCA_963556195.1). Taxonomy (NCBI): domain Eukaryota; kingdom Metazoa; phylum Mollusca; class Cephalopoda; order Sepiida; family Sepiolidae; genus Sepiola; species Sepiola atlantica. Next base: position 73,392,004 of record OY744535.1, read on the forward strand.
ACGTTTCTTCATTTCAGTTTTAACGTAACTTGCATTAAACAGACAAGTGTGATAATTTCGCTATATACGTTTCTTCATTTCAGTTTTAACGTAACTTGCAATAAACAGACAAGTGTGATAATTTCGCTATATACGTTTCTTCATTTCAGTTTTAACGTAACTTGCATTAAACAGACAAGTGTGATAATTTCGCTATATACGTTTCTTCATTTCAGTTTTAACGTAACTTGCATTAAACAGACAAGTGTGATAATTTCGCTATATACGTTTCTTCATTTCAGTTTTAACGTAACTTGCATTAAACAGACAAGTGTGATAATTTCGCTATATACGTTTCTTCATTTCAGTTTTAACGTAACTTGCATTAAACAGACAAGTGTGATAATTTCGCTATATACGTTTCTTCATTTCAGTTTTAACGTAACTTGCATTAAACAGACAAGTGTGATAATTTCGCTATATACGTTTCTTCATTTCAGTTTTAACGTAACTTGCAATAAACAGACAAGTGTGATAATTTCGCTATATACGTTTCTTCATTTCAGTTTTAACGTAACTTGCAATAAACAGACAAGTGTGATAATTTCGCTATATACGTTTCTTCATATTGAAACATTGATTTTGTTACGACTCTGCTCATTTAGTTGAATAGAACATCCCACTAAATACGTCCTGGGCCTAACTACTAAAACAACAACCTTTACGAAGAAAATCGAATTTATTCATCAACATAGTCTCAACATCAACATAGTCTCGTATAATTCGAAGTTTTATTTTTAGAACGATTGTCTTTGGCGTCAAAATACACGATACTTTCCGATATCACTTCTTCATTGGAGACCAATTTCTTTCCTTGTAGTATTCTTTGTAAGTCTGTAAACATCAAGTCATTGCTCGAGGCTAGATCTGACGAATAGAGTAGGTACGGAAGTCATGCAAAATGCAATAAATGTATTGGGTTGGCCGAAAAGTTCTTTGTCATCTTTAACTCCTGCTGAACATCGTTTTATATTCCTATTCTTCAAAATCTTGTATTTGGTATAGCGAGTATGTTGACGTCAGTGTGTAATAAGCGTCTGAAGTGAGTTCTTACATTTTTCTTGTATTGCAGACCCTGGAATGGATAATCAAGCAATGCTAAACCGACATACCATGCTTTTTTACGACAGAAGAAGAAAAAGACTAAAGAAACCTGCATACAGATATGCTATGTGTATGAGGAGAATGCTGTGACAGAACGGGTGTGCCAGAAATGGTTTGCTCCATTGCAAACAGGACATTTTCCAGTGAGAGAAGCTTTTCACTGCGGACGGCATGAGATGATTACAGTACCCAACGAAATGAAATGGCTGAAGATTCATCCCGGGGATGAAACGCGGGAGCCTCTGTGTAGCTTAACTGCCATAAATATATTTTTATAACTTACTATATATATATATATATATATATATATATATATATATATATATATATATATATATTATAAGCCTTATATATTGACAAGCAGAAAATACTTGAGATCGCCCCGGATTTATGAGTTATCCTATGTTTTCTTTGCGGCCATCCAATGAAACATTATTAAAACTTTATTCTTATTTTGACATTTTATAATATCCAATTTTTATTGGGTGGCGCTAACGGGTAGAACTCAGCTAATAATATTCTGTGTTTCGTGCTCCTCGTCGTGCTTGGAGACGTGTTGTTCTCAGATTATACGATAGTCGATTATGCCGGATATATATATATATATATAGCCTTGGGAATAATATCGACCATTAGGGTAATGAGATAAAACTAAATCCAACGAAAACCCTTATATAAACAACTGTGTGCATATATATATATATATATATATATATATATATATATATATATATATATATATATATATATATGTCTCTGTGTGTGTGTGTGGATCGCTGGTAGAAAGATCGATTAGGCGATATGATTTCCTCTTGTTTCAGGTCGTTTCCTAAAATCAATGGGTCGATGTAAAGTCACGTATCGATTAACATGCGTCACAGTGCTTAATCATTGATTAGCCGATAAACCGATGGGAGATTGCAATTGTCTTGAACAAAAAAACAACAAACTGCAAATCATGTGATTTACATTATTGTTGCATGGAGAGGAATTATGCGGGATGGGGGGGTCTTTTCGACGTCTTTTCTTTCTGTGGTTGTTGATTCTATCTCCCGGGACCCCTATTCGTCAATGTCTGTAAGTGATTGATGGGTTACCATTAAAGACTCCGGAATCGTCAATGATGAGTCCGAAAGAAAATCAGATCTATTATAGACTTTTATGCACTGATCTGGCTGAGAAAGCTAGCTATGCGTAAAATAGGAACTTGTTTTAACAAATCAAATGTATTTAATCGTCTTCAAAAAGCATCGATCAACGATATGAGCGTAAAGTGCATCTAGTTGCGACGCAATGATTTCGGAGCTTTGAAGAGTATGATGTAACCATTGATCCCATGTCCATTGACCCAGAGTTGTAGTACAGTTCGACCCGAAACAATTATTATAATAATAATATGACCATTTCCCGCTCGAATTATCTGACATTTTAAATAAAATGTGCAGAATTAACGAAGTTTAATGCCTAATCATATCTATTAAAAGAAGTTTGGTGAAAATTAAACGGCATTTTGTCTGTAAAAATAAGCTAAAATGCAATCAAACAAGAGTGTGAAGTGTCTGTTTATGCCTGTGTATATTGTTTTAAAAGCTGGTTCACTCCCCCAAAAATGCCACCCATCAGAACGTTTTAAAATTTCATAATCATATATAGTACAAATAAACTTGTCTTGATGCCTAACTTATCCATCAAATTACAGTCATAAATATGGGGACACTTTAGTGATCGTTTCATGAGTAAGACTTGTGATACTGAATCGGTTTCAGGGTTACCGGAACGTAACTTATCTCAAAGATAATGTCTATCAAAACAATCTCTAGTCTATTCTTGAAATGAAGATGTAATCGCAGACAAAATCAGAGCAATGAAAAGAAATGAATAAGTTATTGAACGGTTATTAAAACAAAGACTGTTGGACATTCATGATTTAAACTTGGTGGACAAGTCAAGCATATACTGAATTTTAAACCAAATATTGTTGGATTGCTGAAAATATTGCAAAATTTATTACTGATTCTATGTGTGTCCAAATTCTTGAGGATCACTTTGTACCTATCATGGATTTTTTATACTAACGAGAAACCACTTCCCAAGGACAAAAGGTCACTCGAAGATAAGAAATAATGAGAATTGTAGTTGGATGATGAACAATACTATAAAAGACATGAAATTGATGAACTGCATGGATACTATTTGTTTACTTAAGAGGACGACTCGACTAGTAATTAGTGACATTGGACTCAAAAAATGTTAGAAGCGGTAAAAATAGAAGACATGTCAACACGCGGTAAAAAACATGTCAACAAGCGACAAAACATAGAAGACATGTCAACAAGCGGTAAAAAATAGAAGACATGTCAACAAGCTATATAAAATAGAAGACATGTCAACAAGCGGTAAAAAAATAGAAGACATGTCAACAAATGGTATAAAATAGAAGACATGTCAACAAGCGGTATAAAATAGAAGACATGTCAACAAGCGGTAAAAAATAGAAGACATGTCAACAAGCGATAAAAAATAGAAGACATGTCAACAAGCGGTAAAAAAAATAGAAGACATGTCAACAAACGGTATAAAATAGAACACATGTCAACAAGCGATAAAAAATAGAAGACATGTCAACAAGCGATAAAAAATAGAAGACATGTCAACAAGCGATAAAAAATAGAAGACATGTCAACAAGCGATACAAAATAGAAGACATGTCAACAAGCGATAAAAAATAGAAGACATGTCAACAAGCGATAAAAAATAGAAGACATGTCAACAAGCGATAAAAAATAGAAGACATGTCAACAAGCGATAAAAAATAGAAGACATGTCAACAAGCGATAAAAAATAGAAGACATGTCAACAAGCGATAAAAAATAGAAGACATGTTAACAAGCTATATAAAATAGAAGACATGTCAACAAGCGATAAAAAATAGAAGACATGTCAACAAGCGATAAAAAATAGAAGACATGTCAACAAGCGGTAAAAAATAGAAGACATGTCAACAAGCGATAAAAAATAGAAGACATGTCAACAAGCGATAAAAAATAGAAGACATGTCAACAAGCGGTAAAAAATAGAAGACATGTCAAATCCGTTGCTAAAGTCCTTGAAAAAAGTTGGATCATTCTACCGTTTTAGAATGTACCTGATTCCTCTACTTGCATAAGAGCCATATTTGGCCCATTATTGAGTACAATTGCCACATCTGGGGAGGTGCCAGTCACTTGAATTGCGAGATTACAAAATCGACTGAGCAATCTAGATGGAGATGATCTCTTCCTTTCCCTGCAGCCACTTTTTCAGAGAAGAGACATCGCCACTCTATTCTATCGTTATTCTCATGGTAGGTGCTCGACTGAGCATAAAGCACTATACCCCAAACTCAACCCACTCCCGGAACACCTTCTAAGCAAAGCCCATCTTGTGTCCTACACTGCAAATAACCGTCCTTTTTTCCTCTGTGTACCAAAAATCAAATGACAATTCCAACCAGTAGAAAACGTTACCTCGTTAATATTTCCTTACATACTACAACATAGTCGTTTTTAAGTCCAATGCCAGAAAATATCTGAATTAATCATCGTTTTCAATCATGTCATAATACTTTTCCATGATTCAACTGATAATCCTACTAACCCTTATCCTCGAGTCACTTTTTGGCCTTTGTAAGTCGTTAGCCATTAGTTAAAATTCGCACAAAATAAACAAACATAAAAATATACAAGAAATGTAAGGCACACAGCGATCATCAGGTTTCCGTATATCCAAATATCTAGTATTCTAAAGATAATATTTAAATTAAAACTACAGACCAATAACTCGTCTTCCATACATTGTTGTTCTAACACGTCGCAGAGGCATCCTCGACAACCAGTCCGATGGTGGCTTTGTTGCTTTTGGGATGAAGTATGGTTCTGTTCAAGTCTAGCAAGTCCACCTTGACATTTTTGGTTTATTTTCTAATCGCCTGGAACGCCACTATCGGAGAATGCCGACAGGGCTGCTCAGGCATGTTTGTAGACCAGAGTGCACTTCACCTTGGTCGCTTGATTTTCAAAACCTCACTGTACGTTGTGTGTAACATCCTGCAATAGCGGTAAACATACATTTTATCACAAGTGCAGCCGGTTGGTCTGGAGAATTGACGTTGCGGGACTTCGTTTGGTGACTTCTTGTCTAGCCTATTAAATTGAGCTATGCATTTTTGCTACGTATATTTGTAAGAATTTACAATTCATAAAAACAATTCCTATGTGTTTGTAGGATGCGATATATATCTTAGAATCGTATTCTGTTGAGTTCAAGTCTGCGACTATTTTTATCGATTATTTTCCTCCAGATTCTCAGCATAAATAATTCACAATTGTTGTTCGTAAGTTTAAACGGCTGCGTTAATTCCCTCACATACGTTCGACAGATGTTAGCTGGGTTCATCCACAGCTTTATCTCGAATTAGAATGTTGTCTAAATGTGCGAATGCAAAATCAATAGTGCTCGTAATTTGCTGATAAATTGGCGACTTTTGCACATAAACGTCATTTATTAAATGTCTACATATCGACTTGGGAATAGACAGACAGTATAGTGTCAGCTGTTCTTTTAGACCTTTTTTGAACTGCTTCTATGTTGTTACCATGTCTACATCCCACTTAAAACCATAACACACTAATCTAGAGGTCCATGTAAAAGTAAGATGAATATATTTTCTTAAGTGTGGAATATAAGTGTTATTTTCGACTCGTCTTGAACTGCTTCTATGTTGTTACCATGTCTACCACAGCACAGTAAAAAACAATAAAAACACATGTCTCTGTAAAGCTAGGCTTATTATGGTTTCTCGACTTTTTCGACTTCACCTGGACATCTTCCATGTTGATATAATAACTAAAACACAACAGAAACAATAACAAACATTTCTAAATGTCTATCTCAAAGTGGTCGTTTTTTTATTCTCGACTACGAAATAGAATGAATTATACTGTTAGCGGTCTGTTTCGATCCTTCCTTTAATTCTTCGGGCATCTTTTACGAGACTCAGCAGAGTAAAAACGCTAAAAAAAACAAATACACAACAAATAAAAGTAACTGTAAGCTGTAAAAGTTAGTTTCAAACTTGCATGTGCTATTTGTTTGTATTTTAAACCCGTTTGAAGTGCTATTTATTAGAAATCAATAGTTTTGTCACCGCAACTTGGAAAAAAAAATAGCCGATTTGGGGGGGGGGTTACTAACGAATGCACTAGGAGCGGCCATATTGATTTTTGTGAAAACGGTGGGAAAAAAACAAGAAATTTTTTTTTACATCTAATGAAAACCCATTTATAATACGTAATAATAAACACAAATTACATAGGTAAGTAGAAAAATATCTATTCTCGTCGTAGGTCAACTTCACTTGTTGCAAATTTATGTTTTTAAACCCTTTCTCGTTCTTTTTTTGGACCCCGTTCGCGCCTCTGCTGAGCGTCGTAACATATACCCAATTCTTCTGTGTTTATTTACAATAAGTACAACATAACAGAAAGAATAACAAACACGCTCAGAGATCTATGCAACAATAAACTTGATTTGTTCTCGACTTGGGAATGTAAGAAAATATACTGTCAGCTGTCTTTTTCGAATGTGGTTGAATTGCTTTTATGTTTTACAATAAGCAAAGCACGATAAAAACAACAAACTGGCCAAGCGATCTACATAAAAAAGCTGCTCATATTTATTATCGACGACGAAATAGCAGAAAGTGGTTCTCCTTTTAGACTCTTTCTGAGCTGATTTTATGTTAAAATAAGTACAACACGACCGAAACAATAAGAAACAAACAAAGGTATATATGTAACAGTGTTACATTACGTTTTTCCTGCGAGTGTAAAAGTCTTTTAGTACTAGTACACTTTGTGCCGCATGCTAAAGCCGAATTTTCGTCGGCATCTTTCGGCAATTCACGTAAAAATAGATGTCTACACTAAAAATAACTAAAGTTTATCCAGCAGAATTTTTATTTAAAAAAATCATAGATTTCGTATATGTCCGATTCTCAGTTATCAGTTTGCGTCTTTAATTTAGAAGAGTTACGTAAAAAACATGAAAAGGGGAGAATAGTCGGTCTTTCTCCAAAATTTAAGTCGAAAACGCGAATTTTAAGAGAAATTAGGAGAATTTGGATAAATGACATCTTCTTTTGCCTGATACCTAAGTAAATAAAAAAGTTTATTGTTAATTTATTTTGAACTGCCATATTCCATTTGTGTGTGTCTTGAAACAAGCACCTCATTTTCATTTAAAGAAGAGATTTTACCGTTAAATTACTTTCAACTTTTGTTTATTATTAAGAGAGTTACAAAATAAGAAACATTATTCTATTTTTTTCTTTTTTTGCTAATGATTTTTAAAATAAATTTTATATTTAGTTCATTATTTAATCATTTAAAATAAGATATTTTTTCGGTCGTATTTTTCTGTTAGCTATCGCCACGCAAGACTTATTTTAAAATGACAATATTAGCACTATATAAGATTTTTGTGTTTTATTCATATGCTAACCGAAACACCCGCCGTTGCCTTGTATTGCATAAGGATCACTACTATGTACTTGTTCACTATGATCATAACACAATATTACTTTCTTTCTTTTTACTGCCTCCTCCTCTTGTACCTCCAGAAAAATAGTCGAAAAAGCTGAAATGTTGGAAAACTCTCTGAATTAGTACCTATACATATGGTGTACATTTAATTAAAATCGGATATACTTATTTGACGTTTTAAGGGGGTTATGCCCCCTTTGTTCACTTACAAGTAGATACTCGGCACATAGAGGGTAACGTAGAGATTCGGGGAGACTTCAATTGTTTGCCCGGAGAATTTTATGCATACGATATACATTTCATAAAATAGGATATATTTGAAGTTTTGAAGCAGGTTCGGTTCCCATAGATCCCCCAAGTTAGAAGACTACTTAAAGATTCGGGATCATTTCCATTGTATTGTCGAATTTATTTTGTTAAGCACTTATTTTGTATAGGGCAATGTACTCTTATTTTGCAGTTACTGTTCTTTTCTCAATTTGTCGCTTTTTTCTATGAGAATGGTTATTATTTTTATCAGAATAATCATTGCTTTTTAGTCTTGTTATACTTCTTTTTATTAATTTTACTCACTAAGAGTTCTCACGCAGGTCATCATCAGTGTTTACTCACTGATAATGACCTATCGTATTCCTTGGAGTCTGAGTTACAACTAGTCTCCCCAGATTTTCTTTTGACTATAAGCGACCGACCGCTTTCTTTAAGCTCCCAATAATTATTCGATAAAGATGTACTATGTCTGTGTTTTTTGTTATTAAATTTATTTTTGTGATGAAAATTTTTTTTTAATACTGGTGCAGTTTCTCCGATATAATATGTTTTGTTATTCAGGTTTTCATATATTTTGGCTAAGCAAATTATGCCTTTCGCTAATAAATTTTCTTTTTCTTTAAAGCAGTTACTATGACTATCGAAGTGAATTCTCCAGTGTAGCATTTAAAACAGAACGCTATTAAATTATAGCCGGTATATAAATAGATTCCTTATTTATTGCACTTCCTTTTAATCTATCAAAATAATTATACAATGAAACAGGATTCGTTTACAAAGAAAAACTAATATAGAACCATGTCATCGACGTTGCCCGGTAAGATTTACTTGCCTTAATAAGTAAATATTTCGTTTATTGTTAAAATAGTTTCATATAGATGATAATCAAACATTCAATTTTTCTTATTGTTTGTTCTGTTGGAATAAAATATTTCTTTTGTGAATTTATGCTTTTTACTCATAAATTTGTTTGTCTTCATAATATATAACAATTCTCTCGATCTTTTGCACGCATTAATTGGTTAATTAATATAAAAATTCTCTCGATCTCTCACATTTGAGTATTCACCTAAAACTGTTTTCTTTAAAATGTTTCGCAAAAACTGGTTGTTGCCAAAAAATCGACCCCAAAACTGGAATCCTAAAAAGGGTTCTCCAAAAAACTTCTGAGTATTATCCGATTTCTAACTGTTCTATTGTTTCTGCGAAAGAGACTATTTCTGCATAAAAACAAAATATTCCTATTGTTACGTGTTTTTTATAACTCTCACATCCTTAACTCTCTGGGTCTCATACAAGCTACGGCTGCTATATCCCTTCATCTCATCACTATGTCAACCCCAAATTTCTATGTATTTGCATGTCATTATTCGTCCAACTATCATCGTGAGGAAGTCTTACAGTAAAGACGAAACGTTGATAAATACATACTCAACTATCTTTTGGTGTTTTTCTTTTCGTTTCTCATTACGTCGGGTTAATTTCATCCTTCCTTTCCTACATACATATATATACAGGGTGATTCATAAGTCACTTCACTTAGCTATTTAAAATGTCATTTACAATTGAAGAGCGAATTTTTATTGTTATTAATATGGCCAAATTGGATGAATCTCCCACACTTGTTGAAAGGCAATGGAAACGTGATGTGAAGAGAAAGTCTCCTTCGCACAACACCATAATCAATCAAATATGCTATAAAGAGTCGTAAATTCGTTTGCAAAAAAGAATGGAGCTATGCATGCCGAACGAAAGTGGACATTTTAAGAATTTGCTGTACTTTTGAACTCCCATAAATGCATTTGTTGAATCAACTCTCTGTTTTGTATTACCGTATTTTATTAACTATAGAATTGCAAAAATAAATAGCTAACTGACTTATGAATCACCCTATATATATATATATATATATATATATATATACTTAAAGATAAATATTTTGAAAATCAACAATCGTGCAATTTAAATGAAACATTCATTTATTTAATTTATTTTTCATTAATAATTACATGAATGAATTTTTCATTTAAATTGCACGATTGTTGATTTTCAAAATATTTCACTTTAATGCATTCTAATCCGTGCTTTAAAGATGCTGTCAATTTCCTTACACACATATATATATATATATATATATATATATATATATATATATATATATATATATATATATATATATACATGTATATATATATACATGTATATGTATATATATATAGATATGTATATATATAGATATGTATATATATATGTATATATATATATGTGTATATATATGTATATATGTAAATATATGTATATAAATAAATGTATATATATATGTATATATATATATGTATATATATATGTATATATAAAAATGTATATATATATGTATATATAGATATCTATGTATATTTACATATATATATATGTATATATGTATATATATATATGTATATATGTATGTATATATATATGTATATATATCCATATATTTGTATATATATATGTGTATATATATGTATATATACATATATAAATGTATATATATATGTATATATATATATGTATATATATATATGCATCCATATATATATATATATTTATATATATATATATATAGTTAGGTTTACAGATTGCTTGCTGTAAAAATGGCTAGATGCCGGCTCAAATAAATCAAACGACAGGTGACATTTAATGAATAGAACAAAGTTTCCCAGCATTATTTAAACATTGGATCAATAGCGTGAATTATGGAGGGTTGGTCAGGAATCCAAATTGAAGTGGGCTTTACAATCATATTTCCCGTTTCTCAGAGAATTACTTACTACTAGGACTTATACTTGAGTCTTTTCACCAAAATAAAATAAAATAAAAAATCAGCTCAGCAACAAAAACCTACAGAATTACAATAGTGTCGACTCACTAGTTCTACTTGAAACGGATTGAACACATATGCACTTTTGTTAAACTTACATGATAAAACATTGTGTATAATATGTCCGGCTAAAATAAAAGAAAGTATTCATTCAAGTTTTTAAAAATGCATAAACTATTTAGTCATAACATGAAAAAAAAGAAAAGTAAAAGAAAACAACGAAAATCTTCGCTTCAACGCGCAACTCTCTTCTCTACCACATATGTCCACCGATGACGTCATATCATAGCAATTTACCTTAATTCTTGTATTTTAACTTCCAATGGAATTTACCACTCTAAGCGTAATGTTATCCTTATGTAGAGACTTCTCGATAATAATTGAGTAAAAAATATTACGATGGACCAGTAAATGCAGATATTTAGAAAACAGGTTTAGATTATGTTTGAATGAGAAGCTAGAATTTTGTTTATTTTTAAGAACCCCAAAACTTACTTAATTGTACGAGAGAAATATCAACTAACTGTAGAAATAGAATGAACTTCAATTTAGCATGACTATATACATCAAAATAATAACAATGCATAAATAAATAAAATTGAATATAACACTTTCTAAATCAATAGCTAAAGTAGTAAAAGATAACAAAATGAATAGAACATAAATTATTTCAATACCGCATCTTTTAAAATGAAGTTATCTGTTTACTTGATACACTTACAAACAAGGTGCAACACAAAAACAAAAAAGTGTCGAGTAAAAGTCGGCTAGGCTTTTGCTTAAGAGAAGCTCGGCCATTGGCAAACGAAATCATTAGCCAGTGTAGAAGTAGTTACAACGGATCCGATTGGTTATCTAGACACTACTTTAATATAACATCAATTGCTGAAATGAAACCATGCATTTAGCTCATGAATTTCCTGTAGGAATCAAATACGGACGCCGATGTGTAGCTTACTTGCCATACATATATTTTTATACTTATATACTTACACACACACATATATATATATATATATATATATATATATATATATATATGTTAATGATGAGAAGATCTAAACAGTTTTCCTGATGAATATACAATTCCCGATTCTGTTCTAAATTCCTGATTCTAATAGAATTACGATACTATTTAAAAACCATTATAAATATAACGAGGCTGGGTTTGGGAGATGTTGATTATTCCGTGCTTTCTCTCTATCAACTGAGGAATCGGGCAGCGCTAGAAAAACATGTCCTGGGTTTTTTAATACTCAACTGTGAACTCTCTAAGATGCGTTATATAAACGTTTAGCAAATAGGTACGAAAAGACAATTGATAATTTTAAAAGGTTTGATAAGTGAATAGGTGTAAGTGAATTCTGGAATATTTATTTTGTTTACCATAATTTACAAATAAAAAAATAAAATTGGACTGAAAAAAGTTAATGCTAAATTTTGGAATGGGATTCCTAACCTGCGGTCCTCTGAACCTTAGTCTTAGATTGTAAATGAGCAATCTTCAAATAAATGCATACATCGTGTTTGTTTCATTACGTTATTGGCAAAGAAACAAATTAAAAGAATCGTTTTTGGAATCGGAAAATAAGGAAAAATATTTCTCATACCGATTCCGATACCCCCAAAAGTTCCGATTTTTTCCTAAAACGTAAGGGGTTATGTGAATTGCGGTCCATACGTACATGATCATCTGAAGTTGAGAGTGGTTCAGCGTGGTGCTTGTTCACATTATATTAGAATTTCTGCATGTTAGTACAGCTTCGGAAACAGTGACATATATATATATATATATATATATATATATATATATATATATATATATATATATATATATGAAGAAGAATGGAAAGGAATTAGAGAAGCAAAAGCCAAATCAAAATTCAATTCAATTGCTCAGAGCAAGGTATATTCCGCAAAAAGGCAATTTATTCAAGTTAAATTTTTCTTAAGCCAGGCTTTTCAAAGATCAAAATCTTATCATCAGAGGAAGTCGCTGGGATAGATAAGTTGGCAATGGCCAAGATTTAAAATTTGAAAAAATGAAATAAAAAATAAAATATATATATATATATATATATATATATATATATGTGTGTGTGGGGGGGAGTAAATATGAAATGAAAATTCCAGACAAAAAATTAAAATATTGAAGGAAAAGTGGACAAACGGACTAACATTCAGTGAAAATAAGGACACAAACCCATCATTAAAGTTAGACCAAAATATTTAGGTCGTAGGATTCCGATCATATCACCAAATGAATACTGTTAGAATCCTTCAACCGAAAATGATGCGTTTGTTTCCTTATTTTTATTGAATTTTACAGTGTTTGTCAACCATTTCCTTAACCATTTTCACATACATGGCTGTGCGGACACAGACAGGAAAGAACTTAATCGACACGCTTATATTATCATGGATAATGAACACTGTTATCAGAGTGCTTTGACGGACATACGCAAGATAATGTTGATTATATTTCCTGCAAAGTGCTTCTAATTAAAACAATTAAACTGGAAGATTTTTTAAACCGAGGAAGTCTTATCATGTAATTACAATAGTTAGGAAAGATTTTCAGCGAAATAAACGTTGATTAAGTCAGTGTTGGTAACATAATAGGTATAAAGTGATAATTGATACGACTTTACAGCATATATTACTGTTTATTGACCAAATATTTTTTATTTATTGATTTAAAAAAGTATTTATTATTGATTAACCGCTTACCAAGGCCAAAAGACACTCGAGAGTAAGTGTTAATGAAAGCTAAAAGACAAGGAAAACTATTAGAGCACTGACATTATTCATAATGCGGTTTTACCCAATATGTTAATATTTGACTTGAAGACGACCAAGTTGTACTAAGCGAGGAAGCAGTCCCGTGGTAATGTGATCAACAGGTGGAAAGTCCACCTAAAGAAAGTCTGTCGATTAAAATTCTACCCGGACGCTAGACATATGGCGAGAGAACGAAAGCCTTTTTTCGATGTGGCAGCCAAATGAGTTCTTGCTGTGAATGTTTAACAAAGGGGGGACCAAAGTTTGGAACGCAGTCGAGCACATTCTATGTTTTTAACAAGATTTTAAGAATCGGAATATATTTAAATTTCTCTTCGCCACACGACACGGTTTTAACTGACATTTCTATGGTTCCTCGCACGTGTTTAGGAGGAGTCTAACGGCAAATCTTTGATCAACTGATTATATGAACACGTTTGTTGCAATACACACGTCCGCCCAACGTGAAGGTGGTTTGCGTTGGGGTTGGCGAGCGTCTGTATTAAAAAAATGTCTCGACGGTGTTTGGCAATGAGGCAATCAGTCGATGGAGGACACGTTTTTTTTTAGGTGACTGTCGCTGATAAACTTCTTATCGACAAAAACTGATGAAGAGCTTGTTTTTAGCAAATTAAACTGGCGGACACTAACACAATCAACACACACCTCCGTATCTATCTATCTATCATATATATATATATATATATATATATATATATATATATATATATATATATATATATATATATACATATATATATATATATATATATATACATATATATATATATATATATATATATACATGTATGTGTGTGTATTTACTAGAAGAATACCCGTAAAAAAGATTTACCAAACTGAACAGTGTTGCACTGTTTTTATGTCTAATTACGAAGATTCAAATCAATATATAATGACACTAAACCTTTTGTCTAGAATCCTTATTATAATTTTGATCAAAAACCATTACATTATTTTGATTTTACTAAATGTCTAAGATTCAAAGATCATATTAAGGTGTCTTAAGAATAAACTCATTTTAAAGGAAATATTGCTTAATTAGTGTCTAATGAATCTTGATGAAATTAAATGCAAATCGGAAAAACATAATTTTAAATCGGAGGTTAAGCCAATATTATGCGCCCTGAAACCGCATTTAATTCGAAGCTAACATTTGGGAATATTCATAAATATTTAATACCGATTGTCAACATCTAACACAAATCGGAGGTACCTGAATGTTGGTACTCTTATAGCTGATGCGCCAGATTTCCGTGACTTCGCGTCGGCAACGATCGTGCACGTCGCGAAAGGCCCGAGAGCTGAGACGAAAACGAGGCTGAAACTTTCAAAGAAAAAATACATAGATAAAAAGGGGGGGAACAATTAACCGTAGCAGAAGAACTGTAAATAAATATATTTTTATTTTTTGTGGGCCAAATGAACCATGGTCAATCAAATGTGTAGATGTGTAAATGTTTTGATTTGTTTGTGAAAATAATGTATTTCTTTTGGGGGGGAGGGAGGGCCTAACATTTTGTCAATGTTTTTTTTTATGTCTGGAAGAAAAAATTAGAATCCTAAAATATGCAGACAACAATATCTTAAATAAAAGGGACGAATTATTGGCAACATGTAGACACCGTCACAAATTTAAAATTACTAATCTGTAAAAATTTTTTTTTTTTTTGTAAATAAAACCGATATTAACTTCACCATACTTTTGATCCATCGTTATATAATAAAACATTTTTTAATCGTGTGCATTTGTAGTACCTATTTTAATCGTAATTTCCGTATTTTAATTTTTAAACGTATAACATTCGCAATCTGAAATTTAATCAAAACTTTCGCATTGTAACATAATTTTTAAAAAATTCTTATTCCTTTAAACGGACACAATTAGGTTTTAATCATGATCAGTTATATTCACCTTTTAAATCGAGGATTGACTTCTTGTAAAAATAGGAAACCTAATTTAATTTTGTACTTTGATTTTACATATTTTTATACTCCGTTAATGCCACCACCTTAATTTATTAATTCACATAATCACCCCTTCCCATCTCTTCTATATTATAGAGACCAATCAATGAATAGAATATCGTTGAAATTCTTTTTATTTTTCTATTTTTTATTTTTTATTTTATTCTTTATTTTTACTTTGTTTTAAAATATATAAAGGTGTTTAAATTCTTCCATTTGGGTTTGAATTGTGGTTGGAAACACATCCGATGAGACCTAGTTAAGGTCGAAATAACTTATAATGTGTACAATCCGAATGTATATTTAGTCTTTTTAAACCTCATAACTTATATATATATATATATATATAAAATTAATCATATATCGACAGCGTGTTACGCTGCACTACAGTTCTTTAATGTGGCTTGACAGTCAGGTTCACCAAGTTTAAAATCGGCCCCTCTGGCCATTCGTCCGTCAGTGAAAATCCGTTGGTAAGCGCAGTCTACATGTTTATATAAACACTGTAAACTGACAAATAGTGCTTTATATTCCCGCTAAAAGCAGCTGTCGATTTTACTTACCATAATATCGATATGTGTATATATATATATATATATATATATATATATATATATATATATATATATATATATGTATTATTATCATTATCATTATTATTATTATTATTATTAAAAAATACCAGTCCCAAAACGGGTAAAATAAATTTCAGTGAACATAAAAGTTTTGCACCCAGACTTTAAGAAGTTAAAATCCAAATATAATGAAAGTTCGTTGCTGTGGTTGTAGCCAGAGGAGTTCTTGTCGTAAATGTTTTACAGCGGTACCAGAAGTTGGAACCCAGTCAAGAATGTACCACTAATATAACGATACAGTAGATGGAGCTTATCCACATCTCTGTTTGAAAGACGCTGTAAAAGTAATAATTATTTGCTTTGTCGTGTTTATGTTGGCTCTTTCTTTATAATTTACAATCTAGAACCAAATAGCAATCCACAGAATAAATTTTCCGAGTCCTTTCACCCAAAATTCTAATTTGGCATGCACAATCTGGAAAATAGGCCTAAATAGAACTCCGCTTAATAATAAAATGAAAGCTGTGATAGGTTATTAAGTCAGTGTCTGTTTAACGGTAGCAAATGCCTAACCACACCTCTCCTGAATCATCACTGCTTAATTTCAGTGGCAAGAAAAGGCCAGAATACCATGCCGAGATAAGCAAACTGCATCTATTTATAAACGAATCCACTTCTTTGGTGTGGGTTAATCACGTGATCTGAACAAAATAAAAATGAAAATTGTTTAAGAACCAATTAAACCTTTCCTTAGAACAAATTGTATGAACATCAACCCATAGTCCTAACAGAATACATTAAACATGATAACCGATCAAATTCGTATGTGTACCGTCCAGACGACTGAACAACATAGTCTGCTTCGAAAAGAGAATAAACATCGGTATAACTATTGCAATCTAGGACTAACAATAAAACATATCTGATAGAAATAGAGACTTGCTCCGTCTGTCAGTCAAAATTCTGAACGTAATAAATAAATTGTCGAATTTGTCTCATTTCGAAATATCAGAGATAAAAACTACTTTTAAAAATGGAGAATATTGCATTAATAGTAAATACATTCCTAACAAATAAAGCGGATGCCATGAGCAGAAACCGGAATCAGAACGTGATGATCTTCAGTCTGAAGGTTCTACCAACTGACCTATTTAGACTTTCTTATAAATAGAGCTTAAAACATTACTATCACAAAATAATTTAAGCTTTGACGTGACGTCATCGATTTGTGATTTACGTCATGTTTAAAAATAAGAATTCAAACATAAACGATGATAAAAAAAAGTAAATGAATGAATGAGTAAACATGATGAATAGCGTTGGGAATTATTTTGATAGTCCAAAACAATCTGGTTTGCTTTAACTACGTATTGTACGTAGTTGTTTCACAATTATATAATCCTGCCAGTTTAGTATAAATATGCTTCCGCCAGATCGCATGTTTTGGCTGAGACGAGGGTGTGCCGTAAGATATTTGTTCACATTGCATTGAAATTGTTTCATATTGACACAGTCGGGAAACAGGGAGCATGGAGTGAATTCGAAACGAAAGCGGTCGCAGAAACAAGCTATTTAGATAGTTTTTGAGCATCTGGGGACCTCTACAGTAAAAGGGTGGAGTTTGATGCTAGTTGGGTTTGTCGGGGGTATTAGGGTTAGGGTTAGGGTTAGTGTTAGGGTTAGGGTTGGTCTGGGGTATTTACGTTAAAGAGAGTACAATTGCAGTACGTCCGTCAGAGCATATTTCGTTGAAATACTTGTAAAACAAGCATAAAGATGCAACACTGCGGCGATGGGACAGGGGCTGGAACTTAGTAGACAGTGCGCGAGCAATTAGGTTAGGGAATCTCTTTTGCGTCCTGTCTAAGCGGGGAGTGATTACTGGTTTGTGCACCAGTCAAGATGTGGCAATAATACGTCATGCATGCAGTATAAATAAACTTTGAAAACTCATCTATTCCCAGAAAGTTGGAGGTCAACTAAGATAAAGAATAGTCGTAAACCTGTTACCGATTTTGTGACGGTTGCTTTCGTATAGAAAACGCGGCGAACGACTCTTTAGTGATTTTATTGATCGTCAGGTGGCGCTTTCAGACTGGTAATGGCTGCCATTTGTCCTACACTGGGCATGCGCAGAGACAACAGGGAGATATTTGAGTATCAGTTAACGCGTCTGATTTAGCGTATTATTTACTAGGCTGAGATTTGAATAAATCACGTTTGTTGAATACGGCGTCAAGCGCAGAATGATTTCCCCATCGGGTCACTGTTTTAAAGCGTGATTAAACTGGTCTTTTATTTGAGAGAAGCGACCAATTCTGTGTTTCATTAACGTATGCTGATGTGGGCCTATGAGCCGCGTGGTTTCATTTGAAAAGTGTGTTTTAGGCGTTAATCACTTCAATTATTCGATTGGATCCTTTTGTAATTCGTTTGTCATTTTAATAGACACAAGAGAGTTGTGTTTATCTTCTGCTGTAGGCCACACATGCCATTCATGCTTTACATTCGGTGTCTCGTATGGCACGAACCCCAAAACCAAAACCAAAATTGACTCGTCTTCCAACCAGGCGGTGTAAGGCTGATGACTGCCGCATAAAACATTGGGAATGTAAACAATATTTAGAGATGAGAAACGGGAAACAAACAGACGAGGAAAGCTAAATGTAAATAAAAGTAACTAGATGAACGATAAGCCTGGCAGAAGACATAGTTTATGAAAGCACATACGCATGGCTACGAAAAGGGTACTTGAACAAAGAAAGTGTACCGCCACTGATTGCCCCACGAAAGAACACGATCAGAACAATTTACTTACAGGCCGATATAGACAAAATCCAGTAAAAAGTAAGATTAGACTTTGTGGACTAATAGACGAACCGCTAAACCACATTATAAATGAATTTAGCAAGCAGGTGCAAACAAAACAACAAAAAAACGTGATTAGGTTGAAAAAGTAGTCCACCGGGAATTGTGCAAACGGCTACATTTTAAATACGCACGAAAACAGAAAGGTAACAAACAGGAGCTAGTATTAGGATCTAAAAGTTTGTAAATCAGTTGCGACATACAAATACATAGGGAAAATGTATCAGTTTCCGTTGTCCATAGCGTGTATAAATAGGTATACATCCGTTATCGTCAGGAACCTAGGCTCTTGTTCGTCTGTGGATAAAAATCGCTCGGACGCCGAAGTTTAGTTTTTAAGAAAGTTCATTAATCAGAAAAGAACAGTCACAGAGAAATACAGAGAAACTGTTTACTTGCATGTTCACGCGAGGAGAGATAAAATCACAAGCAGGTGGATAGACATAGAGCTTGTCTCGTAATACTTAGCTACATCGCCCCACCCCAATCGGATATGGTGCTTGTTACACGTTTGCTGTGCTTGAAGTGTCGCTACAAAGAGCGAGAACTATCCTTTCGCGGAAGTCATGTAATTTTCTCCACTTCCGTTTCTGAGATCACCTACGACCCGTAGGTGTCACTTCATCTATTTCGTTCAACTAACGGTTCTTGCATGTAACAGAAAGTCATTCAAGCAAAAAGACCGAATATGGGAATAATAATTAAAAAGGAAAACATATAAAAACAACCTTGCGATATGTCTCCATAGAAATCGCATTCTACACAGTAAAACTATGTTTCTATTGTTTTTCGTAAAATACAAAACATTACTGTCTTTCTTTCTTGTGCCAGCTCCCTCAAAGCTGCAGCT
Organism: Sepiola atlantica; assembly: GCA_963556195.1. Classification (NCBI taxonomy): domain Eukaryota; kingdom Metazoa; phylum Mollusca; class Cephalopoda; order Sepiida; family Sepiolidae; genus Sepiola; species Sepiola atlantica. Next base: position 73,411,918 of record OY744535.1, read on the forward strand.
CGGTCTTGGCAAGCCAGGTTCTCGTCTCGTCATCAAGGTCCGCTATGCCCTGCTCGCCATTGGGTGGTTTGAACAGCGGGCATTCCTCTATGACGTGTGTAACTGTCTGTTCTGGGTGGCCACATTCACAGGCAGCACCCTCTCTCAGTCCCCAGTCTCTCATTGTGGCAGAAAAACGGCCCACACCAGTTCTCAGGCGGTTCAGATTGGTCCATTGCCTTCGTGGCAGCTCAGCCCCTGGTATGACGTCTGGGTCGGTGATGAACATGTGCAGTCGGTGTTGGTCAGCTTGCTGCCAATCTTCCCTCCAGCGGTTCTTGGTCCACATCTGCTTTGAGGTGGTGTCTGGGACGGTTTCCAGAAGCTGATGCGCGTGCTGGGAGAGTGCGTAGCGTGATTTGAGGCGTACTGGTGGAGGAGGTTTGCTCATGATGTCATGCAGCAGATGTCTCTTGTCGATCTTGGCCTTGCGTGACAGTGCCAGGACAGTCGCTTCTCGTCGGATAGCGGGTGGGGCAATACCGGGGAGTATCGGTAGTTGGTTCGCCGGCGTGGCGCGGAGTGTCCCAGAGACTGTGCGCATGGCGGTGTTTAGAGCTGCGTCCACTTTCTTGGTGTGGGTACTTCGGCACCAAACCGGGGCGCAGTACTCGGCCGCCGAGAAAACCAGTGCTTGGGTGGATATCCGCAGGGTCTTGGTTGCAGCTCCCCATGTAGTACCGGCCAGACGACGAATCAGTGCAGCACGTGATGTCACCTTTGCTGTCACCTTTTCGATATGTTGACGGTATGTCAGTGAGCGGTCGAGTTTCACACCAAGGTACGTCGGGGTGGCGTCGAACAGGAGGGCGGTGTTGTTGACCATCACTTTAAGCTTGCGTTTGGCCTCGCGGTTGTTGAGGTGGAATACCGCGAACATGGTCTTGCCCACACTGAATTTCAGCCGCCAGTTCTTGAGGTACCTGGACAAGGTCGTCATGTCCGCAGTAAGCCCAGCCTCGACGGTCTCCCATTTTTTCCCCGTCTGTAGGATGGCTAGGTCGTCGGCGTACCCGTATTTTTTGGCTGTTGTTGTCGGTATGTCGTAGATGTATATGTTGAAGAGCATCGGGGACAAAACCGAGCCTTGCGGGACGCCGTTCTTTAGTCTCCGTAGTCTGCTGCGTTGGCCGTCGCTGGTGTGGAGGGAGAAGCTACGATTACTCAGCATCTCCATGATGAAACTCACCAGGTGTCGATCTGGAATAGTTTGCAACAGCTTAACATGGAGTCCACGTAACCAGATGGTGTCGTATGCAGCCGTGAGGTCAAGTAGGACAGTGCCGGCTTTTTCTCCTCTCTGGAAGGCGCTCTCGATGTCCTGGGTTAGCAAGGCGACTTGGTCTGTTGTTGACTTGCCACGACGGAAGCCGGCTTGTTCCTTAGGTAGTATGGTTTCCACAACCGGTTCGATGCATTAAACATTACTGTGATCACTTCAGATTTCAATAATGTATTCGTTAATTCTCAGAACTTTCCGTTATCCGAAAGCAAATAACTGGTCCTTCATTGTAATGTTTATTGCATTTAATTTTTTTTTATGAAAGAAAGGAAATAATAATGAATGACATTTTTGTGTTATGATTTTCATGAAACATTATTTAGGGTAATTTAAAAGGCATGGATGGCCATATCATGTGCAGAGATTCATATTAAAAAAGTCAGATATTTCAGATTTGCATTAAATTTCAGCAACATATATTTTCCGATCTTTAATATAATTATATTTTCAAATGTGGCATCACAGTAATTTGTTCTGACTTGTCTGTCAAATTACCCCTATAAAAAGAGCATATCTTTGAAAATACATGGATAACGGAAAAGTAAACAAGTGTTTGTATATTACTCTTACTGAATAATTGATGATTTAATAAATATTGCATTTAATCCAATGTTAATTGTCATCAGTTATCTCATACTATCACTTATCTATATCGTATATCGAGATTTGAGTAGTCACGATAAGATATAATTTAAAGATATAATATTTGTCTTTGTTTTTCACTTCATATATATATATATATATATATATATATATATATATATATATACACTATTTTTAATAAATACATATTTATTATTTTTCAACCTATAGACACTAATGTTCTTGATTACGCAACCATCAGTGTAGGAGTTGACAATTATTTATGGTCAAAGGATTCGACCCCAGTCACAAAGGCACTGTTGACTTTCCAGCCCGGCATTCTTCCCCTCAGCCACCAATAAGTATCACATGAAAAGAAAAGAGAATTTAGATCTATATTTTTGTCGGACAAACACATAAAGCTCGTCAAATATTGTTCAACTACATACGTAGGGACATTGCATTACGCTAAGGTTAACAGCTTATTATAACACTCCTTTAAAGAGGTCGAAATCTTATTTTGAAAGGAGCTTCTAAAACTATTTTAAATAAACGAATATTAATTATTTTTAACCTATGCCATCATCAGTGTAATGGGTGACCATTATTGCTGGTCGAAAGATTCGAACCTAGTTACAAAGTCCCCCTTGACTTTGCTTTCCGACATTCTTTCTCTTACACACACACACATACACCCACACCCACACGCACCCCCCCCCCACACACACATATATATATATATATATATATATATATATATATATATATATATATATATATATGTGTATATATATATATATATATATATATATATATATATATATATATATATATATATATATATATATATATATATGGGAAGAGAAGGATGAAGGTAATCCGACGTGATGGGAAAATGAAAAAGGAAAACCAAAAAATGGATGTTTTTCATGTGTACATCAACGTTTCGTCTTTATTTATAAGACTTCATCAGGATGATAAAATAGAGAAAAAATGTCATGCAAGTACAAATACATGTAGGGTAGACATATTGGGAGGAAAAATAAAATGAAATAATGGCCACTGCTGGGTGGACGTCCGTATTTGTTGGAGAAATAGAAATACGGACGTCCACCCAGCAGTGGCCATTATTTCATTTTATTTTTCCTTCCAATATGTCTACCCTACATGTATCTGTACTTGCATGACATTTTTTCTCTATTTTATCATCCTGATGAAGTCTTATAAATAAAGACGAAACGTTGATGTACACATAAAAAACATTCATTTTTTGGTTTTCCTTTTTCATTTTCCCATATATATATATATATATATATATATATATATATATATATATATATATATATATTGCTGTTGCTAAAATCTTTGGCTGTAAAGTTTGATGGCTTAAGTGATCGATTCTGTGTAAAACTGTTATATAGACCCGGAGTAAACAAAACATGTCAGCCCTAGAACGTGTTAGATAATCTGATAAATCGCTGTCACTTTACAATCAATTGTCACGACTTATTAAAAACACGTACTTTATTCAATGATTAAGAGCTCTACCTGAGGACGTATGTAACATGTACATAAGTCAAAACTCGAAATTTTGACCTGGTTTTAAAGGTTGATACTAAGGTCTTGATATATATATATATATATATATATATATATATATATATATATCAAGGCAGCATCTTCTCTTGAAGCAAGTATTGTTGAATATAAGAGACAACTCATGTCTAGATATCCTTTGGTAGATCCTTTCAATAGTTCGAATCAGGATCTTAGTTTTGGAGGGGAATTGGCTGATGAGTTTGCCATAATTTAGATTTGTCTCCCAAGTACTTTCAGACCCATCCGGGCCCATCTTCAGGGTCAGGGGAATGAGGTTAATCAGGTACAGACCATGTGTTAGTATAATATATATATATATATATATATATATATATATATATATATATATATATATATACGGTTATAACTAAAACAAATCATTGGTTTTCCTTAGAAAAAAGAGGAATAAATAAGTAAAATGAAGAAAAAATGATTTCAACGATTCAGTTTTTGTTTCTTTAGTTCAATTTAATTTTTTGAAAAAAAAAGCATCACTTTTGTAACTTTTGAAAACATCTTGTATCTATTATCAAATGAAAATATATATATTGAGAAAGGGGTCGAAACAATTGTATGAATAAAAGTGTTTTTATAACAAATTCGTAACATTTATTAAATCATTATGTTATATTTTGAACTATAGCAATTCATGCAATGTACGGCATAAGCACTTGACATAACCGCTCCCGTTAGATACGTGAAGTTAAGGGACGTCGAGCCTGGCCAGTCTAAAATGGGTGACCATTATGGAATAACAGGTGATGTATGAGCTCTCCGATTATCTCGGCATGGTATCCTATACTTTTTTTTACCACGGAAATCTAGCAGTGGTGATTCAGGAGAGGTGTTGTTAGGCATTGTGCAACTCTTGCACCATGCTTACACGCGCAATTACTCTAACAGGGGATAGCCATTGTCTCTCAAAACTGGACAGAAGCCATGAATATATACATTATTGAGCAATTAACCCAACTTTTGTATGAATTTGAAGCAATTTAATATATATATATATATATATATATATATATATATATATATTTATTTATTTATTTGTATTTAAATACTTGCTTTGGTGTTCGCAAAGGTTATCAGTGACGGGCTGTTCAATATTTTTTTTAAAGGTTAAACAATCGATTGAAAGATAGTTTTCGGAAACAACGCACTGCGCATGCTCCAGGTCTGATAGGGTATTCCGATAGAATCGCTTACACAAAGATGCTATACATGAGACGAGGACGGATACGTCGGAAATAATTGGTCGCTTGTTGAACCTTCGACAGAATAACGAAATGTATAAGATGGAATAGATTTGCAGAGATAAACCGCCATTGTATTCGCGAAATCGATTATTTCGCTGTTTGATTAAAATGTCAATTTCAATCGAGGGCTTCACTCTTTTTCGAAACAAACTTGATAAAAGATTTGGGGAGTTTACGGTTTTATTTTACATGAAACAATTTTCGTTTGTACTGTTCACAGTTTTACAAAAATGTATTTTGAGGAAAGAGAAACTGTTCGTATTAAACATCAAATACTACATATAACTTGTTTATATATAAATATAGCACTTTCTATCAATATATAAACAATCCTTTTTATACTATATAAACATGTTTTAGCAATATATATATATATATATATATATATATATATTTATATTAATTGAATGACATAATGAAATGTGAAATTAATCAGATGTTATTAAAGTTACAAAAATAAGTAGTGATTCATTTTATTTATCTAGCTCCCACAAGGTAAGATGTGACACAAGGTCGGGAAAGTGGGATTAGATAAGCCAGCGCTCGGAGGTGAGCACTCTGGCCATTTAAAAATTGCCTGGGCAGCCCCGTCGGTATTCCCGGTAGGGCGCCTCAGAAAGTAAGCAATAAACTTACTCCTCCCCAAAAAGGGGAGGCGAAGCTTGGGAGGGTGCACCTTCTAGAACTGCGCTGGACCAGACAGTCCCCAATAGACTGGCGTAAATCCAGACCCAAAGGCCAGGAAAATACCAGTTTATTAGGTGGGGTAAAAATACCCCTGGTAAGTAGTGATATTACGTCCTTAACTCATATAAAACCTTAATGAAATCTGATTGATTTCTCATTTTATTATGTCATTCAATTAATATTATTGCTCTATACACTATATTGGGCTTTGTTTTTATCATTATAGTCAACTGGATGAAGATATTATTTATATTACTCTCTCTCTCGCTCTCTCTCACTCTCTTTCTCTCTCTCTCTCTCTCTCTCTCTCTCTCTCTCTATATATATATATATATATATATATATATATTCATTTCATGTATCCATATAAAATGTTACAAGGAGATATAGCATTTTATGTATCGATTTTCAATATTTACTTCAACAGTGCTGAATACGTGAGTAAAGCTTGGTAATAAGTTATAAAAATATAATTATGCCAATTAAGCTATACAGATGCTTCCGCGTTGCATTCACACATTTTATCCTGACGACTCCCTACGAGGATGAAATGAAGAAGCCTCATTGTAGCTTAATTGCCATAAATATATTTTTATAACTTACCATAGATATATATATATATATATATATATATATATATATACACAAATATATATATATATATATATATACAAATATATATATATATACAAATATATATATATAAATATATATAATATATATATATATAGATAGATAGATATAGATATATATATATATATAGAGAGAGAGATCTAATATACGGAACGTTTATGTTTTTGTCTTTTAAGGGAAGTAGGGGTCTGATCAACTCTACTGGGAAGCTATGAAATAAAATACTGTTTTGTTTTTAAATTCCCGAAAAGTTTTTCACGGTAAACAACTGATGATCCCTTAAATAATGTTAAGACTAGTGTAACTTCTCGGAACCAAACTAATATAGTAACTACAAAAAAAAAGAAAAATTGACTTACATGAGTGATTTTCTACTGAACGACTTGTGACTAAAATGTTTTTTTTCTTTTGTTTGTTTCCTTATATAGTTTTAATGGTTGAGAAACTTCCGAGACAGATATATATATATATATATATATATATATATATATATATATATATATATATATATATATATATATATATATATATATATATATATTAATCCAGGTAGGGATAACATCCACAGGATAGAAATTAAAATGGAATCAAACCGGGCTTATAAATGAGTGGTCAATAAAAAATATAGAGCTGTATTGTGAATGCTTTTATTCAAACATGTACAAGGTCTGCTACACTGGCATGTCGATGTTATCGATCTACAGCTATCAAGAGCTGAGGTCTCATCAGGCAGAAAGTTTTTTATGATCCAACTCGGTCGCTGAATTCCAGGAAGAAAGATTTTTCCTGGAATTCAGCGAGCGGGTTGGATCATAAAAACTTTCTGCCTGATGAGACATCAGCTCTTGATAGCTGTAGATCGATAACATCGACATGCCAGTGTAGCAGACCTTGTACATGTTTGAATAAAAGCATTCACTATATATATATATATATATATATATATATATATATATATATATATATATATATATATATATAATAAAAGTTTTTAAAAAGGTTGAAGGCAATGCAGAGATCCGGATAGCTGTAAGCTGTGGAGAACAAAAACAAAACAAAACCGAAATAAGTCGGATATAGATCGAAAGGTTTGTTTATTTTTCTAGACAGCAAGGGTGTTAGTTTGTAATATCCGGATTATCAAGAATCAATTTGATATATTTCGAGAGATTTTTTTTCTTTCTTTTCTCTTATTCCTCTCCTTGTCAAAAATAAATAAAAGAAAAATCCCGGAGACCGAGAAAATGCCAGGAGCGCTGGGGGGTTAAACCGGAAGTGTTCAGGGTAAAGTATTCAAAGGAAAATTAAATAGATTCTTTTTTTTTTTATCTCGAAATATATCAAATTGATTCTTGATAATCCGGATATTACAAACTAACACCCTTGCTGTCTAGAAAAATAAACAAATCTTTCGATCTATATCCGACTTATTTCGGTTTTGTTTTGTTTTTGTTCTCCACAGCTTTCAGCTATCCGGACCTCCGCATTGCCTTCAACCTTTTTAAAAACTTTTATTATTACTCCCAGCAATGCTTACAGCAAACTACCAATTTCTATTATATATATATATATATATATATATATATAAATATGTATATATATATATATATATATATATATATATATATATATATATATATATATATATGTGTGTGTGTTTCTGCTGATAAAATATTTTGTTTTCTTTTAACTAAAACCATCAACTATTTTATTTAGAAAAGAGCAATTTATCACAATGTATAACAACAAACTATATTTCACTTTTTGATCAATAAATATAACACACTAAAAATATATAAAAAACTTTACATTATGTAAAAATATTTAAACAATATATATATATATATATGTATATATATATATATACTTATATATACTTATATATATACTATGCATACACGCTCATCTGATTACTATTGAATACGAACAACTTCTGAACTTATGTATACCTTGCGTATTCATTTTCCAAATTTTCTTTACCTTAAAAACGTTTTTGTTGGCATTTTATGATCCCCCTAGCCAAACGTTTTGTATATATTTATTAATTTTCAAGATCTAAAATTTACATTACCGATTTTTATTATCTGATGTAAAGAATTGATTATTGAATATCCATGAATTAAGGATTTCAGGCCCCCTCCTTGCTTTTGAACTTCTGATATTTTAATAAATATTGTATTTGTACAAATTTCCAACAGACATTTTCTTAATTTAATGCTCACTCTAATATATTGAGCTTCCTGTTGTCACAACAAATTATCATATTAGGATACATAATTTATCTTTAAATTCCATTTCAAAGTTATATGTATATATATATGACCACAGATAACTTTTAATCCTTTTCATCCTCCTCCTCCGCCGCCTCCGCCTCCGCCTCCTACTCCCCGTTTGTTGTTTAACTCGTTGGTCAGTAATTTCAAATTACTAATCTACGCTACCAACTTCTAGCATTCAAAAGCTAACTGCTGATTTGTTTTCTCTCTTTCTTCTTCTTTTTCTTCTTCTTCTTCTTCTTCTTCTTCTTCTTCTTCTTCTATTTGAACATTTCTATTGTTTATAACACTTGACTATTTTTTTTCCTATCGCGTTCTTTGTATAAATTTGAAAACTTTTCGGTTTAAATTAAAGTTCTGCTACCTACTGAAGAAGTCGTATTATAAACGATCGAAATATTTTGGTAGAACTGTTCAATATGTTTTTGAGTTTATTTTTGCTAGTTGTTGATTTGCTTATCCTTTATTCCATTTTTATTTTTATATTTTGTCTGAAACATTGTTTCTTTTCCTCATATATATATATATATATATATATATATATATATATATATATATATATATATATATATATAGTCATTAGACAACCATTAAGCAAGATTCCCTTAATTTTATTTCTTTTAAGATTATGAAGCGACCGTCTTTGTGCAAACAGATTTTGAGTTGATAAGAACATATATCTACTATATATATATATATATATATATATATATATATATATATATATATATATATATATATAAAGTTTAAAGTTCATATTTTTTTTTTTTTTTAAGCATCTATTTGACATTTATTAAAGAATAAGGTAAAAAGAATTACCTTTTTTAAGCATATAAAGATGCGATATCATTTTTTTTTTTTTTAAAGAAAATAAATCGAAACCGATTTTTTTTTCTTCTTTTTCCTTGTATAAACCTTCATTCTTTTATTGGTTTATAATGATACAAATAATTTCGCCAGTAGAAAACCTGGCTTCTTCAGTGTGTCTATATCCCGATGTTAATGGATTTGGAGGTTTCCCGACTACTGTTGTGGTAAACGGGCTTAGCGGAAGTTGTTGTTGTTTATCCGTTTTCAAATATGAAGGCGCGTATGCTCGCGAGACAGATATAAAGTTTAAAGTTCATATTTTATTTTTTTTTAAGCATCTATTTGACATTTATTAAAGAATAAGGTAAAAAGAATTACCTTTTTTAAGCATATAAAGATGCGATATCATTTTTTTTTTTTTTAAAGAAAATAAATCGAAACCGATTTTTTTTTTTCTTTTTCCTTGTATAAACCTTCATTCTTTTATTGGTTTATAATGATACAAATAATTTCGCCAGTAGAAAACCTGGCTTCTTCAGTGTGTCTATATCCCGATGCATCAGATACTTATAAAGATAAGATATAATCTTAAAATTAAATTTAATTTCTAAAAGTCAATGCTCAATATTAAAGATAGAGCAGTGATATAAGAAACACTGATGAGAATACAAATTTGATTAAGTAAAATATTTATTAAATCATCTAATCGTTCAAACAAGGAATATATAAATCAACTGTATTTTTCCTTAATCCATCGATTTTCAAAAATGTATGCTTTTACCACCATAGGAGATAATAAGGAACAATCATGAAAATTATATTACAGTTTAGCACAGATTTGATGATGTAAAACTGTTAAAAAATATTCAAATATTAAAATTTCTATTGAGCAAAGAGAAGCACGTTCGATGAAAACATGTAACATGTTAGAATACGCTCATCCAAGTGATCACAACTGTTAAGCAAATGTAGGATGAATAGCAGAATGTCTTCGTAAAATTCGAATAGTGAAAAGTTCTGTTCCAGAAAGTCTGAGATTTAAGTTCATTGGCAAAAAACGTATACATCTCGAGAGAAAAATGCTAAACAATAAAAAATGGTAATTCACCGAATATTTTCTTTTTTCGCAACTCACAAATGGATAAGTCAAGTAAATAATTATACATATATATATATATATATATATATATATATATATACATGCATATATATATATATATATATATACACGTACATATATATATATATATGTATATATGTATATATATGTATATATAAAGATAATAAATTAATAAATATGTATGTATACATAAAGATAAATAATTGCTCTATCTCGTATATTGAGCTTAAATCATTTCACTATAGTTTCAATTCACTAAAAGTATACTTATAGTCTCATATTTAATTTTATTTGTATATAGTATATATATATATATATATATATTTATATATATATATATATATATATATATATATATATATACTATATATATATATATATATACTATATATATTCGATACAATCCAACAAAAGATATAAGTGTCAACTAATATCTTATAATTAGTGAAACATCCGGATAAAAACTGAAGCTCAATATACTGGATAGAGCATTAATATTATAATATAAAATGAAGTAATAAAATAAGGTGTCAATCAAATTTTATTAGAATTCAAAGTTCAAGCAAAGTATACTTAAGTCCTTTGCTTGAACTTTGAATTCTAATAAAATTTGATTGGCACCTTATTTTATTACTTCATTTAATATTATAATATATATATATATATATATATATATATATATATATATATATATATATATATATATATATATATATATATGTATATATATAGTAATCCAGGTAAAGTAAACATCCACAATATAAAAATACAAATAATTTCAACCGGATGTATAAAGAGTGCTCAATATAAAGTAGAGCTTGTATATATAATTATTTTTATTTATACAGACATGTACATAGTCTGCGAAACTGGAATTTCGATGTTATCGATCAACAACTGATAGAAACTGAGATCTCATCAGGAAGAATGAAAATCTGATCTTTCCCTTACGTTATTTCTGGAAAGAATGAAATGGAACAGAAAAGAAAACAAAATTAAGAATTTAAGATTTGAAACAATCGAAAACCAGAAACAAACTCATGTTGAAAATGAAAAATAGCTCAATTAACCGCGTCACATTTTCAAAGTTGTCCAATGTCTAGATATGTATTCAGATTTTCTTCGACGGAATCAATATATATATATATATATATATATATATATATATATATATATATATATATATATATATATATATATATATATATATAAATATAAATGCTGCGAAGATACTCGTCTCTGGGCCGGTAAAATACATTCTGGCGAAAAGAAGTAACACGTTTTCCACCACTTTTATAAACTCTTTTTTTTTTAACTCCGATCTTATTCAGTTATTAATATCTATTTTTCTCTCAAATATTTCGAGAACAAAATCTCTTTTTCAAGGTTGAATTAGAATGCTTTTCTATATTTTTTAAATCTCAGATTAATGTTTGTATTGTATTTTTTAGGTCGTGAAGTTTTATTAGATCATTTAATATATTTGAATTCTCCTCCCATCGTCTTAATCGTTTGAAAAATTCTCAACCTGTGAACATGGCCAGCCGAATAGTAAAGACATTTTTGGTAACAATTTTGTGCAATAACTTTTCATTAGTAGAAAATTAGTTTAGGACTATAATTAACAGTGAGATCGCTGCAAGTAAGATGCGATGGCGATAGAACGAAACAGTGTAACGCTTACTCAATGGGTTTTTCTGATCATGAAGGAACGTTTTAAATAATTGCTTCGTTGGCGAACCTTTGATAGACAAGCGAAAAGTTGTAGCTGGATGAGATTCTGACAGATAAACCTCCATTGTATTTTGGAACTTGATTGTTTCAGTGTTTGATTAAAATGTAAATTCCAATCGGAGGTTTTATTTTCTTGAGAAAAAAAAGCCGTAATGAAGATTTTGAGGAATTTCGTTTTTGTTACGAAGGTCACGTTTTCTTCGGAGAAAAGGTTTATCTTTGGTTTGTTCTTGTTTTTATTTGTTTCCTGCTAAGGTTGCAGAAGAATTACTTAACCTATTTTCAAGAAGTTTGATTGAAAAGTAGCAGGAAAAAAATGGTGGCCTTAACTGTGAATCAATTTGTTTGGAGTTTTTTTAACATTTCCAGATTTGAGGTTTTTTAGACATTTCGCGCGTTCCTCATAGTATAGTTCATAATAACAACAACAACGACGACGACGACGACAATTATTATTATTATTATTATTATTATTATTATTATTATTATTATTATTTACTCACTAGGAGTTATCACACTGGTCATCGTCAGTGGTCACCCACTGCTGACAACCTGTGGTATTACCTGGAGTCTGAGTGACAACAAGTCTCCTCAGGCCTCCAGTATGCTCCACCTCTTTTCGTTCATCACCGCTGATGACCTTGCGGTAATCGCAACAGCCACCTACCAACGATTTCCCGCTGATAAGGGCCATTGGTCCCCTCTGGGGCCCGAGTGGCAACAAGCCTTCCCAAGGTCCCAGAGCTGTCCGCGCTCTTCCAGTGGAGGTCTGGTTTTGCGCTTTCCCTCCTCGACCCTCTGTCTATAATTTTCGTGGCGTCAGCCTATGCTTGCGCCTCTCGTGCGGTTGTATTTTGCGCCCGGTTCTGTTTTGTGCTTCCGTGTGTTTGTTCTCCATTCGTTGCTTATGTGGGTTGGTTTCCGCATTCGAGGACATTTCTCAGGATTGTAGCTGTTTTGATCATTACTGTCCTTTGTATGGTCTCAGTTATCCCTTTGATTCCTATTTCTCCTAGTCTTTTCTCCATGTTTTTGGGGACTGTTCCTAGTGCTCCTATGATTATTGGTGTTATACTGACTTTCTTCATGTTCCATATTCCTTTCAATTCTCTGGCAAGTTCAGTATATTTGCTTCTCTTTTCCGTCTCTTTGATCTTCACTCTGTTGTCTGCTGGAACGGCGAAGTCCACGATTTTGCAGGATTTTTCTTTCTTGTTGATTATTATCATATCCGGTCTCCTTGCTGTTATGGGTTTGTCTGTTTGTACATTCATATCCCATATGATTTTGTGTTTTTCGTTTTCTAGTACAGTTTCTGGTTTGTGTTTGTACCGTTTTCTTGCATATTCGAAATTCAGTTGTTTGCACATTTCCCGGTGTACTTCTTTCCCCATGCTGTCATGTCTGTTCTTGTATTCCCTTTGTGCTAGCTTGCTGCATTCACTTATTATATGATTTATCGTTTCGTCTCTTTGTCCACACAATCTGCATTTGCTGTTTTCCTGGGTTTTATCTATCTTTGCTTTAATAAAGTTTGTCCTAATCGCATTGTTCTGTGCGGCCGTCAGCAGAGATTCCGTTTCTCTGTTCAGGTTTCCTTTTCTTAGCCATGCCCAGCTGTTTTCATTGGCTTCATCGCTTGTGAGTCTTATAAAGCGTCCATGTAGTTGTTTTTCTTCCCACTTTATTATTATTATTATTATTATTATTATTATTATTATTATTATTATTATTATTATTATTATTGTTGTTGTTGTTGTTGTTGTTGTTGTTGTGAAGTTGTCCAACAGTAAATAATAAATAAAGGAAGTCAAGTCGAGGGTTGGTTTAACAAGTGTATTAACAAAGTAAGAAATTGACTAGCACTTGGCTAGACAGTTACAATACTGTGCTTTGTCTTCTCTGTGTCTCTGGTGACTCGCACTATTTATAGTGACAACCGGTGTAGTTTCTCCTGTGTAAGAACGGCCGGTGTAACACTTATTATTATCATTATTATTATTAGTATTATTATTATGATTATTATTACGATTATCATGATTATAATTATTATCATTTTTATTATTACTATTATTATTATGATTACTATTATTATTATTATGATTATTACTATGATTATTATGATTATTATTATGATTATTATTATGATTATTATTATTATTATTATTATTATTATTATTGTTATCATTATTATTATTATTTACTCACTAGGAGTTATCACACTGGTCATCGTCAGTGATCGCCCACTGCCAACAACCTGTGGAATTCCCTGGAGTCTGAGTGACCCCAAGTCTCCTCAGACTTCCAGTATGCTCCACCTCTTTTCGTTCATCACCTCTGATGACCTTGCGGTTGCGCAAGAGCCACCTACCACCGATTTCCCGCTGATAAGGGCCATTGGTCCCCTCTGGGGCCCGAGTGGCAACAAGCCTCCCCAAAGTCCCAGAGCTGTCCGCGCTCTCTAGTGCGCCATCCCTCTTCGACCCTCTGTCCATAATTTTCGTTGCGTCAGCCAATGCTTGCGCCTCTCTCGTGCGGTTGTATTTTCCCCGGTTCTGTTTTCTTGTGCTTTCATGTGGTTGTTCTCCATTCGTTGCTTATGTGGGTTGGTTTCCGCATTCGAGGACATTTCTCAGGATTGTAGCTGTTTTGATCATTACTGTCCTTTGTATGGTCTCAGTTATCCCTTTGATTCCTATTTCTCCTAGTCTTTTCTCCATGGGGACTGTTCCTAGTGATCCTATGATTATTGGTGTTATACGGACTTTCTTCATGTTCCACATTCCTTTCAATTCTCTGGCAAGTTCAGTATATTTGCTTCTTTTTTCAGTCTCTTTGATCTTCACTCTGTTGTCTGCTGGAACTGCAAAGTCTCGATTTTGCAGGATTTTTCTTTCTTAATGGTTATTATCATATCTGGTCTCCTTGCTGTTATGGGTTTGTCTGTTTGTACATTCATATCCCATATGATTTTGTGTTTTTCGTTTTCTAGTACAGTTTCTGGTTTGTGTTTGTACCGTTTTTTTGCATATTCGAAATTCAGTTGTTTGCACATTTCCCGGTGTACTTCTTTCCCCACGCTGTCATGTCTATTCTTGTATTCCCTTTGTGCTAGCTTGCTGCATTCACTTATTATATGATTTATCGTTTCGTCTCTTTGTCCACACAATCGGCATTTGCTGTTTTCCTGGGTTTTATCTATCTTCGCTTTAATAAAGTTTGTCCTAATCGCATTGTTCTGTGCGGCCGTCAGCAGAGATTCCGTTTCTCTGTTCAAGTGTCCTTTTCTTAGCCATGCCCAGCTGTTTTCATTGGCTTCATCGCTTGTGAGTCTTATAAAGCGTCCATGTAGTTGTTTTTCTTCCCACTTTTCCTTTCTTGTCTTTTTGTTTCTGGGTTCAGTGCTTCCGGAGTTGTTTGTTGGGCTGGTGTCTCTTGCTGTGGTGATCAGTCGTTCCGTGTTCTGGGTTACATATTTATGCAGCTCTTTTTTGGTGTCTTCCACACAGTCTTCTATACTTACCAGTCCTCTATCTCTTTCATTTCTTTTCATGTAGTGTCTGTCCGTATCGTCTTTTGAGTGCAATGCATTGTGCATAGTCATTAGTTTTCTAGTCCTTTGGTCAAGGTGCCTGAGTTCTTCTTTGGTCCAGCCTATGAATGGTCCAGAGTATCTTATTAGTGATACAGCCCATGTGTTTATCTCTTTTACTAGGTTTCTGCTATATAGTTTAGTTTTTAAGAGTTTCCTTGTTCTTCGTAGATATTCTTTTCTAATCTTCTCTTTCATTTCTGTATATTTGATTGTGTCTGCTTCCAGAACTCCCAGGTATTTATAACACTCTTGTTCTCCTAGCGCCCTCATCTGTTGGAGAGTTCTATACCTTCTGTTGTCTCCAGTTTTCCTCTTTTGATCTCTAGCAGTGCACATTTTTCTATTTCAAACTCCATTTGGATATCCTGGCTGAATATCCTGGTTGTATTTATCAGCTTTTCCAGTTCTTTTTTGTTTTTTGCAAACAGTTTAAGGTCATCCATGTACATCAGGTGGTTTATTATTTGTTCTGTATCCGTAAACCTGTATCCGGCATCACACTTTCTGAGTATGTAGTTGATCCGGCATCATCATCATCATCATCATCATCATCATCATCATCATCATCATCATCATCATCATCATCATCATCATCATCATCATTATTATTTGTACTCACTAGGAGTTCTCACATAGATCATCGTCGGTGATTGCTCACCGACAACAACCAGTGGTATTTCCTGGAGTCTGAGTGACAACAAGCCTCCCCAGATTTCCAGTATTCTTCACCTCTTTTCGATAACGATGCGGTATCGCAACAGCCTCTTACCAATGATTTCTCGCTGGCAAGGACAATTGGTCGTCTCCAGGACCTGGGTGGCAACAAGCCTCCCCAAAGTTCCAGCATTCTCTGCACTTTTCCAATGATGGTCTGGTTTGTGCTGTCCCTCCTCGGTCTTCTCATCCTCCTCGACCCTCTACAAATATTGTGTCTGGTGTCCGCCTAGGCCGGCATCATTAAAAAAAAAAAATTTTATATATATATATATAAATAAAATAATTAAAAAAAAAAAATTCCTTAATTTTTTTCCTTTTCTCTTTCCTTATTTAAAAAAAATATTATTATTATTATTATTATTATTATTATTATTATTATTATTACTACTACTACTACTACTACGACGACGACGACGACGACGACGATGATGATGATGATGATGATGATGATGATGATGATGATGATGATGATGATGATGATGTACTTACTAGAAGTTTCTCACACAGGTCATCGTCAGCGATTACTCACCGATAATAACAGTTGGTGTTCCCTGGGGTCTGGGTTACAATCAGTCTCCTCAGATTTCCAGGACTCATTAAGGTATGTGTGATATAATTAGTTTTTCGTCATAATGCAGCCGAAGAAAACAGTGGGGGTTGTCCAGTAGACAAAGCTTCAACAACGCCTGAATCTGCAGTTACGATTAAAATTGTTGTAACTCCCCCCCCCTCTCTCTCTCTCCATCTATCTATCTATCTATAAACCCTCTCTATCTGCCTTTCTCTCTCTCCCTCTCTCTCCCCCATCTCTCTCTCCCCCCCCCATCTCTCTCTACCCCATCTCTCTCTCTCCCCCATCTCTCTCTCCCCATCTCTCTCTCCCCATCTCTCTCTCTCTCTCTCTCTCTCTCTCTATATATATATATATATATATATATATATATATATATATATATATGGGGGTGTGGATGCGTGCGTGTGTGTTTTATCTTTTTCTTACTATTTGCTTTTTATCCCGTATATCTCTGATCTCTGACGTCTTCTGGCCGAGAAGATTAACTCTTTGATGGTCGCACGTGTGTCCTCAATGCAATTAGACGTCGAACGCTATAATTCATTCAAACCCCAGAGAGGCTCTCTCAAGTTAATATACATACAATGGATATCATCGGCACACGTACACGTAGTAACACACAGACGCGTGCCCGCACACATTAAGAATTAGAAAGAATTCTTGAACACACGCAATCACAAATAACGAAAAAAAAGACGAAAAGCAGGTTTACATACACATATATTCGCACAAAGATCCTCATATGTAAACGCAGGCACATTTTCAACTGACTCAATTTAATCAGTCACAGATTTATTTATTTCCCTCCCACGGCGGGAAAATGTGACACGGTCGAAAAAGGGATTTTAAAAGCCATGGCGTAGCGGGAGAGCACTCTGTCCGAACAAAAATTGCCTGGGTAGCCTCGTTAGACTTCTCCGGTATGGGTGCATCATGCGATTAGCAACAGACCAACCCCGTTCTTAATGGGCAAAAAGGTAAATACTGTGAAGGTGGACCTCCTAGAACCGCGCAGGGCCACACCTCAGGCTGACGGAGAACTAGCCACCTCAAAATAGCTTAAACTTTGCCGGTCTGATTTTTGTATGAAACTTACACCAAAGGTTTTTACCGGTTTTCGCATTTCACATGTGATCGAATAAGTACGAAGGTCGTCCGAAAATTATCACCCCAAGTTGATACGTGCTTCTAATTGTTCTAAAACTGAAAGACGAGAATTTTTAATAAAACAAAATAAAACACTGAGTTTTCTGGAATGTATATGTTTTTTCTACTCGCTGTTTACTTACACACAGATGGAAGTGTTGAAATTACTTACTGGAGAGTTTCAATTAATAACAAGAGTTTGAATTACGTATTAGACAATACCCACGAGGGGTTTCGATCTCTCTTTACAAAAGTTTGTCAGTACAATCTGGCATGAGGATAATTCACCCCACAAGATCCCCTGGCAAAATATTCAAAATAAGATTCGAAGCCCAAATCAGATCCGGTCAACACGTCTATACACTGGCTCATACGAGGAATGGTGCACTTTCTCCTACTGATGTTACCTCAAATAAACAACACTAATAGAGTATATGATTTCTTATTCTGGAATTCGGTAAGACCAAAAGACAAGAAAGATATACTATAACATTGTAAACTGTCAATTGGAGAGAGGAAAATTAATGTTCTCAATTTCTTTAGTAACTTAATGTTCTAGAGGTAAAGGAGAAGGGACGTTAGTTGAACACACGAACACCTATGTATCTCAAATAGAGATCAAGTGTAAGACCCAGAAAATGAGCCTCTTGGTTTCTTAAGAATTTACAATAAAACAAGAAGTAAAATGAAACAAAAACATATGAAAATATATCTAGGCAAGTATCCTGCACAGAGGTGTTGATGCTAAATGCCTGATGATTTTCTGTGGGAATGAAACATTGCAGCCTCTGTGTAGCTTACGTGCAATAGATATATGTCATATTACTACTAGTAAGCTTTACACTCGCATTGAGTAATAAGAAAATAATGAAAATATACATATCAAGGCAGTCATTTTTCTATTATATTGTTAGTATCTCCGGTACTGAGGATTGGATCTTCAACTTCCAGAAAACTGTCATTTCGAACTGATTAGTACTTAACATTTTATCCGTTGCGCTACGAGTCCATGTGGGCATGTCATGGCTGAGGCATCTGAAGAAGGTCGGAGGTTACGTCAGTCGAGACGTTGTTAGCATAACACGCAAAACGAGAGCGTTAGTACAAAGTTTAAAAATCATACAAATTCTCAATCCTCATCTAAAAAATTCCGGAACCTATACAAACTTATGTGCGATTTCAACGTAAATTAAATAAACAGTGTTCTTTTTTTGCAACGAGCAAAGTGGAGTATCTGTACTGATATTACACATCATCTTTTCTGTCCTCTGTCAGTAAAGGAAAAACCGTTCCAGACTGAGGCAATTAAAATTTTTGACTTTAACCAGAGTGCGCCTTTTTGGGGGAGAGCTGGATTTTTCACACATTAAAACTCGAGCTTATGTCTACACCTGCCCTCGTGGAGAGGCAAGTAAATAATGGTGGATGACATGTGATTGAACCCAACAACCCACTAGAATATTTCCCATCTGTGGACTCATATGCTTGCTAGTAAAGATAGAAAGAGGTTGTCTATTTTTTACGTTCTGTGTTTTTAAATATTAAGATCTTTCTTTTTCGTGTGTTATGTATTTTTTTTTATTAACCACGGGAGATTGACATCAAGAAACGCAGGTTTGAATCGAATTGGGCCATGCCCTCACCATACACCCAACCACCGCGTGAAAAATCGATGCTGTCGCTTTGTGAATACACGCAGAGGGCTCCTCAGCTCCACGTCTGACGTTCCATAGACAAACGGTGGCGTGTGCCTGTCGTGAATACTTTTGTTTAACTCATCTGATTCGATCATTGTCAGTCCGTGCTCCTGCTGAGTCTACCGACTTCCTTGTGCGTCCTGGTTGCCATCCTCTCTAGGGTGGATGTTTGATTAAATCGCTCGATGATTCCTCCTCGGGTAAGCAGGTAAATTTCTCTTAGGAAGGAGACTTGAATGGACAAAATGAGAAAATTACAAAGAATCGAGAAGATAAAAAGAAAGAGAAAAGATAAACCAACGAAAATCATTAAAGTTAAAACGAAAGAAACGCCATAGACCGTTTTCATAAGTCATCAGATTTTTTTTTAATTCTATTCATTATTTTCAATCCTCTCATTATATTCATCATCGTCCATTTGACAATCTACGAATTTCATTAACGCTTATCTCCGAGTTGAATTAGCCTTAACATGTGATGACTCATTAGTAAAAAACATGTAACATACATTTAAAAAATACAGTTCACTTCCCTCAAATAGCTTATTTGAAGGATACAACAAGATTATCTCCCTCTTCTTACTGTGTTTGGTTTGTGTGTGTTGTTAAATGAGCATGCCGTCTTATTTTCGAATCGGCTATTGCGAAGTGCTACTTTGTATTATGATGCTACTTTCTCAAAAGTTTAAGGACTCGATGAAAGAACTGACTGACTTCTCACAGCCCGGACCCTCGTCCAGCGCTCTTAGTAGCCACGGCTACTACTTTTCCTTATCAACCCATCATGTCAACCCAATATTTCGATGTACTTGCATGACATTTTTCTTAAAATTATCATCCTGAGGAAGTCTTACAATAAAGACAAAACGTTGGTGAATATATTAAAAAAATATCTCTTGGTTTTTCCTTTTTCATTTCCCATTACGTCGGATTACTCTCATCCTTCTTTTCTCATATATATATATATATATATATATATATATATATATATATATATATATATATATATATATATATATATAACCTAAATCAATCTCGACATATGATTTTAGTACATTATATACAAAAATACCACATAAAGAACTTATTAAAGAATTAGGTAATACTGTAGATTTAGCATTTGCAGGAGGAAAAGGTAAATACATAGACTTTGCAAAATCTAAAGCTTTTTGGTGTAAAAATAAAAATAGTAAGACTAGTGTGTCCAAAACTGGTCTGACAATGCTTATAAGTCACCTTATAAAAGAGAGTTACTTTCAAATAGGTAATAAATTACTACTCCAAACAATAGGTATTCCAATGGGTTTGGATCCGTCTCCATTTTGGGCAAATCTATATTTACATATATATATATATGTCATCATTAATAAAAAATGATATATCTAGAGCGTATAGTTATCATGGATGTAGGCGATATATTGACGACCTTGTTTGCATTAATGATAGTGAAGAGTTTGCAAATACTAAACATTTAATATATCCTAAAGAGTTAAAATTAAACTGTGAACATAAGGGAACACAAGCTACTTTTCTTGATTTGGATATAAAAATTGAAGATAAAATATTTATCTATAAACTGTTTGATAAAAGAAATTCATTCCCTTTTCGTATCGTGCGAATGCCATATAAAAATAGTACTAGCCCTGTGTATATATTTTACGGGAGTATTATGTCCGAATTTCTGAGGATTGCTCGTGTTACCTTAAAATTAGTAGATTTCATGCCCCCAATTTCTTATCTAATAATAAGGATGATTAACCAAGGTGGCGATCAAAATTAAATATTTAGACTATTAAATAAAGCAATTACTCGCCATCCTGATGCTTTTAAATCTTATCAAATTAATCAAAATAAACTGATAGAACAAATCATACGATATATAAATAAAAATAATGTAGAATATGTATAAACGTATATATAACACATATACTAATTATTAAGAGAAAAAGAAAAACAATAAAAATACAATAGAAAGAAAGAAAGAAATGTTAAAAATGAAGAAGAAGAAGAAGAAGAAGAAGAAGAAGAAGAAGAAGAAGAAGAAGAAAACATCGACAGTTATGAACGCCGATTTTAAACACTGGGAGTAGGCAAAGAAGAAGAAGAAAAAGAAGTAGAAAAAGAGAAAAAATTAACGGTTAGCTTATAAACGCCGATTTGAAACACTGAGAAATGGAAAAGATCGACAGTTGGCTTGTGAACGCAGATTAGAAAAACTGTAAGTGAACAAGGAAGATTAGTATTTATAGAAGGTTGACGACAACAGGGAGATGGACAACAAAGGAGGAGGAGGGAGAGAATGAGTCACTAAAAGTATATATATGTATGTATGTGTATATATGTATATATATATATATACATATTTATTTATTTATTAATTTTATATGTGTTGATATTTTTATATTTATAATATAAAACTAAAAATAATACATTAATCACCTAAATAATAGTGTAATGGATTCGTCCAAACACTTTAAAATGCAGCTACATTTTTGTAAGTAACGGATAAATTTTATTAGAGAGACGAACAGCACAGGTAAGGGAATTTTTTTTTTTTAAATAAATAATATAAGTTAGCAAAACATTTATATGGAACAAAACGTAGATTTAGTATCAGGAACGTTTATGCTTTTGTCTTTTAAGGGAAGTGGGGTCTGATCAACTCTGCTGGGAAGCCATGAAATTAAATACTGTCTTGTTTTTAAATTCCCGAAACAGTTTTTCATGGTAAACAACTGATGATCCCTTAAAATTGTGTTAGAAACAAACTAATATAATAATTGTAAAAATAAATTGACTTACATGAGTGATTTTCCACTGAAAGACTTGGGACTAAAAGTTTTTTTAGTTTTTTTTATTGTAATATAGTTTTAATGGTTGAGAAACTTCCGAGACTATATATATACATATATATATAATATCAGAATCAGACTTGGGAATCGGAAAAATCGGAACTTATTACCTATCCGAATCGGTAAAGGAATCGGAAAGATTTGAGCCTTATTTCCGATTCCACAAACGATTCCTTAAATTTTGTCTTGACCCCAAAAAATAAAACAAACACAATATACTTATTAATGAGAGTGTGTATTTACTACATAAGACTAAGCGCCACGAGGTAGCAGATTCAGAATCGCATTCCCAGACGTAGCATTGCCTCTCGGAGTTTAATTTAATTTTTAATTGGTAAATTTTGGTAAATAAACTAAATATGTTATAGTTCACTGGCCTCTTCGCATATCAAACTTTTTGAAATGTTCAAATTCCTTTTCGCACCTATTTGCTGGACATGACGTTTCTCACAGTTCACAGTTGAATATCATAAGATTAAAAACGCTCGGAAGTGAGTCGGGGCAAGTTTTTTTTATTTCGTTGACGCCGTTCTGACCTTGGTCGTTGTCTGGTCACCGCGTACATATCCTCTGAAATAATTAATATTTTATTGTATTTTTCGTTTTGGCACAGGTGAAAAATATAGATAAAAATCTTACTATCAGTTTATCAAAATCTTCAATACATTACATCTTTGAAAATATATGGATTAAGGAAAGGAAAAATTATTTTTATGTTATCTTTCTTTGAACAATTAATGATTTTATAAATATTGTACTCTATCTCATTTTTTCTCATTATTTATTTATATATATATATATATATATATATATATATATATATATATAGAGAGAGAGAGAGAGAGAGAGAGAAAGAGAGAGAGAAAGAGAGAGAGAAAGAAAAAGAGATATGTATAGAGATGTCTAGGTATATGGAGAGAAATTAAGAGAGAATGGAACAGACATACAGACAGACAGACAGACGGAGAGGCGTTACGTACAAAACATACCAATATTCTTCACTTACGTTTTATTATATAAAAACGGACAAATAAATAATATTATTCACACATTTTTATTTTTTAAAATCCAAACGTATAATCAACCCCTCCCCCCCACTCAATGTTTTCAGTCTGATACTTTCCCAACTAAACAATACATGCATTTGTTAAGTCGACTTTTAAAATACCACTAATAATAAATATCGGATATACATGTTTGCAGTTTTAGACGGATTCTGTAACCATGGCTGACTCAGAGGGTGGACGCGTAGATATACAACACAGTGCTGATAATGTAGAATTAAGGTCCCGTTACATTGTCTTCCCCGCAGAATATTATACATATAATAGGAATTTCATCAAAGCAGAATATGCTTGAATATTGAAATGAAGTTCGCTACATAGATCTCTTTTAGGTAAGGTGGCGCCTGAACATTTAGAACAACTTCCATTATCTTCCGCAGAAAATTGTAGACATACCATTTAAATTTGATAAAAAATAGAATATAGTTGAAGTTTTAAGAAGTTTATTTACTCATAGTCTCCATAAATGTGCACTCAAATATGCGTAAACACTTCCATTATTTCTCCGGTAAATTTTTACATAATCATACAATTTTCGATTTCATGCACGTTCTCTAACCTTTCTTTTTATAGTAAACACACACACATTGAGTTATATATATATATATATATATATATATATATATATATATATATATATTTAAATATATATATAGATCTAATATGCTTCCGAGACTATATATATATATATATATATATATATATATATCGATCAAAAAAAAAAAAAAATATATATATGTCTCGCCGCTTTAAATGTGTTAAAATTATCATTGTTTATAAGCTGTTCAGAATTGGCCTATCGGTTAGCGACGTTGGATTGGGGTTGAAAAATACTTGAGTTTCGAATCGTATGACCTGTAGTGAATAGTCATACTTCTATGCTGATGAGTCTTGATTGAAAAGAGACGAAACGTATACGTCCATAGATAAATAAACAATAACAAATATTTATATATTTATATATATATATATATATATTTATATATATATATATATATATATATATATATATATATATATATATATATATATATATATATATGAGAGAGAGAGGGATAGATGTGTGTGTAAGGTTAGTGAGAGAGAACTGCAGCAGAGTGCTCAATTATTAATAAAGATTAAAAATAGAGCGTAATATTTATTCATATATGCATTACAGAAGATCAGATCAACATCGGTACCGTCGGTTACAAACCTACACAAAAAGACCTTTACCGAACTCTCTTCAGTCAATAAGTCAATTATTGGTCTCCTGTGTTTAGATTTGAAACCAACGGTACCTATGTTGTTCTGATCTTCTGTAACCCACACACACACACACATATATATATATATATATATATATATATATATATATATATATATATATATATATATATATATATACATATAACTTTTCTCAATGCTATATAACATCAGTCTAACAACTTATTTCCTGGTGACTTCTTACTCATCCATGTCTCCTCATCAATTTTGCATTATTCCATTCTGTTTCTCCCCCGCCACAGA
This sequence comes from Sepiola atlantica, assembly GCA_963556195.1. NCBI lineage: Eukaryota > Metazoa > Mollusca > Cephalopoda > Sepiida > Sepiolidae > Sepiola > Sepiola atlantica. The sequence goes on from OY744535.1 coordinate 73,437,092, forward strand.
AAGCCTATCCTTCTCTTGTATCTGATCAGTCAGTTTCCGTTTCTATTTTCAACCCTTTCCTAACCTTTGAGTACCGACTCCCCTCATCCCCCAAATTCAACTGACGCGTTTGATCGATCTTTACTTTCTTTTCCGACGCCCCTCCCTCGCACCACCCCACGAAATGGATTTCCCATTGCGAATTATCGACGCGTTTCCCTGGAGCGGGATCGTCCTCGACGTCAAGATCGAATACGACCGGACCCGCCTTCTAGTGGCGGACGTCCGGTGGGATTAACTCAATCAATTTCGATTCGTCGCTGACACACTGACCCCTAAAATCGACAGCGCACACACGGACGCTTTGATAACCCGTCGCTTCCGTGTTCCAGAATACGCACAAACACGTGACGTAATTCACAGAAATGAACACTTTTATAAAATGAAACAGTCTTTCTTTCTCTTTCCCTTCTGCTGCATGAGTTCATACTAGCAGATATAAGCCATTTAGGTTAATTGCTTTGTTTTACTTACGGCATATCAACCATTTAAGGGTTATTACATCACTCTAAAAAAGGTTACGTCTCGGAATATTTCAGATGAGGATTTATAATTCGTATTATTTGCATTATTCAGATTACTGTTCTCATTTTGGATTTTATTTTCATAACATTCCGGTCGATAAAACCTTCGCCCTTCTTCGGGTGTGTCTTATCGGACTTCGGAATCTGTACGGAATTTTGAACGGAATCCTTTATTAAATCGACCAGGGGAAACTTGCTCTCATTCCGTCAGCCATGAACGGGTAAATGTCTTTTAAGTAAGTATGAGTAGTATTATTATATCGCCCCTACACAGGATGTAAATTTCAATCATCCTGAAGATCGTCACTTAGAACTGGTTATTACTTAGCCACGAATACTTGCGTATAATTATTGCATACACTTTAGGAGTCTTAGACATATTCTCGTTTTAAATGCGTAGTCCAACTACTTACTATTATTACTATATATCTATATCTAACTCAATGTATGTGTCTGTGATTTTATTAGTGTTTCATATAGGAATAAGGTTAAATTATCTATATACAATCTACAAGTGTATTCTTATGTAAAAATTACCGAGAAAGACAATGGAAGTGTTTCCTAACTTAAAGTGCATCTATAAGGGTGCTATGATCACATAAACACCGCAAATTTCAAATATATCCTATTTCTATGAAATTTAAATCATCGGTATAAAATACTCTGGCGAAGACATTTGAGGTGATTTCAAATATATAAGTGCCCTCCTTACATAGCTATAGGGGCCGAAATTCTATTTAACTATATATATATATATTTATATACCTAATTTAAATATATATGTATATATATATGTGTGTGTGTGTGGGTGTGTGTGTATGTGTGTGTGTCTGTCTCTGTGTGTGTGTGTGTGTGTGTGTGTGTGTGTGTGTGTGTGTGTGTGTGTGTGTGTGTGTGTGTGTGTGTGTGTGTGTGTGTGTGTGTGTGTGTGTGTTGAGGGCTCAAGGGATAATATTCAGTATAATTTCATCGATAAATTTCCCTTAATCTCTTTCGGTGAAATGTCTCCACTCTAACATCTTTTAAACAGAATATGTATATTAAACCAGTGAATGAAAAAACGAAAAAAAAGCTAGTCCGAATCAAGTATCGATATATAAGACGGCTTATTATTTTGGCTTGATTTTGTAAATCCAACAAGATAACTTTATATGTTAGATTATATAACATAACTAAAGGGTTTTATTAATGAGAGCAATCTATTTCATTCATATATTTTTACTTTTTGTTCAATTTATAATCGTTAAGGTGTATGCTTGGCGCAGATCATAATGAACGGACTATGGCCGTTTCTACTGGGCAAGCCACATATTTTCTTGCAACGAATCGTATCATCTTGTTGACACTCGGCTGAGCTGCTGCTTGATGTTACTCGACAGCAACTCAATCCTCTTCCGAGTTCATGGATGGTCCGTTCTTTAGGCAAGGTTGCCGGTGCGTCTTTTGCGAATTTTCGGCCGAATCGACCGCGTGCGCATAACTGATCGCCGCCCGCAGCTTTCCGTTGCTGACCTAATTGAGCTATTTTACTCGGGCCATGCGATGCTTGTTTTTATATTTATAATGCAAGTATCCCCGTCTAAGGTGATGTAAAATTGATCCCCTGAGCAGAACAGTTTTTCATCAATTTATGGCTTCTTGTGAAAATCAAAAACAAGATATTATGCTACTGAACCGTATGCCTAAAATCCTTGTTCTAATTCTGATGAAACTCGATGACTTGATTCTCATTCTCGAAAATGTTAAAAATGTAAGGCTTAACGGGGTTTGATAACAAACTGAAATTTATAGAATTTTGCTTAATTGGCGTCTAATGAATATGGCTCAAATTCATTGCAAATCTGAACAAAAATAAGTTTCAAATAGTAGGTTGTGCCTATATTATGCCTTAAGATCACTTTAAATGACTTACATGAACAAAAAAGATTTGGAAAATATCTATTCATTGATATCTATTGCTAAAATTCCACGGAATTCTGAGGTATCTTAATTTTAATGAAAGGATTCGACTTCCGTTTTACTTTATTATATAAAACTAAATAAAACTACATATAGCGCACATTACGACTACATAAGCCTAGAAGCGTTGTTCTAAAATGTATGATGATCTGTTAATTAGTTTATGAGTGGATCCGCTAAATACAAATATATAAACATATACAATGCCTAACACTATATAAATATATAAATATATATGTGTATAAATATAAATTCCCGAAACAGTTTTTCATGGTAAACTGCTGATCCCTTAAATAATGTTAGAAGCAAACTAATATAATAACTGTAAAAACTAAATTGACTCACATGAGTGATTTTCCTCTGAACGACTTGGGACTTAAGGTTAAAAGATTTTTTTTTTAATAGTTTTAATGGTTGATAAACTTCCGAGACTATATATATATATATATATATATATATATATATATATATATATATATATATATGTGTGTGTGTGTGTGTGTATTAAAACATATATATATATAGGCATTACTAACTTATTCAATTTTTTAAGTGAGTCACACATTATTAAAGCCTAAGGCAACTCGAGGATAAATATTAATTGATTTGTCAGGTAGTCGGGGAGACAACACTATGACGATTGGTGATGATGGTTCGAACTGTCAGAATTTGATTATTTAAGATGGCGACTGAACAAGAATTTGATGACATTGGATTTGTAAACGATCATGTTTTACTCAGCTGCGAAGCAGTCCCGTGGTATTGTGTTCCGCAGAAGGGTAGTTATTGAAAAGAAACTTTGCTCATGTAAGATCCGTTTTATTTTTAGGTTCACAGAAAAAGAATGGAATATTATTTACACTGGTTGTAGAAGACGAGTTTTTTGTTGCTGGGAATGCAATCAATTGATTCGAAACAAAACTTATTTTCTTAAAATATCCGTGGAATTTCTTGTTAATATTAACTTCATGATAAGTTGCTGCTCCTGCCAACGAGATATGCAGGGCTACACCGAACGCAGTGGGGATGTGTTGTTGCCACAAGCTGTTGTACTTAAAACTGTGTTAATTAGGCACCGAGCCAATATCGTACGCTCTGATACGTGGGCAAAATAAGGTAAAATCACGCGAGAACTGCTGGAAGGAAGCACGAGATCTCGCACGGTTTCTTTTCAGAATTAATTTGATATCCCGTCGTTTATTAAGGGGAATTTATCATCCTCCTCCCACGGAGAATTATAAATGTCTTTGCTTTTCGTTAGAAGCGTTTTTTTTTACTTCTTCTTTTTAATACTTCTTTTTTTCTATATTTTGTGATGGATGATTAGAATTTAAGGATCGTCTTTCTCATTATTCGTTTTGTCCCTGCGCAATGACGTTTGATAATATATCATTGTTATCATATTAACACCTAATAATGTATCTTATGTTGGAGTGGCCAAACGTTCAGATTATATGATTAACACATATACAGAGAGAGAGAGAGAGAGAGAGAGAGAGAGAGAGAGAGAGAGAGAGAGAGAAAGAGAGAGAGAGATTAAGAGAGAGAGATGGAAAGACAGAGAGACAAAGATACATTGTTGTATACTTGCTAAAAGACAAGCCAAACTTCAAGTGCCTATGAACAAGATGAACACAAGAAATAGCCAAGGAAGATGCGTTGAAAATCTATATAATAGAGTAAATAGCTTCCGTCATAAAGATCAATATTTAATTCGAAATAGCCAGTTCTTGTTGTGACTCGTAGCACAATTTTCTCACAAGAATAACTTGTCAGTTGCTTTTATTCCTTTAAGAAAATATTTCATCCGACTAGGAATAGTTTTCTGATGACTACCATCATTTTTATTAACAATACATTTAAATGAAAATGTCGCCATCTTTGTTCTCATCAACAGATTTAGCTACCACTAGTAATTAGAAATCACTTTTGCAATTATAACTAATAAATACTAGTAAACTAAAAAAATATATATTGTTGTGAATTTGTTAAACGATAAGTAAAACCTCAAGTGTAAACTAACAAGACACACACAAGAAAAAGGGTAGCAAGATGAATTAAATGTCTATGGTCCTGGTACAGATTTTTAACCAGAGAAAAACAACCTTTGCCGACGTCGGAATACGTAAACAGCCGAAAAATCCCGAATAAAACAAATCGGCATCACAATCAAAACAGGGCTGATTTTCAACATGAAAAAAATAATGAAAAAAAAACAAACTCACCCTATGTTTGTTTTATCATGACAATTCTTTTAGTTTGTTGTGAAGAAAAACAATGAATTTTTTAAAAAATATGTTACAGTAAAGTTAAAAAGTACAATTTTTTTAGTTTGTTGTGAAGAAAAACAATGAATTAAAAAAAAATATGTTACAGTAAAGTTAAAAAGTACAATTTTTTTTAGTTTGTTGTGAAGAAAAACAATGAATTTAAAAAAAGATATGTTACAGTAAAGTTAAAAAGTACAATTTTTTGCAGTTTGTTGTGAAGAAAAACAATGAATTTAAAAAAAAATATGTTACAGTAAAGTTAAAAAGTACAATTTTTTTGTTTGTTGTGAAGAAAAACAATGAATTTAAAACAAAATATGTTACAGTAAAATTAAAAAGTACAATTTTTTTGCAGTTTGTTGTGAAGAAAAACAATGATTTTAAAAAAAATATGTTACAGTAAAGTTAAAAAGTACAATTTTGTTTAGTTTGTTGTGAAGAAAAACAATGAATTTAAAAATAAATATGTTACAGTAAAGTTAAAAAGTACAATTTTATTTAGTTTGTTGTGAAGAAAAACAATGAATTTAAAAATAAATATGTTACAGTAAAGTTAAAAAGTACAATTATTTTAGTTTGTTGTGAAGAAAAACAATGAATTAAAAAAAAATATGTTACAGTAAAGTTAAAAAGTACACTTTTTTAGTTTGTTGTGAAGAAAAACAATGAATTTAAAACAAAATATGTTACAGTAAAGTTAAAAAGTACAATTTTTTTTAGTTTGTTGTGAAGAAAAACAATGAATTAAAAAAAAATATGTTACAGTAAAGTTAAAAAGTACAATTTTTTTAGTTTGTTGTGAAGAAAAACAATGAATTTAAAAAAAATATGTTACAGTAAAGTTAAAAAGTACAATTTTATTTAGTTTGTTGTGAAGAAAAACAATGAATTTAAAAATAAATATGTTACAGTAAAGTTAAAAAGTACAATTTTTTTAGTTTGTTGTGAAGAAAACAATGAATTAAAAAAAATATGTTACAGTAAAGTTAAAAAGTACAATTGTTTTAGTTTGTTGTGAAGAAAAACAATGAATGTAAAACAAAATATGTTACAGTAAAGTTAAAAAGTACAATTTTTTGCAGTTTGTTGTGAAGAAAAACAATGAATTTAAAAAAAAATATGTTACAGTAAAGTTAAAAAGTACAATTTTTTTAGTTTGTTGTGAAGAAAAACAATGAATTTAAAAAAATATGTTACAGTAAAATTAAAAAGTACAATTATTTTAGTTTGTTGTGAAGAAAAACAATGAATTTAAGACAAAATATGTTACAGTAAAGTTAAAAAGTACAATTTTTTGTCGATGAATTGTGTTTTAATTTTAATAAAATCTAAGAAATAAGTAATTTTACAGATTGTTTTGTCGTTTTATTTTCTCGTACAGCGTCTAAAACGAACAAACACCGACGAGGTTACAGTTAGGTTATGGTTAGGTTAGGTTTATGTTATGCTAACGTATGGTTAGTTTAGAGTTAGGGTTATAGGTATGAAATTCATTTTTAGTTTAATCACATTTCTTACATTATCGCCTGCATCTCATTTTACAAGTAAATTTGTAGCCTGCGTTCCGATTGGCCAAGCCCTTCGACGTCTTCCGGTTGTTAACATAAATGGATAGAAGATGCCGAACAAATAGTCGGGTTTGTCAAGTTTAAAATCTGTACCAGTACAAAATCTATATAATAAATAAAAAAGATTCCGTTCTACAAAAGAACAATATGATGCAATTCGCTTTTTGATTTCGGAAAATAATTTATCCGACTAGGAATATGTTTTCAGATATCTGCCATTCTCGTTAGCAACAGCAAATCTTTAATAAAAATGGACGCCTATTTTCTTCTCAGCAGGGAATGTTACCACTTTTAATAGTATACTAATAGAACTGCCTATTTGCATCTATTATTAATAAATATTTGTTAACTAAATAAAAAGAGCATATGTTGTTATGTATTAGTTAAAACACACCCCAAAATATAAATATAAACGTACAACATGCACACAAGATAGAGGCTACGTGGATCCATTCAAAATCTATATAATAACATAAACTTACTTTATTGACATTTGTTATTGTTAGATTCGGTCCTACAAAATCAATATTTAATTCTGAATAGCCAGTTATTATTGTGGATCGTGACACTGTCTTAGGGGAAACAATACAATGCAAGTCGCTCGAATTCCTTTTGTCATCGATATTGCATTATGATTAAAACGGACGCTATAGTGATATATGTATTAGTAATGTAAACTAGTAGCTATATTTGCGCTTGAGAACATAGAAGCGTCCGTTTTAATCATAATGCAATATCGATACATATATATCGTCTAATGAAAACATTTCAACAATACTAGTTACACCTACAACATCGCTTTACCAAATAGTAATCATGTTAACACCAACATTGAATACCACGATAGAAAGATAAAGAAATATAGAAGGAAAAATTAAAACCGGGAAATTATATGGTACACCCCGCCGTGTAATTTGCTTATCGAATCCAAAATTGAACATATGCTCCTTAATCTTTAAAATCGACAGTTCACAACTAATAATCCGTTACATAAAATATTTCATAAAACACATTAAATTTAGTTATATCTGTACAAATAACCAAGAACAATAATTAAGAGTCATAATAGACAGATATGAAACAATAATTATAACGATAGAATTAACAACACATAAGATAATAACAACAATAATGAATAAAGCTTTATAAATAAGAGAGAATGTTCGTTGCAGGAAAAGTGCTTAACTTAAAGTGTAGTATATCTGGGAACTGTGTTCCAAGAAAACAATCCCAACTTAAAAAAAAACATTTACATAGGGGGTGATTTCAAGGCTAGATACAGAAACAAAAAACTATCATTTAGTAACACAGGTAGGGAAAGAATATAGTACTAGTACAAAAATGCAGCATTGTAAAAAAGCTTCAACACCTACACTACACAAGCCCACCTGTTTTCGTTTTCTTAGTAAAACGTTGGTTATTGGTATATTCCCTGATAAGAATGCTTTGTTGAACAAGATAGATGAAATATGATTCAACTGTACGCACTTCAAACAGTTCATCCTTGATAAGTATGGTACTAACCTAATAAACCCGCAATAATTAACTTTAAAATATATCATAATTAACATTAAACAATCTTATTAATACTCAAGCATATAGGATTAAAGGAAAACTTCATCACATAATTTTTAAGGACATGGAGAGAGAAAAAGAAAATACTTTTTACGTTATGGCAGAAGACAGTTTATTGCTGTGAATGTCTTACAAAGAGAAACTACATACTGGAGCTGTAATAGAAATAGAGTTGGAGTAGAGAGAGACTAACAACGTCTCTTATATGAGAACAGGATTTAAGGGAAAAGAATCGATCACCCCTTAGATTTCGAAGTCGATGTTGTAATATGTCAATGCAGATAACAAATGCGCCCCCCCCCAGATGTTGGACATTGTTGGAGATCTTTGGACAGATATTACTTATGTAAGTAGAAGATTAAATCTGATGTCAGATACTTTCTGAAGCAGTGGAATGATCCAACTATTTTTCCAGCGGCCTTCCCAACAGACTCTGTATATTAAAAGTAATAATTAAAGAAGAGACATGAGAGTAATAATTAAAGAAGCAAAATGAGAGTAATAATTAAAGAAGCAAAATGGGAGTAATAATTAAAGAAGCCAAATGAGAATAATAATCAAAGAAGCTAAATTTGAGTAATAATTAAAGAAGCAAAATGAGAGTAATAAGTAAAGAAGCAAAATATGAGTGATCATTAAAGAAGCATGATGAAAGTAATAATTAAAGAAGCAAAATGATCATAATTAAAGAAGCAAAATATAAGTAATAATAAAAGCAGAGACATGAGAGTAATAATTAAAGAAGAGACATGAGAGTAATAATTAAAGAAGCAAAATGAGAGTAATAATTAAAGAAGCAAAATGAGAGTAATAATCAAAGAAGCAAAATGGGAGTCATAATTAAAGAAGCAAAATATGAGTAATTCTTTAAAGAAGCAAAATGAGAGTAATAATTAAAGAAGCAACATGAGAGTAGAAATTAAAGAAGCAAAATGAGAGTAATAATTAAAGAAGCAAAATGAGAGTAATAATCAAAGAAGCAAAATGGGAGTCATAATTAAAGAAGCAAAATATGAGTAATCCTTAAAGAAGCAAAATGAGAGTAATAATTAAAGAAGCAAAATGAGAGTAATAATTAAAGAATCAAAATGAGAGTAATAATTAAAGAAGCAAAATATGAGTGATCATTAAAGAAGCATGATGAAAGTAATAATTAAAGAAGCAAAATGAGAGTAATAATTAAAGAAACTAAATATAAGTAATAATTAAAGAAGCAAAATGTGAGTAATAATTAAAGAAGCAAAATGGAAGTAATAATTAAAGAAGCAAAATATGAGTGATCATAAAAGAAGCAAAATGAGCGTAATAATTAAAGAAGCAAAATGAGAGTAATAATTAAAGAAACTAAATATAAGTAATAATGAAAGAAGCAACATGAGAGTAATAATTTAAGAAGCTAAATGAGAGTAATAATTAAAGAGGAAAAATGGGAGTACTAATTAAAGAAGCAAAATATGAGTAATCATTAAATAAGCAAAATGAGAGTAATAATTAAAGAAGCAAAATGAGAGTAAAAATTAAAGAAGCTAAATATGAGTAATAATTAAAGAAGCAAAATATGAGTAATAATTAAAGAAGCAACATGAGAGTAATAATTAAAGAAGCAAAATATGAGTAATAATTAAAAAAGCAAAATGAGAGTAATAATTAAAGAAGCAAAATGGGAATAATAATCAAATGGGCTAAAAGCGAGTATTAATTAAAGAGGCGAAATAAATAATTAAATAACAAACCGTATACTTCATTTTGATATGAATCTTTGCGATTTATTTTCAAATGGATTTTAAAGTTTTTTTTTATAAGGATGTCAGATTTAATTTTCATCGGTCATTGTTCACAACTTTTATGGAAGTAGCTTCAGACAGTGCAGAAAGGTACTTGATGTAAAGAGGCTGTAAAGAAAGAAGATGATTAAAACCAAAACAGGAGAAACCTATTGTCTTAAAAAACAAAGGCCATAAATGGGATAAAAATAGTCAGCGGGAAAAAAAGTTCCACAATCCTTCAGTAATTGGTAAGAAACTACTGAACTAGGAAGATTTATTACAACAACGTGTCAGAACAGCACATTGATGAACACCACTAGGCCAACGAGTCAAATGAGCTGGAACAAACGTAGCAGGGAATGCATCACACAACTCTGAAGAACCCGTGCCATAATGGTTATTATTAAATAGACTGAGACTAGCAACATCACGTGTTTAAGAAAGAGAGAGAGAAAAAGAGAAAGGGGTGCAGACAAAATGGGTGGAGCCCACCTAATTACATATACGATTCTGAACCTTATCAAGAACCCTAAAATAAGAAATTCACAAACCCAAATATGACAACAGTACTTCCATACAATATCAGATAGTCGATTCGTAGAGATAAAGAATAGCCTGAGGTGTGAATAATCACTTAGAGCGATAAAGAGAACTGACATTTTGAGAAGCTGGAAGAACAATGAGTCTAATGTATGAACTCCGAGAAAGATTTGATGGGAAAGAAAGACCAAGAAGTTTCACAATCGAGATACGCTTATGTGAGCTATTTATATTATTCCATATATAAACAGTTTCTTATTCATAATTAGCCAGTTACTTTCATCCAACAGTTGCTAATTTTTATTTTTTTAGGAGAACTTATAACTCAGAGGAAAAAAGTCATTTTTGGGATAAGCTTACGGTAGACTCACACTGACTCATACATCACAACTTATTTTTATAATCACTCTCAAACTACATTACCTTTTGACCTTGTATCATACATGCAGAAAGCCGAGTTACCGTCAGTTTTACAAATACACATGAACAGTCACACATTGTATTCATCCCTTGGTAGCCGCTTGTTCATGTACACGTCTTTCGTGATTCCCCTAGACTGAGGGATTGCTGATTGAAATCAAAGATATTTGTATACACTTTTACAAAGAACTAACTGTACCTAAGATTAATGGAAGACAGAAGAGGTTTATTCAATGTGATCTTCGTTCAAAATCACTGAACAGTAGGATGGTAGGTAAGACAAAGGGATATTGATTATATTGTGAAATCGTATTTTGTGAGCTCGTCTAAATTGTCATGTTCATCGTTGCGTGCTCTCAACGTATTCATTAAGCCATGTGAAATCATTTAGCCATGTGAAATCATTTAGCCATGTGAAATCATGAAGCCATGTGAAATCATGAAGCCATGTGAACTCATTAAGCCATGTGAAATCATTAAGCCATGTGAACTCATTAAGCCATGTGAAATCATTAAGCCATGTGAAATCATTAAGCCATGTGAAATCATTAAGCCATGTGAAATCATTAAGCCATGTGAATTCTTTAAGCCATGCGAAATCATTAAGCCATGTGAAATCATATCAGTTTCTATTAATTCATAGAAATATGGAAATCCTCACCTTAGGTTTAGCAGGTTGACCCCGACTGAACTTTCATTTTTGTTATTATCAACTAACCATTTTATATACTAGTGGGCCTACTTGCCCGATCTCTAATATCATAACTAACAATTTTCGCTCCTATTTTACTACGAGAATTCTGAAATACGGTTGCCGAAATTGTTCTGTCAGCTACACTTCTTTGTGTATCGTTCTAAACACCAACAATCATCATATTCACCTATCTCCACCTACACCTTTTTTCTATAATCTACTTCGAACAGCAACATATGTGAGTATATAATTTTTAAAGTCGTTTGTTTCCTTCTACGGAAGACTCGCACTGTCTCATATTTATAATCGCTCGAAAGCCTCATCGATACGGTCGTTTATCTTTGAGATCGCGCACACCAATTTTCGCTATTATTTTACCACGGAGTTTGTGACATCCTATTGACAAAATGGTTCTGCCAAATATATATGTTATTATGTATCCTAGCAACTACAGACAGTCTCCTATCTTCATCCACTACCGCCAACTTCAGAGTATTTAAGTGTACCGTTTTTCACTAAGACCTGCCGATTTTCGCTATTAGTCAATCGCATAGATCTCGAACTCACCTTCTAAAACGATCGAACCAAAAAAGTGCTCATCTCACAAAAGCACTTAAAAACAAAACTCGCTATCACTGAAACGTTTTAGTTTTCTGTGTTAATAGTGTGTGTGTTCTCGTACTGCACTTAATCTTTCCTGTTCTCGATCAGTCAAGGAGTAATCCTTCTGGCTTGAGGCAATTTTGCCCCCCATCGAGAGTGGCCCACTTTTGAAAGATAGATTTTTCTCACCTTGTGTCTAACTCTCCTCTCGTCGAGAGGCAAGTAAATATGTATCAAATCTAAAATTGTTAACAGCTAACCTGAATGTCTACGTACGAATCTCATTACATTTTTCGTTTGAGTATTAAATAAAACACAAACCGATTATATGCCATCCCCGAAAGAACTTCCTCACAGGATGGAGAACAGAACTTCCGCACCAAACACGGTTGTTCCGTTTTGTTAGCACATTTGTTTCAGCTAGATTATAGCAAGTGTCTTCTATTAATAAGTTTTTTACTACTTTTAAAGTTAGCCGAAACCAACATTGGTAAGTTTTCAATTTCACCACGCGGATCCGTTTTAAATAGTTGACGAGTAAACCCACTAGTATTAAAATTGGTTAGTTGAGAAGAACAGTACATGAACGTTCAGTCGGGGTCAACTTGTTTACTCGGAGGTTAGAATTACTAGGCTGCGGGAATTAATAGAAACGGACAACGTCACATGACTCAAAGAGAGAGAGAGAGAGAGAGAGAGCGAGCGAGAGAGAACAAGTAACTTCGTTGGAAGCACGCAACATCTGAACATGATAAATCGGGATGGATCATATCTCTTTATCACCCCTCACCGACTGGAAAGAAGATCAACTTGAATAAATCTTTTCTATCTTCCATCTGCCTTGGGTCGACTTAGTCCTTTTTGAAAGTGTAAATCAAGAGCTTTGATTTCAGGCGGCAACTATAAAACGGGGCGCGTACAAGATGATGCGTCTAATAGTTTGTGAATAATAAATGTATTTTTATAATACTGACAGTAACTTGGTTTTCTGCATGTATGGCACAAGGTTTAAACGCAACATCCGGAACACAGTTTAACAGAGAGTCTATGTCAATTAAACTATATTGTTCCATCTGCGAAATGTAGCAACTCTCTCTTATTTATATAACTGTAATTAAAAAAAAAATAATCGAGGTACATGTGTTTACATTTGATGTCACACCGAACAATTGGGGCTTTTACACTTCATCAATGAATTTTAAACTATCGTGTATCACGTGTCATATACAACTACTGACTTTTCATACGTATATATAATTACATCTATAATGAGCTCTTAATGACATCGTAACGTTTGTTTATTTTTATTACATATTTTGCAAAAATGTCTAGTAGTTCGATCATCTAATGTGAGGTACATGGGACTAGGTGGTGGACAGTGGAAGAAGCTTGTGCGCGCTAGCATGTTGTGAAATCTAGAAATAATCCGTTTGGGAGAGAAGCGAAACACACGTGTGACAATGTGTGTTTTTTTTAAATATACAGAGTAGACTTATTTTCTTCCACTCTCTGTCCGGATAGATATTTAATAAAGAACAAAATGTTATATTTTAAATCGTCTAACGAGTTGTTCATTTATAATTACCCACGACTTGGGAACGGTAATTTACACCAGATCCGTCCCAAACAAACCAACTGTTCGGCCAGGAAGCTACTACTTTCTGTCATTCTATAACAATATTCTTAGATAATCATAGTCACTGGTAAAGATATAGAAATATCTGTCCGAGTGTCACGTGGTTTCGTTGACTTCCTTTCTGGAATCACCTCTACACTTAAAGACGTCACTCAAACTTTTCCAAAGGCTATCATTATGTAACATAGAGAATACTGATGGGACGATTTCAACATTTTCCCCAATTCCGATACACTTACCGATTCAGATTTAGATTATTTTGAAATATCTATATATTTAGATATTGAGTTGTTGTTTCGGATTACCGTAAACACCCACCTAACATGTGTATATATTTTCGCAAACGAGGTGAGGTGAGTGATCTATGGATCTAGTTTAATTGGTAGTTTAGAATCAATAAATATTTTTCATTTCATCATTAGTACCAGCAATGGAAAATTAAGTTTAAAAAATAAACAATTAAAAGAATCGTTTTTGGCATCGGAAAGAAGGCACATTTTTTTCCGATTCCAAAACCGATTCCGATACCCAACAATGTTTCAATTTTTACGATTCAATATTCTGATTCTAAAAAATCGTCCCAACACTAATAGATAGTCCATTGAAACTATCCTTCGTCGTGCTTTGTAAAAAAATAGCAGCTTATTTTCTAATCGACCGAAAGTCAAATTAGCAAATGTATTTTTATTTTGCATCACATCTAACAATTATTGCTTTTATCACGGAATGCAGTTGCTAGAGAAGCTATACACTTCCGTCACATATCAAATATAAACACGAATTCACATTCCTTTCAATTGCATTCATAATGCGCTCCAACATACTTGGTTATCTTTGTTTATTTATACGTAACACAAAACTTATCTATATTTTTCTTTTTTCTTTTTTTTAAACCAAACAAGGCAGGCCGCCACTGTAGACGTAAGGGGCTACTGAGAAAAAAGAAAAGAGGAGAATGTTGGGGATCAGCCTAAATTGGGATCAGAGCAGCAATATTTAATGACATGTTTGATTTGATTATAGAGTGGGTTGGCCAAGGTGGGTACTTGTTTAGTGCCAATAAGCTCACACAACCAGTTCATTAGTCACGACCTGACCCATCGGGGTTGTGGCCTCGGGAAAGCCCACCGGAGATAATTGCAGGATCCCTTTCCATGCGCGACATGGCACATACAACTAACCACAGTATTATGCAACTGATGATGGAGCAGCCGTTCTTGGCGCTACCCAAGAGTTTGGGCTCCTTCCTATCAGTCGGAAACAGCAGCCAGACAAGCTGTCTAACCTGTACCCTCAACCTGTCGGAACTAGAGAGACCCAGACGTGTCATGTAAGACGTAGTAACGAAAAAACTTTCCCCAAGTTTTCCAAATAGAGAGAAAGAGAACGGCGTTCATTGTCCTAGTAAGGAAACAAGGCTAGGCACTGAGTGTTTAGAGGCGTCCCAGCGCTGTTACCTATGCGCCTGACTAATAAACAAAGAAGGAGTGCAAAGGCCGGCGATAGGCAGAATCTATCTACTCAAGGATAAATGGTTTGCAGGGGTTTAGTAGCTTTCGCACACTATCTCTCTCTATATATATATATACATGGCCAACACTATACAATGTACAAAATATAGCGTTTGCATAGTGAACGGCCGTCCGTGCGTGATAAAGATCAACACTCTACTCGCAGTTACCCTGTTTATATGATTAAGCATTGACAGAACACGGCGGACCTAGAAGAGTTAACCATGCTAACTAAAATCCTACTATTCCACGGAAATTCTGTTACACTCATCACAAAACTGATTAGCGTCTCCTGGGATTCGCCTAGCTTCAGGGGTCATCATATATATTAAACAATCAGAAGGAATAATAACTTCAGTTAGTAGAGTACCATGGACTATGTGCAGGTTTATCGTGCAGCATATGCAATAAGTCTTAAGAAAAAACATAAGCACTCTTCACCAATTAGTTACGAAATGACTCAAGAAGAATAATAAGAAAGAAAGATATTTTATCCTGACGATCCTGGTGATAGGTGTACCAAGGCCTGAAGGCACCTTGTGGATAAGAGTGAAAACGATTGTCAGTTGTACAATGGGAGCCGCTACGAGAGAATTGGAAACAATAGATTGAATGGACAGAAGATTAAAGTTAATTTCAATATCCAAGAGGAAGCTCGACAAGTATTTGCTTAAGCTAGACATGAATACGCCCATGTTGTAGTCAGCTGTGAAGCAGCCTCGAGCTATCTTGTTCCACGGACGGAATGTTTATGGAAGCTCCGTTTGATTTTTGGAACAGAAAGAGATAGAGAGAGATATAGCGATAGAGAGAGAGAAAGAGAGAGAGAAATTGAGAGAGAGAGGGAAGAAAGGTTTTTTGTTATTGTTGAAGCTAGGCGAGTTCTTCCTGGGAATACTCTGTTGTGTCTCAACTACACACCCTTCCTCCCTTTTAAGATTTATCGGATTACTTGGACGAATCATTATATCAGTACACATGTCTCCGTCTGACGTCACACCGAACAATTGTTTTAATTATACTATATAAAAAACGGAACTATGTAAAGTGTTGAATATCATGTGTAAAACAATTATAAACACGTCGGGAACCCTAACATTCTAATTAAAATAAAGAAAGTTTTATTACAAAGAGAATAGTCACAGAAAAAATTAAGAGACACGTGTCACTCGCAAGAAAGAGAACGGCAGACTTATAGACGGATAGGTCGTCTCGCTTTACCGAGTTACATTGTGCGCGTCCGCCCTCATTATCAACGACCCCCTGGGTACGTCGTCCTTGCTTCAAGTGTTGCCAGAAAAATAAGCAACATTTCTGTCCATAAGTCACCTGGTTTCGTCGACTTCCGTTCTGGGATCACCTCTGACTCTTAAGTGTCACTTAACTTTACATATAAATAAGGCTTTCTTTATATAACACAACTATTGATACCTATTCATATTTTTCTCATTACATTTATAATACTCCTAAGCCATCTTAGTTTCCGTTTATTTTTACGCAACACCAAATGATTTTATTATTTATATCATCTAGGAGATCCAGGTCACGGTCGACAGACAGGTCATGTGAAGTATATTTCTGTATGTCTTGTGCTAAATAGACACACTGTCTCATTTTCAGATCTATTGAATTACTCATATTAAAGGCCGCAAGCATTATCGGTTTTCATTCATTTTGGCACCAGACATAATAATTGCAGACACGTCAAGAATTCGAGGTCTTAATTACATTTTTGTTTTCTTTGTTATTGCATGTAGCCAGTATTTTATGGTCCGGATTCGGATTTCACGCATCTGGTTGTATAATTTTATGTTTACCCTGTAAATTTGCATTATGATTGCTATTCAGGTAAATGACATCCATTTGAAATATCGCATATTGTCAAAGATACGCATGTAGATATTATTGTATATGCACGAGTATATAACTTAGTTAGTTGACAATAAGAGGAAATAGAAACTGTTGAGAGGTCAGCCGAGGTCAAGTTGATGAGTTGGAATTCCTTATGCTGTGGGAATGTACTAGAATCGAATATGGAGTCACATTGCTGAAATAGAGAGGTAGATAGCAAAATGAGAGTTCGTTTGGAAGCACGTAAGGCATTCGCACGTGTAAGGACATGGGCGTATAAGATATAATTAATTAGTGATTTCGACTTTTCTCTCGCCATTTATCTGTCTTCCGTCCACTAGTCAGTGATTTTGAACGAACATACTATTGAATAAGTACAGACACGTTACAAATTCGATATCGCAATTATTTTACTGTTTCCATTTTGCTGCATATAAGCAATATTTTGGGGTCGGATTTGGATTTCATACGTTTGGTTGTATAAATTTTGTGTTGACCATGTAAAATTGCATAATGATTATTACCCAAGTAAATTAAACGCTTTTAAAATATCGCATCTCTATTAAATATACGCATGTAGATCTACGGGGGCTAATTATTAGATATTGATCGGATATATCCTTTCGTCTGTAATTATATTATTTCAGAATAAGAGGGAATGGAAACTGCTACCAGTTTCAGAATTAAAATTGCTTAGGCTGTTGGAATGTACTAGAAACGGCTATTACGTCACATAACTAAAAGAGAAGAGGTGGTTGAAAAAAGAGAGCGTTTGAAAGCACATGTGGTGTTCAAACGTGTAAGGACATGGGCTGATAAGATATAATAAATTAGTGATTTCGATTTCTCTCTCACCCTTTCTCTGTCTCCCCTTCCACGCTGGTCAGTGATTAAGAACGAACATAACGTTAAATAAATGCAGACACGTTAGGAATTCGATGTGGTAATTATTTTTCTATTTCTTCTACGTTGCATGTTAGAAACATTTCTGTGTTCGGATTTTTATTTCATGCATTTGGTTGTATACATTTTGTGATGACTCTGTCAAATTGCATCATCGTTATTATTCAGGAAATTAAAATACTTTTTGAGATGTGCAGATGTGTAAGGACATGACCTGATAAGATATAATTAATTCGTGGTTTCAGTATCTCTTCTTTTTTATCTCTATCTGTCTACCCTTACTTGTCAGCGATTTGGTACCAACATATTGTTGAATAATGACAGTCACGTCAGGAATTCGATCTCTTTGTTACTTGTTTTTCCCCTCTTTGTTTGATGTAACAAATAGCTTTTGGGATGGATTTCGATTCCAGGCGTTTGGTTGTATAATTTATAATTTTGGTTGACTCTGTTAAATTATATTATTATTTATATTCAGGTAAATTAAATAGTTTTATAGAATGAATCTCGTTAAAAGTAACCATGCAGCACTATGGTGGCTCATTTTTCGTTGTCCACATATTATGTAAACGGCGGTCATCACAAAGGAGTATTTTTGTCTGGACTTTATTTTCGTAACAGCTGTCGTAAATGTGATTAATAAAAAACATGACACACTAATTTAAGGTATAACAATCTTTTGGTGGTTTATTTATTTTACCGTATACATGTATACATAAATAATACGCCCATCAATAACGCCTTAATAAAGGTACCACCTAACACAATTCGCAGTTAAGTAAATGGACCAAGAGCAAATCAGCTCATTCACCACATCTTATTAGTTACTTCCTGTCAGTAACGTAACTTCATGTACACGGAGCTCTTACACTACTGTAATGTAAAATTCCACTTTCTTCTTAATTTTAAATGTCACGTGGAAATTTTCAATTTGAACCTCATATTCACAGACACACACATATAGAAATTACTGTAAAGGCGTTTTACTTGGTACTTACATCCTTCCCACGTATAATGATTAGGCACAACGCCAGAAGGTGGAGATACTCTGTCCTCTTAAAAATTGCTTGGGCAACCACGTCAGCATTGTCCGGTAAAAGCGTATCAGACAATTATCAATTAACTAACTCCTTCCTAAAAAGGGAAAAAATAAGGCCGGGAGGGTTGACCTCCTAGGACTACCAAGGACTAATACGACAGTCTGCCAGATAAGAAACAACCGAAATGGCCCAATCTTTGTCGGAATGATTGTCAAGGACGGATCCTCGATAGGTATATACCGTGTCATATTCCTACAAATGCGTCCCTACCTACATGCTTATCTTAAACGTCGCTTTACTTCATGAGTGTATAACTTCATGTCTCTGATCATTAAAATAATACCTCAATAAATCACACCTTAATGCAGGAACAGCTTAACCAAATTCGCGATTCAGTAAGTGAAATAAGAGCCAATCAGCTCATTTACCACGTCTTATTAGTGACTTCCTGTATGTGATGTAACTTCATATACACGTAGCTCTAACTCGACTTATAATATAGAATTCCACTCTCTTATAATTCCAGCTATAGAATAAAGAGTAGAGTAAGATGTATACTGAATATAGGACAAATTATTTAGGTGAGTGAAAATTTCTAAATAACATCATTCTGTCTCTCGCTGCGAGTATTACTTCCTGTGTTATTTAAATAATTCTCGTTATTAGACATAAGCTATGCCAGGTAAAAAAATGCAGCCGTAAAAATGTGTAACTTCCCTAAATTATACAGTCCATTGTGCAGCTACAACTTCTCAGTCTATTTATGCATATGTATATTCACCCTATTCTCTCATTTATTGTGCATCTCTTTACCTTTCTATTAATCATTCAGTCTACCTCTCGCTCTCTATCACTCTCTCTGTCTCACTATTTCTCTCTCTCTCTCTCTTCCTATATCTATATTTAGATATTTTATGTGTTTTCTTTCAATCCTACTACGCTCTAACTAGCCCTATTTAAATAATCACTAGTTTCTCGTAACCTATCTTTTGTCTGTCTCTGTCCTTCTCTGTCTGTCTGTCTGTCTGTCTGTCTGTCTGTCTCTCACAGACACACACACACACAGGCAAACACATTTTCTTGAACGTCGCAAAATGTAATTCAGAAACTCAGATTGATATCATATGTTCTTTGCATTTAGCTTTGCAGGAGTTCGAAATAATGAGAAAACATTCACATAATCACATTTGTATCCGTTTACGTATTCTTTTAATGACAAGAAAGAATTGTGCGAGCACACACAAATTATCACATTCTTTCACACACAAAACTACACTCACACGCAAAATCTCTCTCTCTCTCTCTCTCTCTCTCTCTCTCTATATATATATATATATATATATATATATATATATATATATAAAGTTTAAAGTTCATATTTTTTTTAATTTTTTTTTTTTATTTTATTTTTTATTTTTTTAATTTAAAAAAATTTTTTTTTTTTTTTAAGCATCTATTTGACAATTATTAAAGAACAAGGTAAAAAGAATTACCTTTTTAAGCATATAAAGATGCGATATCATTTTTAAAGAAAATAAATCGAAACCGATTTTTTTTTTCTTCTTCTTTTTCCTTGTATAAACCTTCATTCTTTTATTGGTTTATAATGATACAAATAATTTCGCCAGTAGAAAACCTGGCTTCTTCAGTGTGTCTATATCCCGATGTTAATGGATTTGGAGGTTTCCCGACTACTGTTGTGGTAAACGGGCTTAGCGGAAGTTGTTGTTGTTTATCCGTTTTCAAATATGAAGGCGCGTATGCTCGCGAGACAGATAAAAATTTAAAGTTCATATTTTTTTTTTTATATATAGTGTTTTGAGGATTGTTAGTTCATATAGGTGTTCCTCCCGTATAATAACAATTAGAGCTGTATTTTACTATACCTTTTCATTCATACGAACATTTTTGGCTACATATGGTCATACATATAAAAACAACGATCTGATTCAAAGTCTAGTTTCCTTAAAACACAGCGAATATATGTGCATGCATGTTTCAATTACTGCATTATTAAAAACCGAGCTTTGATTAACACACAGCGAAGCAATACTTAAAATAAGGTCGCAGGTGAAAAATGTAAATATATATATATTTGTTGATCAAGTTCACATGAATATTTAACTAATTTTTTAAATAGTGTTTAATACCAAGAAGATCATTTATATAATTGAATAAACAATATTACAGTCTTATGTATATCAACCAACGTTTTGATGCGTGATACTGCATCTTTTCAAAGGCAGTACGAAAATAAATTCAAAATCAAAAGTCAGAAATTCGGAGCCTCGCGTAATTTGATATATATATATATATATATATATATATATATATATATATATATATATATATATATATATATATATATATATGGGAAAAAAGAAACAATGTTTCAGACAATATGTAAAAATAAAAATGGAATAAAGAATAAGCAATTTTTTTTCTCTTCTTCAATAGTTTTCGACAACAACATGTCGAGTTACCCTTTCTCACGTTTGCTCTCGCTTTCTCTTCTTCTTCGTTTCGTCTTCTTCAACTGACGTTCTAAAGACACTGGTTGATTGGTATCTCTTTCTTCTTCTTCCTCCTCTTCATCTTCTTTTTCTTTCTCTTTTCATTCCTCGCATTCCTTTTTCTCCCCGTTTTGTTGTTCTCTGCACGTGACATTTTCTTCCAATCGCATTCTCTGTATAAATTTGAAAACTTTTCCGTTTTGAAATAAAGTTTATTAACTGATCGAAAATGGTCGTATCTACGGCCGAAATATCTCGGTGGAACTTTACAAGATGAGTTTTTGAGTTTATTTTTGTTAGTTGTTAAATTGCTTATTCTTTATTCCATTTTTATTTTTACATATATATATATATATATATATATATATATATATATATATATATACAGTTACAGATCAAGGTTATGTTATAGTTTGATTTAATGCAAATTTAAGAGTAAATAAATATTTACACGTGTTTCTATGGTAAGTCAGGGTGTACTCGAACAAATTCATGTAGTTACACGAAAATCCCGCCGCGTCAGAGACTGTTTCCAAATGGAAAC
>OY744535.1:73461547-73571547 GCA_963556195.1 Sepiola atlantica
TAGTGATATATATATATATATATATATATATATATATATATATATATATATATATATATATATATATATATTGTGTGTGTATTTAGGCAGCATATTTTAATTTAGGCAAACATTATTAAACAATACGGAGTGGTTTTGTTTGATGCGACTTTTGTTTATTTTTTTCAATTTTCCGAATTGTCCATCTAATGTTTCGGTCAAATTGATGTAAATATGATCCATGGGTTTCTTGTTCCATTCTTTTTTCTTTTTTGCAAGCATTTCGATTTGAATCATCAAATCATCTTCAGGCGGTTTTAAAACCCGTTTTATCTTCAGGCGGTTTTAGTTTTAAAACTAAAACCGCCTGAAGATGATTTGGCGATTCAAATCGAAAGTACTTGCAAAAAAGAAAAAAGAACGGAACAAGAAACCCATGGATCATATTTACATCAATTTGACCGAAACATTAGATGGACAATTCGGAAAATTGAAAAAATAAAAAAAAGTCGCATCAAACAAAACCACTTCGTGTTATTTAATAATGTTTGCCTAAATATATATATATATATATATATATATATATATATATATATAGAGAGAGAGAGAGAGAGAGAGAGAGAGAGAGAGAGAGAAAGAGAGAGACGGAAGCGTAAGTGATCGATACCGTATACAATAAGAACAAATACAGAAAAAGAAACTGAGAGTAATAGATAGAAAATTAATAAGAAATGAGACACTTGGTGAGTTGATTGAAACACGGGTAGACGTAAAATAGATTTTTCTTCAAACATATCTTCCTAATTCTAAGGAATATTTTTGCATATATTTTGTGTGATTTATGTATATAAAACATCACTTATAAGAACAAACGTTGATTGACTCAGCGTTTGTATAATAGTAGATTCTTGTAGGTTTGTATTATTTTAATTATTTATGTATATATATATATATATATATATATATATATATATATATATGTATATGCATATATATATATGTATATATATATGTATATATATACATACATATATATAATATTATTTAGATCGGAGGAATCACATGTGAGTGGTGTCTGCTTTCTATTGTTTTTACTATGAACTTTGTGCTCGATATAATCTGTAAATGCGTTTCATTAGGGTATCTGAAGAACAGCGTGTGATTACGTATAGTTGTAGCATATTACTCGTTGCGAAAAAAATAAGACCATCGTTAAAAAATAAATGATATGAATGAAGACTTAATTTTGGTCATTAGAATTTTAATCATTACAACATATATATATATATGTAGTTGGCCACTATTTCATTCTATTTTTCCCAATATGTCTACCCTACATGTATCTGTGCTTGCATGACATTCTTTCTCTATTTTGTCATCCTGATGAAGTCTTATAAATAAAGACGAAACGTTGATGTACACATAAAAAACATCCATTTTTTGGTTTTCCTTTTTCATTTTCCCATCACGTCGGATAACTTTCATCCTTCTCTTCCCATATATATATATATATATATATATATATATATATATATATATATATATATATATATATATATATATATGTGTGTGTGTGTGTGTGTGTGTGTGTGTGTGTGTGTGTGTGTGTATTATTTTGATTATTCGGACTACTGTTGTCATCTAGTATGATATTCTCACAGCGTTTCGTCCGACAGGGGTCGCTGCAGTCATTTAGCGCGTCGTGCCGTCTCGAGTTAGCTTAGTCTTACTCGGGAATCTTTATTTCGAACTGTATGGAATTACAAACACACTTTTCTATTTTTATTCCGTCAGTCATGATCGGGTAGAAGTCTTGAGTCATTTCGGATTGTATACTTAGTATCGCCTGCATTTAGGATTGAACCTTCAACCTCAAGAAGACTGCCACTTAGAACTGATTATAACTTAGTACTTTGATCCGTTGTACCACAGGTCCGTACAGATTCCTCAATTCGACAAGCCGCACCTGAAGAAGATCAGGGGTTACATCGGCAGAAACGTTCTGAGAATAACAGCCAAGATGAGAACACTAGTTCGAATAATTAAAATAATGCAAATAAGCAATCGTCATCTAAAAAATCCGAAACCAATTCTTTGTCTTTTATTTAAATCAAATGCCGAAGAATGTGATTTTGGTAATCAACGAGAAGACCAGCCCAAAAAGGCAGGTGAAACATGTTCGACATTCTTGGATGAAGTCAAATGACGTCTGGCGCCGCTAGGGGGCGAAAGTTTCGCAGAAGACGAAAAAGAAGTAAGGACGGGGGCGGGTGTGACGGTTTACCCGCTGTTTGCTTTGAGCATTTCTACTGACGCCGCGGGCGATGTGATTTATCGGAATGTTTACAGCCTCAGACAAATGCGATGGCAGATGGGACGAGCCACCAACCTGGAATCTGCGACTGTCGACATTCGAGACGACACGACGCGCTAAATGACTGCAACGACCCCTGTCGAACGACAAGCTTTCTGTTGTTTCACACGTGACATGAAATCTAACATGGAGCCGAAGCAAAATCAGTTATTCTTGACGTTCACCTGATGGAACATGCGTACGATTTCGTTCATCGCTGATGGCAATGAAGCTTCCAGAAAATATATAAATTAAAACAAAAATATCTAAGTGACATGTCTGGTGATATTAATTGTCGCAATGTGTCACGTTTCTGAAGGACACATGAGGTGTCGTTCCTAGACTATTTTTTTTACGAAGCAGACCTGTGGAAATTCCACAATGATTTCCTCAGTTATCTGTACAATTTACTGTACCTATTAACTTGCCTCCCCACGTGGGCAGAGTTAGAAAAAAGTTCAGTTTTAAATATGGGAGAAATCGAGCTCCTCCAAACGAAACAGTCTGGATTAAAGAAAAAACGAAACAGCCACCGTCTAGAAAGATTTCTGCTTTACTGACTGAGGACAGGAAATACGAAGTGTAGTATCAGAACATGTACTACACTTTGCTCCTCGACAAAAGGCCAATGATGTATAATTTACTGTTAATACTAATGCTTTCTTCCTAGTATATAAATGGAACATTTTCTGTGTGTTTGTGCGTCTAGATAAAAGTATAACTACACAAGACACTCAACAAACTGACATATTCGTTTTCACTATTGGCTCAGACAAAGTCTAAGCACATTTTTTTTATATATAGATTTTGTGGGCGTCAAGAAGCACAGATTTTGTCAGCGTGATCGCTATTTATAACGATTTTTAGATGTTTTATGTAGTAATTCATCAACAGTTTTACTTGTTGCCAGAGGAAACGATAGGAAGTGATAGAGCAGCGAGAGGAGATTTAACTGTTTTAATTAGATGTTGATCTTTATCTTGAAAGTGATTATTTTTTAATTTGCTGTAATTTTGTTCATTTAAAGGTGTGTGATCGTTTTGTATATATTGTTATTTTTTTAATTTGAAGTTGAGTTTTTTTTAAATTTAAATGTTTTAATTTGATGACATTTCTATTTTCTGATAAAGCCTCATCCTAAAAATACGTAATATTTTGTGTATCATGAAAATGTATTTTATTATTAATATAAGCAGAAAAAAAGTTTGCAAATCAAAGTGTTTTTGAATGATATATGGAATATTGTTTCCCTGAATAACTACGGTTTTACATGATATTATATATATATATATATATATATATATATATATATATACACGGATTTCGAATCATGTGTTCAGATATGTTCTACTGATGAGCTCAAAGGATGGCGAAACTCGCGTCTGGGACTTCCGGTTTGTGGCTTTCATTCATTATGTGGACTGCGGCGTTGTCTGATTTTGGAAATTATTACATATATATATATATATATATATATATATATATATATATATATATATATATATATATATATATATATATATATTGTGTGTATTTAGGCAGCATATTTTAATTTAGGCAAACATTATTAAACAACACGGAGTGGTTTTGTTTGATGCGACTTTTTGTTTATTTTTTTCAATTTTCCAAATTGTCCATCAAATGTTTCGGTCAAATTGATATAAATATGATCCATGGGTTTCTTGTTCCATTCTTTTTTTCTTTTTTGCAAGTACTTTCGATTTGACTCGAATGAGAGATTTAAAAGTTTGACTGTTTAAACCAATGTAATATATCAGGTCCAATGCCCTATGGGAGAATGTATCTCCGACAACAATAAAAAAAAACTAATTCTTACATAGGTTTCACTTCTACAACACTATCCCGAAGACTCACCCTACATCTCTCCGACACTAGCTCTATATTCCAACACCTAAAAAAACATAATTGCACCCCCTCCTAATATAGACACATCCTTGTTAACAATACCCAAATAATACACCACGATACCAATATCAAAACATTAAAAATACTCGAAGCCCTCTACATAAAAACTAAACATCCCACAATTAATAATGTTAATTATGAAACCAGTCGCAACATTTTAAAGTGTCTAGCATAATAATTAACATTACCAAATTCTTAGCCATTAGGTAGTTATGCGTTCGAATTGTATGCACTTTCTTTAACGTCATCAATTTCTTAACGGTTTAAACAGTCAAACTTTTAAATCTCTCATATGTCTAGAACGCCATCACGCTCTCATGTACATTTCAACTTTACAGACGCTTTTTCAAGTTATAAACTACTTGCCGTTATAATTAAAAAAATGAGCACAACAGTAAAGCCATAATTTGTAAAGACACTAAAACTAATACCGCCTGAAGATGATTTGACGATTCAAATCAGAAGTACTTGCAAAAAAGAAAAAAGAATGGAACAAGAAATCCATGCATCATATTTACGTCAATTTGACCGAAACATTAGATGGAATATTCGGAAAATTGAAAAAAAAAAAAAGTCGAATCAAACAAAACCACTCCGTGTTGTTTAACAATGTTTGCCTAAATATATATATATATATATATATATATATATATATATATATATATATATATATATATATATATATATATACATATATATACATATATATATGTATATATATATTTATATATATATATACATATATTTCAAAGAATGATAGTTCTTATAATATCTAGAATGTATCCAATTACAAGTCAACGAAGCTTTATTACAAGATTATGAGCATATATATATATATATATATATATATATATATATATATATATATATATATATATATATATATATATATATATATTTACATTCCATATACAATGGTGAATCAATCAAAAAGCTTAATTTTAATGTTTTTTACAACTTCTCTATTTCTGTACTTCGGTAGTTTTTTTAGACTACTCGTTTTGCACACAATAGTAATTTAGTAAAATTTAATATACATTCCTATCCTTTACGCGTGTTTCATGGCAAAATTTGAGTAAGTGTAATTTGTCAATCTTCAGATGGTTGCAGCATGTGTTGTTGAATTGCGAAAGTACATGTCATAACAAAAACAGTGGACGGGGAAATACGGTGAACATCCAAGTTGATTTCTGATAATAATTCGGCAAACTGAAGTATATAAAGGCAAACTTTCACTTGATCAGTTCGGAAAAAAGTAAAAAAAGAAAATCATTACGCGCGTAAGGGGTAGGAATGAATAAAACATTTGAATAAATTACTTTTGTGTGTAAAATGAGAGATGTCCAAAAACTCATCGAAGTAAAGCAATCAAGATGTTTTTAACAAGAATTAAAATGATGGTTTTCGAAACGGAAAAACAAATTTAAATACAGGTAACAATCATAAAAATCGAGAGATTTTGCCGGTTTCGTTCGGATCAACGAACGTCTTCAGAAAGAGTGAACAATTTAAATTTATTTGATAACGGTAAAAACAGAAAAAAGAAGAAAGCGCGCCGAGATTTTATTGGCATGTGTATAACTATTTGAAAAAAACAAAGAATGATGAAACGCGTCGGCAGAGAACGTTAAACTTTGACAATTTTCAAAAAAAAGAAAAGAAAAAATGGAAATATGGATTAAATATAGTAAGAATCATAAGTTACTCTTACCGGAATCGCAGTTATTTAAGTCAGGGGAAGATACGTCCTTAGGGGCAGTTGAAGCCGGGGTTTCGTGTTGATTAAATCCTAACTTGTATTTAAATTTGTTTTTCTTTTTAGTTTGTCTTTTGCACACATCCTGTATTTCACGGCATTTTATTTTATGATATATCGGGCATTTTATCCTCATACATATATATGTATACATATAATTTGCATAATCATTTGTAAAGAAAGATCTCAAGTAATTGCCCACTGTCACAGATTCATATCTTCATGGGTTTAGGATCATACGCATGAGACATATATATATCACATATATATTATATGAAAACGATATCACACAAACAATACCTTATCTTTTTTATTAATTCAGAAAATATTAAAAATTAATCAGATGGAGGACGTATACACATTTAATAAAAATATTTTCTAGTATATACAAACGCACACACACACACATATATATAAATCTATCTATCTATCTCTTCCTCTCTCTCTCTCTCTCTCTCTCTCTCTCTATATATATATATATATATATATATATATATATAGTCTGTTTAAAAAGTAATTATATTTTATTATCGCTAAGACAAGCCTGACGCAAAATCATTTGAACAATAATAACTTCGAATACGTGAGGAAATATTTAGTACATAATTGGCATTCTGAATTGAAAGTGAAAGCCAGTGGCGTCTATCGATCTATACATCCAACCTATCAGGTCTATATTTCTCAATCTATCTATCTATCCAAACACATACAGGCAGACATATATATATATAAGCCTCCTGATAAAGTGTTAAAATTATTACTGTTTATTCGCTGTTCAACCTGGCTGAGTTGTTCAGTCGTCGGGATTTGAGTTGCAAAAAACTCGGAATCTGGGGGTTCGAGTCGCATGATCGGTAGTGAATAGTCATATATCTATGCTGATGAGTCCCGATTATAAAGGACGAAACGTGTACGTACATAGATAATAAACAAAACAAATATTATATATATATATATATATATATATATATATATATATATATATATATATATATTAGAGGAAGCATTATTAAAATCAATGAAACAGACACATACACCGTGATATTCGCCTACACAAGGTTTCGAGATCATCCGGGAACTTCCAGGCACAGGAATCAGCCATCGGTAATCACCTCGTTAGTACAAATAGTTGTTCTGACAGGTATTCCGATGGGTGGTTTTCTGTTTTACACAGTGCCAGGTCGAACTACCATCTCAATATTCTTGAGGCGTTAGTCATTAACAACTATCGACCTAGCCTGTGTAGACAAAAGATTTTGAAACATCAGTTGGAGATCTTTAATGATTCAAAGCCACCATAACGTTGAGAGATTTACTTCTTTTTTTTTTTTTCTTTTTTTTCCCCCCTTCTCAATCGTTTCCTCCAACTGAAATAAGTTTTTTTTTTTTTTTCCCCTTCATTTCTCATTCGACTTTTAGTTTTTAATTTACCATTCTGACGTTTCCTCTCAGAGGGTCAGACGACAAGGCCTTAAGGTAATTTTAACAATTTTCCTTTTTTTTCTTTTTTTTTTCCCCACTCGTCTGTTTCATTGATTTTAATAATGCTTCCTCTAAAATTAATCCTACCATTCTGTTGTACACGAAATTTACTTTAGATATGTGTGCCCATGACTCTGCGGATGCATCAGCTCTTGTGGTTATTTATTTTATATACCCTCACAAATATATTTGATAATACAGATGTCGACCTGTATATAGATGATAAATAAGCTATAATAAGGGATTTAAAAAAAAGATCAATAGTGAAAAGTTCAAGAAAAGTATATATATATGAAATGAAAAAAGTACACCTAAGAGTAGAAGTACTGGCTAACATCAAACAAACTGACTTTTTAGGTGTCACCTTAAACTTAAATGAAAATACTTACGAGCCATATTTAAAAGATAACGCTGATACAATATACCCTAATTAAACTTAATATATCTCACATTACCCACCCTTACGCTCAGTAGCTATTTTTCCAAATTCATAAAAATCAGGTAATCCATTCCGAACTGAAACTCGTACATACAAATATATAAACATATCCACATACCTAACTATATATATATATATATATATATATATATATATATATATATATATATATATATATATATATATATATATATATATATATATATATACTTAAAAAGAGTGCTATTTATGTACCGAACGATATACATTATATCTAGACATCGACTTATCAATAATATCACTCTAGCTATCTGTTTTCCTAGTTTCTCTTTGCAAGTAATCGAATGGAACACTGTAGTTGACAGTTTTTATATGAGTATTCATATTTCGCTTACGATGGTCGAATGGTTATAATCGCCGACTTTCAACTAAACGGCCGAGTTTCGATTCCTATTAAAAGACATTGCCTTTCTAGCTACACTGATGACCGATGATAATTGACACAGCCAGTCTTTAAGCTACTATATATCCTTGTTTTTTTTGCACTGGGTTAAGCAAAAAAACTGTTCGCACAACAAAAACAAATGGAACACTCTTCGGTAGTTAAGATTTCGCTTACAATGACTGAACCGTTATAATTGCCGACTGTCAACAGAATAAACTAGATAAGATACCGGTTAAAATCATTTCCTGCCAAGCCGTAATGTAGAGCTGTGATAAAGCGAAACAGCCTTATATGGAAGACTACATACGTCTCTTTCTATGGGTTTAGCAGTGTGGTTATTGAAATAAGCAAGTACCATAGGCGATAGACGGATACATATTTAGAATAGCTCACTGTAAAGTTTTTTTTAATAGTTGACTATTTTTATAAACATTCATTTTTACTTACGAAGGCCGAATGGTAAGATGATAGTTTCGATCCCTACATAAAACATTGTCTGCATAGCACCAGTGATATGCTGTGATACAGCGAAATAGTTTGTATGTGTTTGACTGTATGTACATAGTCAAATACCCTCAGTCTGAAATAGTATTGATTTACTCCTCTCCAAGAGTTAGGCACAAGGCCAGTTTTTATCTTACTCCCACAAGTAAGATGTGACCCAAGGTCGGGTCGGGAAAGTGGAGTTTAAAAATTGCCTGGGCAGCCCCGTCGGCATTCCCCGGTAAGGGCGCCTCAGGCAGTAAGCAATAAACTTACTCCTTCCCTAAGAGGGGAGGCAAAGCCTGGGAATGTGGACCTCCCAGAACTGCACAGGACAGACCCATTAACCGGCATAAATCAAGACCCGAAGGCCAAGACAACACCAGTATGGGGTGCAGTATCCATCGGAAAAAGATACTACACTTTGATCTTAGCCAAAAGGCCAAGAATCAGTCTGAAATAGTATCTTACATGTTTATTTCTTCATTCATTATCGATTTTTTTTTTTTCGCCCACCTGTGTGCTTATGGTTTTCAATCGCTGATTACACCCGTAAATACCTCTATCTCACTCGTTCTCTCTCTCTCTCTCTCTCTCTCTCTCTCTATATATATATATATATATATATATATATATATATATATATATATATATATATACTTCAGTTATAAGTGACAGTTTGAAGAGTCGTTTCAAATTTCGGGATCATGGTTTTTTTCAAGAGGTAAGGGGTCCTTGATTTTTTTCACTATTTTTCACGTGAATTCTTTTCATATATTTTGGCTTGTCGTAATTTTTGTCCAACACTTCTTACTTTTCTCATCTTTGGAATAATATGTTTTCCTATAACTATTCATCGAGCTGTGAAGATTAGCATAGTTAAACTAAAGTCTATATGTTGACTTTGGAAACAACTATTTTTGTTTGTTTGTGAAACGAAGAAGAAACACGGGTATTCGCGGAATTATGAACATAAACAGATTGAAAAAATAAATGAAAATTACGGTTTTTGATATAAAGTATATATGCGTTGAAGCTTGTAATACAACCTCATTGAAACATTTTCAGATATTATAAATTATATATAGTTCAATATATATATTGTCATATCAACTCACAATATATATATATATATATATATATATATATATATATATATGCATATTATTCTTTCATGTATCAACATGAAATTTTATAAGGGGTTATAATATATTATGTATCGATTGTAAGTATTTAATTCGACGGATCTTAATACGTGAATAGAGCTAGACCACATTCAATAACACAAATATAACACCAAATAAAAAGAGCACTAGCAACCCATCACTCTGAGGTGGAAGAAAGCAGACTCTCGCCAATAGTTGAGTAGAAAATAGTATGACAGGACAGTACATTAAAAAATTTAGAAGACCCGTATAGATTTTGTCTGAATGAGAAATTTGAAATTCTAAACTTTAAAGACCCCTCAAAACCTATTGACTTGTAGAAGTGAAATAACACACAACTGTATAAATCAAATAAAGTTAACTCTCGGATTATACAAAAGAAAAAATAAAAGAAAAATATGTTAATAAAAAGCTAAACTGAAGTAAATCCAATCATAGAAAATCTATTCCAAGCACGCACGTGTAAAAAAATACACTTATTAAAAAAAAGAGTAAATAACACCCATACAAAAAAGGGAAATAAAAGTCAGTCGGCCATTTGTTTGAGAGATCCCTGCTATCGGCTATTTAAAATATTAACACAGAGGAGGGAATGGGAATGAATCTAATTGGTTAGCTAGATAGAGTAAAACCAACGTGCATGCATAAAAACACCCGGTAACACGAATTCCATGTATTTTAGTCCGACGACCCCCTACGTGGATAAAACGCGGCAGCGAATGTGTAGCTTAATTGCAATATATTTACATATATAAATATATATATAGGTATTTTAAAAGGCTGTTTTGAATGCAGTAGAGGTCGTAATCCTCGTTAATTGCAAACAGTTAGATTTAATATTTATAATCTTATTCAACAGCAATGCTTCAAACAAACTACTATACCGTTTATATATATATACGTATAGTTTGGCAGCAAATTGTTATTGAGACAGGCTTCATTAAAATCCACAGAGTTCTGCTTTTTTGAGATTTTCTTGGTTAGTCGTTCGACTCTTCGAGCGATTTTACGATCGTGTCGTAGTAGCTAGTGCAGTATAGCACCCATCGTTATGGTTTGGGTCAAATCTCGAGCGCTTTCGGACGTCTCGTCCATCTTCAGGAGGTTGATTTTAGCTAATATGGGTCTTTTTCCGCTTCCATTTTTATAGCTTTTTTTTTTCTTCATTCTTAAATTTATTTATGTAAAACTGCTCGAAGAGTCGAACGACTAACCAAGTAAATCTAAAAAAAGCAGAACTCCGTGGATTTTAACTACGCCTGTCTTAATATATATATATATATATATATATATATATATATATATATATATATATATATATATGGAACAGTCCAATGTCGAGGATGAAGCGTCCCGGTCTTTCCAAAATAGAGTTGTAGATATTTTTCCTTGGGTTCAACGTGGCATTTTCAATTTTCTCAACTGACAGTTGCAAGGAACAGTTCCGGACGGCTTGCAAATATCGAGTCGTAAATTGCCTACAGCTCAGACTCGCACCCCAAGACACCCACATGGCCGCTTCGCACTCCTAATTCGCCTTTCTGACCCGTTTTTCCCCCTCACTTATAGCCGATGCCACTCGCAACCGGAGTCGATATCGGTCTTCAAGCCGAGCTATGAACGCCGAACGCAGACCGCGTCCGCAATTATGTTTGCAAGAATCTGTCAGGAGAAGATATTGAACCAAGTTTTCTGTTTCGTTTTTCAGCTAGGCTACATCATCTCATATTTCACAGTTCTTCTTTACCTCGGTATTGATCTCTCTCTCTCTCTCTCTTTCTCTCTCTCTCTCTCTCTCTCTCTCTCTCTCTCTCTCTCTCTATATATATATATATATATATATATATATATATATATATATATATAACGAAAAAAATGTCTCTGTGTGTGTCAGTCTGTCGACTTATTCTAATGTTAATTGTTGATCTCTGAGAAAACCTAATAATGCATTTCGAACTATCCAAACTCTTGAAAAATTTTTAGCCTGGTTTTACATGACTAAAATCTAATGAACATGACATGTATATCTATCTATTGATTAAAAATACCAACTTGAAAATTTGATGTCGCAATGGGGTTCAACGACAGTGCAAGTATATGCTAATTAACGGGAATATACATAATTAATAAGCCTGGGTTAATAATTCACAAGGAATATATTGGTATCTATAGGGACGATGGTTTCATAATCTTTCATAACAGATAAGGTGGATAAACGTAGGTTTTGACAGAGAAATACGAAGACATTTAAAATAATTAATTTTTGACATAAGATTAAATTGACACAAACAACTCATTACAGTAACATTAAATATGGGTAACCAACACAAAAAAGAATGTATAAGAACTTTAAAAATAACAGCAATAATAGTGATTTAACATTTAAAGATTATAGAAAAAGAAATAATAGAAAACGCTCTATAATCTCATTCAGCCAGTTTTATAACAAGAAGAACTCGCATTACTAACAACAAGGAAAAGTTAATTTTTCTTTCTCTCCTTAAGTACCTATTGTACGGCATTGTTTCCATAGAGAAAAATGATATTCAATGGTTTTCCGCCTGATGAAAATATTAACGACGGAACGCTTCCCTGTTGGTTACAAGTTGGTCGTCTTCAAACGTAATGAAAACACACTCTTGTCATAACCCGTCTCTCAAGTAATCAAACACAATTCATACCTTTGTGTAATCTTACTACCCTGATATCCAACCCAATCCATACCTTTGATTTATCTTACTACACTGATATCCAACCCAATTCACACTTTAGTTTATCTTACTACACTGATATCCAACCCAATTCATACCTTTGATTTATCTTACCACACTTATATTCAACCCAATTCATACCTTTGATTTATCTTACTACACTGATATCCAACCCAATTCATACCTTTGATTTATCTTACTACACTGATATCCAACTCAATTCATACCTTTGATTTATCTTACTACACTGATATCCAACCAAATCCATACCTTTGATTTATCTTACTACACTGATATCCAACCCAATTCATACATTTGATTTATCTTACTACACAGATATCCAACCCAATTCATACTTTTAGTTTATCTTACTACACTGATATCCAACCCACTTCATACCTTTGATTTATCTTACTACACTGATATCAAACCCAATTCATACCTTTGATTTATCTTACTACACTGATATCCAACCCAATTCATACATTTGATTTATCTTACTACACAGATATCCAACCCAATTCATACTTTTAGTTTATCTTACTACACTGATATCCAACCCAATTCATACCTTTGATTTATCTTACTACACTGATATTTAACCCAATTCATACCTTTGATTTATCTTACTACACTGATATCCAACCCAATTCATACCTTTGATTTATCTTACTACAACCCACTTCATACCTTTGATTTATCTTACTACACTGATATCCAACCCAATTCATACCTTTGATTTATCTTACTACACTGATATCCAACCCAATTCATACCTTTGATTTATCTTACTACACTGATATCCAACCCACTTCATACTTTTGATTTATCTTACTACACTGATATCTCGGCTGCCAGTCATTCTGTCGTATTAATACTTATCCTCGCGCGGCTCTTAGCCATGATAAATAGTGACCAAAATAGTAGAAAAACAGGAATAATATAACAGCGACTCCAAAACGACAAAGTATAATTTACGATAATAAATAAACAGCTACCTTATTACAAACATCTATCTAAAATTATGATAAAGAATAACATTAAACTTAGTTAATTCTGCATGGATAACATTCAATCAACAATAAAACAACACAATCAAATTACTTAGCAATAATAACCGTAATAATTTTACTAATCATAATTGAATAATACATTTTTACCGGCTAACGTTATATACAAAGCAGCAATAAATAATAACAATATCAACAATGAATGAAGTATATATAGAGGCAACAAATCAATCATGTATATGTGTATAATCATCACACAATTACATTCAGGCGTGAAAAATATAGAAATAATACAACACTGTCTGAATATACAGGGGAACAAAAGACAAGCTATAACTCTAATATAAAGTAAGACATCTTAAAATGAGTTCTTGCAATATACATTTAAAAAACTATCAATTATAAAATCATCAAGCTCAAACGTCAAATTAATTTATAACACAAACATCCAAAAATTATTGCAAAAGGTAGGATAATAAACAGATACTTGCTTAGCCCAAATTTCTCTGTATATATATATATATATATATATATATATATATATATATATATATATAACACTCAATGCTTGTGTGTGTGCTTGTCTGTTTTTTGTGTGTTGCCTATCGAAAATAGGATACAAAATTTATACCAACTTTCTATAATTATTGTTGTTGTAAAAATCAGTGTTTTTCAGATAATTATAGATCGAATGCATAATTTCTGCCTGGTAGTTAATTGCATTTGCATTTCTATATTAATGAGTGCAGCTATTTCTAGCCTATGTCTTGAATTCATATTTCTTGAATTCATACTTCTGTCTAGAAATTGTTTCCTTTAAGTTCTATATATCTGGGGTATTTTTTATAATTATGGTCTCACCTGAAAATCGAAATCTCTGCAGCCCAAATCTATAATTATATAATTCGAGATCCGGAATTTAAATTATAAACGGGACAATAATCACAATGATTAGATTTACTGTCTTACAGATATTTTTTAATCATTGTAGCTATATATAACTGTTGTAATAATTAATATGTATTTCATAATAATAACATTATTGCTATATATAACTGTTGTAACAATAAATATATTTTTCATAATAATAAAATTAGTTCTATATATAACTGTCGTTATGATTAATATATATTTCATGATAATAACATTATTAATATATAAATGTTGTCAAAATTAATATATATTTCATAATAATACCATTATTGCTATATATAATTGTTGTAATAATTAATATATATTTCATGATAATAACATTATTGCTATATATTACTGTTGTAATAATTAATATATATTTCATTATAGTACCATTATTGCTATATATATATATATATATATATATATATATATATATATATATATATAACTGTTGTAATAATTACTATATATTTCAGAATAATAACATTAGGGTTATATATTACAGTTGTAATAATTAATATATATTACATAATAATAACATTGTTGCTATATATAACTGTTATCATAATTACTACATACTTCATGATAATTAGATTATGGCTGTTGTAATAATTAATATATATTTCATAATAATAACGTTAGTTATATATATAACTGTTGTAATAATTAATACACATTTCATAATAATAACATTATTGCTATAAATAACAGTCGTAATAATTTATACATATTTCATGATAATAACATTAGTTCTATATGTAACTGTTGTAATAATTAATATATATTTCATAATAATAATATGATTGCTATATATAACTGTTGTAATAATTAACATATATTTCATAATAATAAAATTATTGCTATATATAAATGTTGTAATAATTAATATATATTTAATAATAATAATATAATTCCTATATATAACTGTTGTACTAATGTATATATATTTCATAATAATAATATTATGTCTATTATAACTGTTGTAATAATTAATATATATTTCATAATAATAACATTAATTCTATATATAACTGTTGTAATATTTAATACATGTTTCATAATAATAACATTATTGCTATGTATAACTGTCGTGATAATTAATATATATTTCATGATAATAACATTAGTTCTATATATAACTGTTGTAATTATTTATACATATTTCATGATAATATCAACATTATGGATATGTATAACTGTTGTAATAATTGGTATATTAT
This sequence comes from Sepiola atlantica, assembly GCA_963556195.1. Classification (NCBI taxonomy): domain Eukaryota; kingdom Metazoa; phylum Mollusca; class Cephalopoda; order Sepiida; family Sepiolidae; genus Sepiola; species Sepiola atlantica. The sequence goes on from OY744535.1 coordinate 73,477,412, forward strand.
TTCATAATAATAACATTAATTCTATATATAACTGTTGTAATAGTTAATACATATTTCATAATAATAACATTATTGCTATATATAACTGTCGTGATAATTAATATATATTTCATGATAATAACATTAGTTCTATATATAACTGTTGTAATAATTAATACATATTTCATAATAATATCAACAATATGGATATGTATAACTGTTGTAATAATTGATATATTATTTCATAATAATAAAATTAGTTCTATATATAACTGTTGTAATATTTAATACATGTTTCATAATAATAACATCATTGCTATATATAACTGTCGTGATAATTAATATATATTTCATAATAATAAAATTAGTTCTATATATAACTGTTGTAATACATAATATTACATATTACATTACATACATATTACATTACATATATATTTCATAATAATACCAACATTATGGCTATGTATAACTATTGTAATAATTAATATACATTTCATAATAATAACATTATTAGTATATATATTACTGCTGTAATAATTACGATATATTTCATAATTATAACATTGTTCAATTTTACCATTAGCATATTTTATCAATAATTTCAAATAAGATAATAATGGTTAACACAACCGCTGTACGAATTTTTGAGTTAAAGATACTGACTCAATTTAATACCATTAAAAATTCCACTTTGTATGTACATTTTTTCCTTTGACATTCGATTTAAATGAAAGTATGTATTATATGATATATGACGTTATAAATTGCTAAACACACACAGACACACACAGAAACACAGACACACGGACACACACACACACACACACACATATATATATATATATATATATTTATTTATTTTTTTATTTCATTAGTTGCGACAAAACAAGTTCTGTTTCATTGGCGCAAATAGCGGCATATTCGTCAGGCTAACGATGGAATCCAAATGGCATACGTTTTAACTTCACCCTAACGGGAGATTGAAAATTGAAAATACATTGGAGTGGGGAGGAGGGGGACAGAGTTTGGGGCTTTGTCTATAACGGTGACATGGGACATGAGAGGGGAGGGCGGCCCCCAACAAGTCGTGTTTCAAATTATTGCGTGGGAGGTTTTCACGTGTTTGTGCTGTGATGATCTCAATTTCATCCGGGGTGGGGGGAGGAGGGGCGACGCCCAGAGTGAGTTAAATTTAAAATGAGAATAAAAATTATGATTATAACCGTCATTCTTATTTCATTTTAATTCTAATAGGTAATTATCATGTCGAATTGGCCGCTATTTGCGCCAATGAAACAGAACTTGTTTTGTCGCAACTAATGGAATAAAATCAAAAAAATATATATTTTGCTCTGAATTTTCATTGAGCACTCTTATAAACCTGGTTTCAACTTCCTTCGGATTCATACCCCCTGGATATTTGTAACAAGTTAATTATATATATATATATATATATATATATATATATATATATATATATATATATATATATATATATATATATATATATATATATTAGTGACGCTGATAAGTCATAGACCATAAAATCCGTGAATCATTTCATTTGATATATATATATATATATATATATACTGTCTCATAAATGGGCATCACGGTAGTTAATAAAAACAGCGATTATTACGGTCAATGGTTTTCCGTATAAGTACTGAATACGTGAAATGATCATTATCGCAAATACAAATAAATAACATAGAACACATAAAGAAGGTGCAATACATTTGTTCCATTAGCACTTTCCGGGTTCTTGGCAAAGGTACCCAGGGTCGGGCCTATGCTTCGTAGGCCACAGTTTTGAACTTCGCTAGGTCTAGCCACGCAGATGAGTCGTAGATAACGTAACATGTGTCCCTATATGATCATATTCTTTATATATATATATATATATATATATATATATATATATATATATATATATGGTAAATGAAAAAGGAAAAAGTATTTATTTATATGTTCATCAACGTTTCGTCAAACGCACATTTTTTAAAATATAAAACAATTAAAATAGTGTACTTGTATTCTATTCTTAAATATCAATCATGTTGTGGAAGTGATGCAATAAAGACGAAACGTTGATGAATATATGAATAGTTGTGTTTTTTTTTTACATTACCAATTACGTTTGAATATTATTTCTATAATTTTCGTTATATATATATATATATATATATATATATATATATATATATATATATATATATATATATATATATATATACAGAGAAGGAGAAAGGGAGAGAGAGAGAGTGATCAAGAAAAAAACACTGCATGTGATATATGAATGTTTGCCTAAATGAAAATATGCTGCCTTAATACACAATATATATATATATATATATATATATATATATATATATATATATATATATATATATACATATATAGGATCAAATATAAACCAAAGTAAAAACTTTTAGTAGATGGAACCTATTGTGAAAAGGATTAGCTCAATATACGAGATAGAGAAATTGTAGAGATAGAAGAAAAAAGAGTGATAAATATGCGGCGATTGTCTAAATTGGATTTAAACCTCGAACGAGATATCATCTGGCTTATTTAGCCATGGAAGTATATAAAAATGGCCAATTTCTCCCTTTTCAATCCCCTTTAAGTGCGTCTGGACTTACCTATATTTTGAGCCCTTTTCCACACTGCTCCCACGCAAAGAGTTTTCATCACATTCTACATTTCATTTGACTTCTTTTTAACGGAAATTTACCACCCGGACTATCTGCATATATTTTTCACGGAATTTTTCTTTTCATTAACTGCGTTTTTTTAACAAACATTCCTTTAATAATAATTTACATATTTTTAAAATATTTGAACTTTGTTTTTTTCGAAAGCCAACTTATCCATCTGTATTTCTCCTCTGATGATAAGATTTCGATCTTTGAAAAGCCTTGGCTTAAGGAAAGAATAATAAACACTAGTTTATTACTGAATACACCTTGCATTGAACAATAGAAATTTGAAATAAATTTGGACAATCCTCGCATATTTATCACTCTTTTTCTTCTATCTCTCTCTCTCTATATATATATATATTAACGCACACACACACACACACACACACACACACACACACACACACATATATATAATAACTGTAAAAAATAAATTGACTTACATGAGTGATTTTCCACTGGAAGACTTGAGACTATAAGTTTTTGTTTTATATATATATATATATATATATATATATATATATATATATATATATATATTTATATATAGTTTTAATGGTTCAGAAACTTCCGAGACTATATATATATATATATATATATATATATATACATACACAATATATATACATACACTCACAAACACACACACACACACATATATAAATATATATATATATATATATATATATATGTATATATGTATATATGTATGCAAGCTCTGTTAAATAACTAAATGAAGATGTCGCATATGACCGATAACAAAAGAAAATGTGGCGGTAAAAGGAAGTGCATTCGAAATTTGTTTCCGTTTCCTCTCTTCCGTTTTCCTACATATTTAGAAACGGAATTCCTTCGCATGTCTGTAAAGTGAGCGTTGGAAGACAGGCGTTGGGCGTTGGGCGATGGGCGATGGGCGATAGGCAATGGGTGATGTCAATAAGTTTCACTTCATAAGGTCGTTATTTCCAAATTCCAAGAGTTCTTTTAAATATGGTATTTTTGTTTACTTTTGCCTCATATGAATGTATTTTTGTAGCAAAACATCCTTCTATGAATAAACTAACTGTATGAAAACTAAATAACTGTATAAAAAATAAAATAAAATAGTCTACATGTTATTGAGCACTATTCTATGACACTCTAAGATTCAGTTGATTGTACAACGCCTGTGAACTAAACTACGCATCTCTCTCTCTCTCTCTCTCTCTCTCTCTCTCTATATATATATATATATATATATATATATATATATATATATATATATATATATGGTAAAATGAAAGAGGAAAACCAAAAACTAGATGTTTTTTATGTGTACATCAACGTTTCGTCTTTATTTATAAGACTTCATCAGGATGATGATATAGGGAAAAGATATCATGCAAGCACAGATACATGTAGGGTAGACATGTTGGGAAGAAAAATAAAAATAAAATAAAATGAAAAATAATGGCAGCGTCTTGCTGGACGTCCGTACTTGTTAGAGAATGAAAATGAGTGACGAAAGTGAGTGGGAGAGAAAGGGGAAGGGTGGAGGGAGCAAGGACTACTGTGGCTGGCGATGAGAGAAAGAGGTGGGGGATGAGCAGGGGTAAAATGGATGGCAGAGAGAGATTGGAGGAAGAGGGGGAGGGGGTGTTTGACCAGATGGCTGTGGTCGAGATTGAAGGGGAAGAGTGAGTTGGAATGTTTGTGTGTGGGGGGTGTATGCAGGGAAAATGGGGATGGGTAGAGAGGGAGGGGGGTCTGTGATTTTGGTGGATGGGCGAAAGTTATGGTCTTAGAGAGCGTTTTGAAAATGAGGGAATTTAAGAAGAGGTATGGGAGAAAATAGATGAGAGGGGGAAGAGGGAGGATTTGTCGTGATAGGGTGTGAAATATTTGAAATATTTGGAAAATGATAGCAATGAGTGAGGGATTGGAGTGGGTGGGGGAAGGGGTGATTGAAAGGGTGGGTGAGGAATATTTGAAATATTTGGAACATGAGAAAGTTTATTTGGACTATAGTATTAAAAATATGAGTGAAAAAAGTGAGGGGAAAAAAAAAAAAAGAAGATTCAGGGAGAAGAAGGAAGGGTGTGGGTGAATGGAAGAGTGTCATAAGGTTAGAGATGAAAATAAAAGTTAGCCATGATCAGGCAAAAGACTTTGTTCTGTGAGGATGATCTTGCTTATTAAGGGTGATAGGTTAAAGAAACCATTTCGTTGCTTGATGGTGGTGGAGGATGTGATGAGGGCAGTTTCCAATAATCTTCGCCGAGATTTGTTGTGGATGTGTTTAGTGATTTTGGCTTGTTCAAATTTGAATGCATGACCATATTCTAGAGCATGGGAGAAAAGTGCACTAAGAGGGTTGTTGTTTTTTATGTCCCTTTTATGTTCATTTAATCGTTTCTTTAATTCACGTTGTGTTTCTCCCACGTAGAATTGATGGCAATCATTGCAAGGGACAGTGTATAAGCCGGCATGGGATGTGGGTGTTTTTTGGAAATGTCTAGATGTGTTTAAAGTTTGTTTTATGGATTGAGAAGTGGTTTGTACTATTGGAATGCCTAGTTTGTTGAGCGTGTTGCATATGGATGTGTTATTGGAATGCGTGGGTAGGAGAAGGGGTCTGTCTATGAGAGAGGTGTTAGGGGTTTGATTTTTTTGTGTGGTGTTTCTGGAGAATATTTGGAAGGCTTTTTTCTTGGCATTTAATATGAAATGTGTGGGGTATTGCAATGTTTTTAGGGAATTAAAAATGTATTTTATTTCTTCATCTATGTGTGGGGGGCTACATATTCTAAGGGCGCGTAGGAAGAAGCCTATGATTATACCTGTTTTGATCTTGCTATGATGGTGGGAGTAGAAATGTATGTAGTCATTTTTGTGAGTGTTTTTGCGGTGTACCTTAAATTCTAGTTTATTGTTGGACTTAATTATAAGAGTATCAAGGAAGGGAATAGAGCCGTTTATTTCAGTCTCATGGGTGAATTTTATGGAGGGTTCTACTGTGTTGAGTTTATTTTTAACATGAATGATTTGTGTGTCTGTGGGGAGGAAAATTAAAATATCATCTATGTATCTAAAGTATTCGATGTTAGGAGGTAGTCTATATTTGAAAGGACCGGATTCTAAGAATTCTAAAAAGAGGCAGGCCAATACACCGCTAAGGGGGTTGCCCATGGGGAGTCCAAATTTTTGTTTGTAGAATACTTCGTTAAATTGGAAATATGTTATGTCAGTGATGAGTCTAATTATTTCTATAAAAGTGTTGGGGGGAAAAGATAGGTCGGTTTTTATTTTCTTTATATGTGTGTGAAGTAAGTGTAGGCATTTTTTTACAGGTACGTTAGTGTAGAGCGAAGTTACATCTAGGCTGTGTATATTTTTATTTTCTACGTTGATGTTTTTTATTCTGCTAAGAAGGTCGCCTGAATTTTTTATGTGGGAGGGACTGATGGTACCCATTAGTGGAGTGAGGATGTTAGCTATGGCCCGTGCGATTTTGTGTGTGGTGCTACCTATGCTTGATACAATTGGACGCATGGGGGTGTCAGGTTTGTGGGTTTTGGGGAGCCCGTATAATGTGGGAATGATAGGGTGATACTCAATGTTTGATGCCCATTTTTTGTTGTTCTTAATTAGGTGTTTGAAAGATTTGTTAAAATGTTCTATGTTTTTATCTATAGTTTTTTGGTCAGTTTTAGTGTATGTGTTTTCGTCGGATAATAGAGTAGATATTTTTTTGATATATGAATTTTTGTCCATGATTACTATGCCCCCTCCTTTGTCAGATGGTGATATGAGTATGTTGTTGTTGTTAGCATGGTGTTTGAGAGTGTCTATGTATCTCTTGGGTAAGACGGGGTCATTAGGGAGAGTGGTGGTACTTGCAATGATTGCCATCAATTCTACGGTGGAGAAACACAACGTGAATTAAAGAAACGATTAAATGAACATAAAAGGGACATAAAAAACAACAACCCTCTTAGTGCACTTTTCTCCCATGCTCTAGAATATGGTCATGCATTCAAATTTGAACAAGCCAAAATCACTAAACACATCCACAACAAATCTCGGCGAAGATTATTGGAAACTGCCCTCATCACATCCTCCACCACCATCAAGCAACGAAATGGTTTCTTTAACCTATCACCCTTAATAAGCAAGATCATCCTCACAGAACAAAGTCTTTTGCCTGATCATGGCTAACTTTTATTTTCATCTCTAACCTTATGACACTCTTCCATTCACCCACACCCTTTCCTTCTTCTCCCTGAATCTTCTTTTTTTTTCCCCTCACTTTTTTCACTCACATTTTTAATATTATAGTCCAAATAAACTTTCTCATGTTCCAAATATTTCAAATATTCCTCACCCACCCTTTCAATCACCCCCTCCCCCACCCACTCCAATCCCTCACTCATTGCTATCATTTTCCAAATATTTCAAATATTTCACACCCTATCACGACAAATCCTCCCCCTTTCCCCCTCTCATCTATTTTCTCCCATACCTCTTCTTAAATTCCCTCATTTTCAAAACGCTCTCTTAGACCATAACTTTCGCCCATCCACCAAAATCACAGCCCCCCCTCCCTCTCTACCCATCCCCATTTTTCCTGCATACACTCCCCACACACAAACATTCCAACTCACTCTTCCCCTTCAATCTCGACCACAGCCATCTGGTCAAACACCCCCTCCCCCTCTTCCTCCAATCTCTCTCTGCCATCCATTTTACCCCTGCTCATCCCCCACCTCTTTCTCTCATCGCCAGCCACAGTAGTCCTTGCTCCCTCCACCCTTCCCCTTTCTCTCCCACTCACTTTCGTCACTCATTTTCATTCTCTAACAAGTACGGACGTCCAGCAAGACGCTGCCATTATTTTTCATTTTATTTTATTTTTATTTTTCTTCCCAACATGTCTACCCTACATGTATCTGTGCTTGCATGATATCTTTTCCCTATATCATCATCCTGATGAAGTCTTATAAATAAAGACGAAACGTTGATGTACACATAAAAAACATCCAGTTTTTGGTTTTCCTTTTTCATTTTACCATCACGTCGGATTACCTTCATCCTTCTCTTCCGATTTTGTCGAAATGGAAAACCAAACCTTCCAGCAGAAGCTACGGAAATATAAGAACACACTATTCGCAGCCAACTCCCACAAAAACAGGAGAAACTTTCTGCTGAGATGCATCGAAGAAAAGGTCATACCCGCAAGTACATTTACATTTCTAAAGCAATCGCACCACATTTTTCCTAACTACATTCAAACATATTTAACATCATCTGCAAACCTACTAAAACACAAGAGTTCACAACTTTTCCAGGAGGCCAGAACATTGGGCATCAACCTCAAAAATAATAAAACAATACTGCCCAACACTATCGATAACATCACTAAATCCATCAAAAGATTCAATACACAACATACAACCAGACTAAACAACAAACTCTACAAACTTATCCAAAACAGCAAATGGAAAACTCTAGGACGTCCGGAACTCATAAACAACCTCACCACCTATAAACTTTCTAACATAGAAACTGAAGCTCTCAGTTTCGGTTTAAAATTCGCCACTGGAATACACTCTAACACCACCACCAACACAGTTCTAAAAAATTACAGACACACTGACACAGATTTCACCAAAGGCTTCATTCAAGGCATAATCTCAACTACCACCACTCTCCCTAATGACCCCGTCTTACCCAAGAGATACATAGACACTCTCAAACACCTAGCTAACAACAACAACATACTCATATCACCATCTGACAAAGGAGGGGGCATAGTAATCATGGACAAAAATTCATATATCAAAAAAAAAAAATATCTACTCTATTATCCGACGAAAACACATACACTAAAACTGACCAAACAACTATAGATAAAAACATAGAACATTTTAACAAATCTTTCAAACACCTAATCAAGAACAACAAAAAATGGGCATCAAACATTGAGTATCACCCTATCATTCCCACATTATACGGGCTCCCCAAAACCCACAAACCTGACACCCCCATGCGTCCAATTGTATCAAGCATAGGTAGCACCACACACAAAATCGCACGGGCCATAGCTAACATCCTCACTCCACTAATGGGTACCATCAGTCCCTCCCACATAAAAAATTCAGGCGACCTTCTTAGCAGAATAAAAAACATCAACGTAGAAAATAAAAATATACACAGCCTAGATGTAACTTCGCTCTACACTAACGTACCTGTAAAAAAATGCCTACACTTACTTCACACACATATAAAGAAAATAAAACCGACCTACCTTTTCCCCCAACACTTTTATAGAAATAATTAGACTCATCACTGACATAACATATTTCCAATTTAACGAAGTATTCTACAAACAAAAATTTGGACTCCCCATGGGCAACCCCCTTAGCGGTGTATTGGCCTGCCTCTTTTTAGAATTCTTAGAATCCGGTCCTTTCAAATATAGACTACCTCCTAACATCGAATACTTTAGATACATAGATGATATTTTAATTTTCCTCCCCACAGACACACAAATCATTCATGTTAAAAATAAACTCAACACAGTAGAACCCTCCATAAAATTCACCCATGAGACTGAAATAAACGGCTCTATTCCCTTCCTTGATACTCTTATAATTAAGTCCAACAATAAACTAGAATTTAAGGTACACCGCAAAAACACTCACAAAAATGACTACATACATTTCTACTCCCACCATCATAGCAAGATCAAAACAGGTATAATCATAGGCTTCTTCCTACGCGCCCTTAGAATATGTAGCCCCCCACACATAGATGAAGAAATAAAATACATTTTTAATTCCCTAAAAACATTGCAATACCCCACACATTTCATATTAAATGCCAAGAAAAAAGCCTTCCAAATATTCTCCAGAAACACCACACAAAAAAATCAAACCCCTAACACCTCTCTCATAGACAGACCCCTTCTCCTACCCACGCATTCCAATAACACATCCATATGCAACACGCTCAACAAACTAGGCATTCCAATAGTACAAACCACTTCTCAATCCATAAAACAAACTTTAAACACATCTAGACATTTCCAAAAAACACCCACATCCCATGCCGGCTTATACACTGTCCCTTGCAATGATTGCCATCAATTCTACGTGGGAGAAACACAACGTGAATTAAAGAAACGATTAAATGAACATAAAAGGGACATAAAAAACAACAACCCTCTTAGTGCACTTTTCTCCCATGCTCTAGAATATGGTCATGCATTCAAATTTGAACAAGCCAAAATCACTAAACACATCCACAACAAATCTCGGCGAAGATTATTGGAAACTGCCCTCATCACATCCTCCACCACCATCAAGCAACGAAATGGTTTCTTTAACCTATCACCCTTAATAAGCAAGATCATCCTCACAGAACAAAGTCTTTTGCCTGATCATGGCTAACTTTTATTTTCACCTCTAACCTTATGACACTCTTCCATTCACCCACACCCTTTCCTTCTTCTCCCTGAATCTTCTTTTTTTTTTCCCTCACTTTTTTCCCTCACATTTTTAATACTATAGTCCAAATAAACTTTCTCATGTTCCAAATATTTCAAATATTCCTCACCCACCCTTTCAATCACCCCCTCCCCCACCGACTCCAATCCCTCACTCATTGCTATCATTTTCCAAATATTTCAAATATTTCACACCCTATCACGACAAATCCTCCCCCTTTCCCCCTCTCATCTATTTTCTCCCATACCTCTTCTTAAATTCCCTCATTTTCAAAACGCTCTCTAAGACCATAACTTTCGCCCATCCACCAAAATCACAGCCCCCCCCCTCCCTCTCTACCCATCCCCATTTTTCCTGCATACACCCCCCACACACAAACATTCCAACTCACTCTTCCCCTTCAATCTCGACCACAGCCATCTGGTCAAACACCCCCTCCCCCTCTTCCTCCAATCTCTCTCTGCCATCCATTTTACCCCTGCTCATCCCCCACCTCTTTCTCTCATCGCCAGCCACAGTAGTCCTTGCTCCCTCCACCCTTCCCCTTTCTCTCCCACTCACTTTCGTCACTCATTTTCATTCTCTAACAAGTACGGACGTCCAGCAAGACGCTGCCATTATTTTTCATTTTATTTTATTTTTATTTTTCTTCCCAACATGTCTACCCTACATGTATCTGTGCTTGCATGATATCTTTTCCCTATATCATCATCCTGATGAAGTCTTATAAATAAAGACGAAACGTTGATGTACACATAAAAAACATCCAGTTTTTGGTTTTCCTTTTTCATTTTACCATCACGTCGGATTACCTTCATCCTTCTCTTCCGATTTTGTCGAAATGGAAAACCAAACCTTCCAGCAGAAGCTACGGAAATATAAGAACACACTATTCGCAGCCAACTCCCACAAAAACAGGAGAAACTTTCTGCTGAGATGCATCGAAGAAAAGGTCATACCCGCAAGTACATTTACATTTCTAAAGCAATCGCACCACATTTTTCCTAACTACATTCAAACATATTTAACATCATCTGCAAACCTACTAAAACACAAGAGTTCACAACTTTTCCAGGAGGCCAGAACATTGGGCATCAACCTCAAAAATAATAAAACAATACTGCCCAACACTATCGATAACATCACTAAATCCATCAAAAGATTCAATACACAACATACAACCAGACTAAACAACAAACTCTACAAACTTATCCAAAACAGCAAATGGAAAACTCTAGGACGTCCGGAACTCATAAACAACCTCACCACCTATAAACTTTCTAACATAGAAACTGAAGCTCTCAGTTTCGGTTTAAAATTCGCCACTGGAATACACTCTAACACCACCACCAACACAGTTCTAAAAAATTACAGACACACTGACACAGATTTCACCAAAGGCTTCATTCAAGGCATAATCTCAACTACCATCACTCTCCCTAATGACCCCGTCTTACCCAAGAGATACATAGACACTCTCAAACACCTAGCTAACAACAACAACATACTCATATCACCATCTGACAAAGGAGGGGGCATAGTAATCATGGACAAAAATTCATATATCAAAAAAAAAAAAAATATCTACTCTATTATCCGACGAAAATACATACACTAAAACTGACCAAACAACTATAGATAAAAACATAGAACATTTTAACAAATCTTTCAAACACCTAATCAAGAACAACAAAAAATGGGCATCAAACATTGAGTATCACCCTATCATTCCCACATTATACGGGCTCCCCAAAACCCACAAACCTGACACCCCCATGCGTCCAATTGTATCAAGCATAGGTAGCACCACACACAAAATCGCACGGGCCATAGCTAACATCCTCACTCCACTAATGGGTACCATCAGTCCCTCCCACATAAAAAATTCAGGCGACCTTCTTAGCAGAATAAAAAACATCAACGTAGAAAATAAAAATATACACAGCCTAGATGTAACTTCGCTCTACACTAACGTACCTGTAAAAAAATGCCTACACTTACTTCACACACATATAAAGAAAATAAAAACCGACCTACCTTTTCCCCCAACACTTTTATAGAAATAATTAGACTCATCACTGACATAACATATTTCCAATTTAACGAAGTATTCTACAAACAAAAATTTGGACTCCCCATGGGCAACCCCCTTAGCGGTGTATTGGCCTGCCTCTTTTTAGAATTCTTAGAATCCGGTCCTTTCAAATATAGACTACCTCCTAACATCGAATACTTTAGATACATAGATGATATTTTAATTTTCCTCCCCACAGACACACAAATCATTCATGTTAAAAATAAACTCAACACAGTAGAACCCTCCATAAAATTCACCCATGAGACTGAAATAAACGGCTCTATTCCCTTCCTTGATACTCTTATAATTAAGTCCAACAATAAACTAGAATTTAAGGTACACCGCAAAAACACTCACAAAAATGACTACATACATTTCTACTCCCACCATCATAGCAAGATCAAAACAGGTATAATCATAGGCTTCTTCCTACGCGCCCTTAGAATATGTAGCCCCCCACACATAGATGAAGAAATAAAATACATTTTTAATTCCCTAAAAACATTGCAATACCCCACACATTTCATATTAAATGCCAAGAAAAAAGCCTTCCAAATATTCTCCAGAAACACCACACAAAAAAATCAAACCCCTAACACCTCTCTCATAGACAGACCCCTTCTCCTACCCACGCATTCCAATAACACATCCATATGCAACACGCTCAACAAACTAGGCATTCCAATAGTACAAACCACTTCTCAATCCATAAAACAAACTTTAAACACATCTAGACATTTCCAAAAAACACCCACATCCCATGCCGGCTTATACACTGTCCCTTGCAATGATTGCCATCAATTCTACGTGGGAGAAACACAACGTGAATTAAAGAAACGATTAAATGAACATAAAAGGGACATAAAAAACAACAACCTTCTTAGTGCACTTTTCTCCCATGCTCTAGAATATGGTCATGCATTCAAATTTGAACAAGCCAAAATCACTAAACACATCCACAACAAATCTCGGCGAAGATTATTGGAAACTGCCCTCATCACATCCTCCACCACCATCAAGCAACGAAATGGTTTCTTTAACCTATCACCCTTAATAAGCAAGATCATCCTCACAGAACAAAGTCTTTTGCCTGATCATGGCTAACTTTTATTTTCACCTCTAACCTTATGACACTCTTCCATTCACCCACACCCTTCCTTCTTCTCCCTGAATCTTCTTTTTTTTTTTCCTTCACTTTTTTCCCTCACATTTTTAATACTATAGTCCAAATAAACTTTCTCATGTTCCAAATATTTCAAATATTCCTCACCCACCCTTTCAATCACCCCCTCCCCCACCCACTCCAATCCCTCACTCATTGCTATCATTTTCCAAATATTTCAAATATTTCACACCCTATCACGACAAATCCTCCCTCTTCCCCCTCTCATCTATTTTCTCCCATACCTCTTCTTAAATTCCCTCATTTTCAAAACGCTCTCTAAGACCATAACTTTCGCCCATCCACCAAAATCACAGCCCCCCCCTCCCTCTCTACCCATCCCCATTTTTCCTGCATACACCCCCCACACACAAACATTCCAACTCACTCTTCCCCTTCAATCTCGACCACAGCCATCTGGTCAAACACCCCCTCCCCCTCTTCCTCCAATCTCTCTCTGCCATCCATTTTACCCCTGCTCATCCCCCACCTCTTTCTCTCATCGCCAGCCACAGTAGTCCTTGCTCCCTCCACCCTTCCCCTTTCTCTCCCACTCACTTTCGTCACTCATTTTCATTCTCTAACAAGTACGGACGTCCAGCAAGACGCTGCCATTATTTTTCATTTTATTCTATTTTTATTTTTCTTCCCAACATGTCTACCCTACATGTATCTGTGCTTGCATGATATCTTTTCCCTATATCATCATCCTGATGAAGTCTTATAAATAAAGACGAAACGTTGATGTACACATAAAAAACATCCAGTTTTTGGTTTTCCTTTTTCATTTTACCATCACGTCGGATTACCTTCATCCTTCTCTTCCCATATATATATATATATATATTTATACATATATATATATATATATATATATATATATATATATATATATATATATATATATATATATATTATTATTTGTTACTGTTTCGAACGTTCGACCCCTGCCCGATTAGGCATGCTGATGACGGCTTGTAGCCCGAAACGCGCGTTCGTGTCTAACTGTTGTGCGCACACAAATTATTTATAAAAATCTGTATACAATAACTTGGTTTATAAATGAACTTTTTTTTTTTCATTTCTTTCAATTTTTCTGATAATCTGTTTTGAATAAAAATTTAAAAAATAATAAATGTCCCATAGGTTTCACGAACGTTTTCAATTCTTTGTCGAATCATCCTAAGGTGTCCAAAGCCAATTAAAACGAAGCTGGAGGAAGAGGAGAATGTAAAAAAAAAAAATAAAGCCGGAGAAACGCGCAGATAGGATTTTTCGAATTCTTCCAGAAAATACGTTGCAAATTTAAATCTTGCGACGCCGGAGTGGCATCAGAGAATAAAATCGCATTACGTACAACATTTTAAATCGTTACATTTTAAGCCGTTGAAGTCAGAATAGCAGAATGAACGAATAATAGAATGAAATGAATGAACGTTAAACATTTTAAATAGTTACATTTTAAGCCGTTGAAGTCAGAATAACAGAATGAACGAATAATAGAATGAAATGAATGAACGACGGTTATCAAAATAATAATTAAAACTCTCGTACAAAGATTTGATGTTTTACGTTTATTTTTAAAGTTTCATTCAGAGTTCTTACATAGCAGGCCCCGGGTACGAGCGTTGCTCTTTTTATTTGGGATGGGGGGGGGTACTGAACGAATGTAATATTTCATATAAATTAAATATTTTTCATGAATTAAAAAAAAATCACTAAGTACGAGTGACACTACTACTAATTATAGTACTTCTACCATTACCATTACTACTACCATTACTACTACTACTACTACTACTACTACTACTACTACTACTACTACTACTAATAATAATAATAATAATAATAATAATAATAATAATACAACAACTGCTACTGAAATACATTGAACACGAATATATTTTGTTCGGATCCGTCGGCATCCCTCACAGCTTAGTATGATTTAAGCGATAGGCAATAACCACGCCCCTGCCTATTTTAGAAGGTGCTAGTGATGCCTGGGAGTAAGATCTCACGTTTTAAAACAAGAAAATAAGGGGAAACACGTATGTGTTACGCACAGTACTTCTTAGTAAGAATTCAAATGTAAGAAAAATAGAAAAGGAAGGTCAATAGACGTCTTCAAAGAAATATTAAAACGTTTTTAAAACGTTTTTAATCGACTTCTCTATAATAAAGTAAAGTCGATTTTCTCGTCTGCATTAAAACATAAAATCATAATATTATTATTGAGTCTTGGTTATTATAAATAACCAAAACTGCCGCATGCTAATCTGTTCCGCAATCCAATTAACCTAAGCCCTGATGCGTGTTTCAAGAAATTATTAATTCATTTCTTCTGTTTTCAGTAATTCTTATATTTTTTCTGGATTATCTGTCTCTAACCTGAAAACCTTCAAAACTGTCAATGGATGTCATTTATACCCCCTTCAAAATATCTACTCTAACTGCTATCCAAAACGACAGGTCATTTCGTAATATAAGAGATTTTAAGTTAATTTAATCACTTTAATATTTCAGATTAACGGAATATCATTCGGCCATTCTGTATGCTTGAAACTGTGACGTTCTGTAAACATTCTGGGGTAACGGATTATTTTTTAACGAACAAATCGCCGCATTCATTCACAAATGCCAATAATTGCTATCACACGTAGGTACATGTTTTACTTTCGAAAAATATCAACATTTTTACTGGTGTTTTCAATTGTCTTCATGTCTATTTATAACAATTATTAAGTGAATGTGAACACTTCGTCCCCCGAAAGATTCATTTTAGAGTTACACACAGGATCTGTTTTTTGTGTGTGGAAAATATGGCTATCAAGAAAAAATAAAGTGTCTCAGTCTAGAAAGATTTCTTCTTAGGCGGAATAGAATAGTTTCTTCGCTAATATTCGACATTTTATACGTTATTACAATAATACTTTCGATATAAACTATTTCAACTGTTGTAAAAACAAACAAGAAAAATGTATGAATAGTCTAGAATGATTTTTTCACGGGATTTCTCCTTCACTGACCGATAACAGACGACGTATAGTAGCAGAACAGAGATTAAATATGTCTTCATTTACACAAATAGATCACAGTTCTTTTTTTACTTCGACGATGTTTACTAAGAAATAAGTCTGTTATCATTTTAAGTTGAAAGTCTTTCAGTGAGTTATACAAACAATTTTTTATGAAACCTAAAAATATTCATAAGATTATTTGTTTCACAAATCTGGACACTCACATTTTTAGAATGTTGACATGTGAGCAAATACGAAACTAATATTTATTTTTTTAACGCAACTCATTTTTCTATTTCTTTCGGGTAGTGCCGGGGCACGGTTCCTGCTGTATTTCATATTTTGTCTTTAATACTTATTAGTTTGTGTACGTACTTTTGATTTTTGTACAAAACTATTTGATTTTCATAGACTTTAATGCCATCTTATTGAGACTGACGTCAAAGATTCTCAATAGTGCCAATTTGTTATCGTTTCTATCCGTGAGAATACCCTGTGCCATTTAACACATAGCTTCATTGCCGAATTTGCAGAATTTAAAAACCTTTGAACTGCCGACACCTGTTTGTGTACACTGAATAATTATGAGTACTATCCGCTATATTTAATTATATGAAACTTTATGTGTTCCTATTTTGGAAAATAAATATAAATAATGTTTCTTTTTTGCTACTTAAAAAATACCCTTTTAGTTGTTATTTTAACACACCTCTCTTATTTTTTTTCACCGTCGGTTTTACTCGGACGAGGGTAATATTTCGATAAGTGTGTTTTCTTATTTCATACGTGATATTAAATTCATTTCGGTGACTAAACTAGGATATAACACTGTCGTTATATAATATATTTGGAGGTAAACGTCTTTTAATGAGTTATACAAATATTTAAAAAATGTAACTACTGTTGCAAGAACACAAGAATTATAAATTTATAAATATATTAATAGAATTTACTTTACCTTTTATGAAACATGTTGTCAGCTAGGAAAGATTCATTCATTTAGAAAGTGTTTTTTTTCTATTTCATACGTAATACTAAAATGATTTCAACTCGAATACTATTCTCCTATCAGACCCATTATAGTTAGTTTTTTTTAAGTAAAAATAAATCCCGGCTTCTCTGGAACTTAAATTTGTCCCTGCTTAAAAATCAATTAATGCATGTGAATAAATACGAATCGAAGGGAAACCTTTTTTTTCGGATGCGGTAATAAACCTTCCATTTTTATATATTTTCTAGGCGTTGCCTTCTTAGATTGCAGTAGGTATAATCTAGCCTAACCTTACTCCCTAAACAAACCTAAACCTAATCTGATTGTACAACACCCCTAAACTAATCCTAAAAATGAAGTGAAAGTCGAGCTTCAGGTCACATGAACGAAATCATATGGACAGGGAGACGTATAAGGTGGAACAGACTCGGAGTACTGAGAGACACATACATGTTGAAAATATAGTAGAAAAAAACAGATATGCTAGATTTTAAGACATGCAAGCCCTTACATCGAATACAGCTGTTCCTCAATCAAGTTACTGGTTGCTTGTAGGGCACCATTGTAGTTTTGTGGAGCATACTGAATGTGATAACTTTAAAGTAGTTATACAAACTGACAAACTTCCGAGAGAAGAACATGAACGACTTTTCAATGTTCTAGAGGCACACGAAGTTGCTGTTGTAATAATTGATCAGGAGTTCCATCATCGAAACATCATTTTACATCTCTGAAACAGAAATATTAAGCGCATCTCTAAAGCAATATGTAGCATATGATGCTGTACAGTACCCAATCATTTATTGTGCAGGTCGAGAAATGTATCGCTTCACTGTTTCGAAAACAAATCCTCAAACCACACAGTTAGAAGTAGGAAAACATATCTTGTAATGATTTATATGAGTATAGGATCATGGTCCGTGAGGGTAGTTTTAATATGCTGATTAAATGTAGGCAGCTATTTCTAACGATATAGTTGATATGTATGCCAAAATAGAGCGGCGTATTTAAACTAAGACTGATCAAAATAAGCAAAGAATTTGCATTCACTTGAGAAACTTACGAAGTATTGATGGCAATACTGAAAATGTTGGCCTACTGAAAATCCTACCAGCAACATTTACTGTGTGATCTATGTATATGCGCGAAGACGCACACGATGCGTGGATGTATGTAAGAAAACAGGAAACTGAAGAGTTTTTAATAGCTTTAACTAGCAATCCAGAATTGCCTGAGATTGTCAATGAACTCTTTCATAATAAACAACTACATGATCGTCATGACCTTATAGCAACCGTTTTCCATCTAAAGCTAGGTATCTTTATTTAACTGCTAACGAAAAAACACATTTTCGGAGATGTAGTAGCGTATGTAAACTATTGATTAGCTGAGCGTAGTATTGCCACTTGCTCATTGTCTGGTGTGGCTAAGACATAAAATTGAGATCCTTTGACATTGACTCAGTAATCAGTGCGAAAATTCCAATCCAGGAGCAGATATTCTCTCCGGGAAACGCCGGGACACGGGTCCTGCTAGTTTTTAATGACTACATTAATTGTGCTTTGTAACATAATCACAGGCCTGAAGACGATCTAGTGTGAGTTCAAAGAACGATAACTGTACTTCATAGAGAATATCCCTAAATGGTGTTTGGTTATTATAATATTCAAATTAAATATACTATTACAAATCGGTTCATTACATTTTAAACCATTAGGGAATTTGTTTTAACGGGCAGTTCTGACCCCTTTGCTTCCCGGAAATAAATAAATCACAGCTAATTACACCCTTTAACGTCTACTCTGTATATTCTGAAATTTATAAAAAAACTGACAAGTGGTTTTATGAATCTATGTGTACATTTATTTTTAAGAGGAGGTTATACATCTATCCATCTATCTATGCATCCTCCCTTTTTCTCTCTCTCTCTATAATTTCATTAATATATATATATATATAATTTTACTTATATATGTATGCATGAACACACACACACAAACACACACACACATATATATATATATATACATATATATGTATTCTGGTGTATGTGTGTGTATTTGTGCTGGAGAACAAGTGGATGTGTGTGTGTAGATTTGATTTCACTTCCTAAAATATAGAGACAGGTACTTTTCTGACATGTTTCCTGTCTGTATTTATCAAATCTAGGCCTCTATAAAAATATGTATTATCAAACTGACTAAGAATATCCTAAGAATCCTTTATATATGTCAGTACGCATGCTCAACAAATGAGACTACATACGCCTGTGCAAGAAAATAACTTCATTTTGTTTTTCATACAAAAATGAAAAAAATGAATGTCAGTGTCATGATACCATATTCTGTCAAAATCATTTGAATGAATTTGTTTTTGAATTTCGTTTTTTTATTTTATTTAAAAAAATCTTATTTTAGTAGTTTTCAGTCGTTAGACATTTTTTTATTAATAAAGTGTCGGACGGCCATTGACGAGCCTCGATTTTGAATCACAGAGGCCGACATGTTGGAAAGGAGACATTTCAAGAAACTGTGACAGATTGAGCTGTAAAATTGGGTTTGTTCAGTCAAATGAGACCGAGTCATATTTTCTATGTCTTTGTTTCTTTTATCTTTCCATTTCGCGTCCATTTTAGCGAATTCATGAAAATAAATATATTAAAAATGGATGAAAGTATATATAAAATAAAACTGAACATTCAGTAAAATAAAATGTATTTTTATACAATCGGTCAAATGAATGATTGCATAAAAATAGATACTAGACTCATTCTAAAACAACGTCTGACATATATCATTTCACATTTTGAAAGTAACACACACATAGACGTGCAGAAAGTTCAATAAAATATAATCATTTTGCTAATAATATGTTATTATTATATAAAAATGATTCATTGGAGTCATACGATTGACTGAATATATATATATATGTATATGCATATGTATCGTTTGGTAGTTTTATTATTCATTGTATTACTAAAAATGAACACTGCCTTGAAACAGCTGTAAACAACCATTATTCATTCTTGTCTGCTTTTAATTTGGAACTTGATTTGAAAAATGTTATGAATCGTTTTGAAGTAAACTATCATACATTTCAATATATATATCTACATATTTATATATATATATATATATATATATATATATATATATATATATACAATAATATTTTTATGAATAAATATTAAATATTTAAATACCTAGAGACATCGATGTTTCATGCTAACGCAATCTTCAGTCTAGGAACTAATTCTCAACGGTGTTAAACATCTCTCTACCGATGCATTTGGGAACACTATCAGGCAATAAGTGGTGGTTACCTTGTATGGTTTAAATGTCAGAAAATGTAATCAAATTCAGTTGATTCTAGAAGACTTTTATAAGAAATTGACCTCTTTAAAGATCTCATGGTAAGAAATATACATAGCTCAGTTCGCAGAACATCAGAATACTGATCTCAAGGTTTCAGTTTCGATTTCCGGTCGTGGCATTTGCTTTATTGGTTGGGAATTTATTACTAATTATTAATGCAATATTTTCCATTTCTAAAAGAAGTAAAGATATTCGTTTTAAAAGCTTCTGACTGACGGACAGACAGACACAGAAAAATCTACAGAGAAAATGCTCTTATATTATGAGTTGATGACAAAATACATGCTAATATATTCCTTAGTACTGCGATTATCTTATGTATGAAATAGATTTAATTTTAATTTTACTAATTAACTATAATTTGGAATTAAATGAACCATTCAAATATATTTCACTTTGCTATCTATATATCTCTATCGATCTCACTTATTGTACGCTGGTTCAAATACTCTCTAATATTTTCATATCTATGGAAGGATTTAGAGAAGTAGTTACTCTCTTTCTTCAGCTTTGTTTCGTAATTGCTTTAATTTGTCATCTAATTTGAAAAGTGTTTCCATAGACACCGTAACAAGGCATGCAAATAAAATAGGAAAATAATCAGTAAAGGGATAAGGAAAAGGGTGTCTGGTTACTTTTAATGCGTCGAAAACGAAGCTTTTCTCCTTTCACCACTAACGCTCTGATCCTCACATTGCTTTAATTGAAATGAATGGTTCTAACCTTGCTAAGTTTACGGGGCTGACCGTCACCCCAGAACTGAAATAGAAGACTTACATGAAATCCGTTGCCAAAGTCGTGGAGACAATAGTTGGATCATTCTACGGCTCAAAGAATTATCTAACACCTGACACAATCCTCTACCGGTTTTAGTGTCAAATCTGCCTTTAGATAGAGAACATTGGCCACATCTGGGGAGGTGCCGCCCGGAGCACCCTATTATTGCATTGACAGAGTACAACACCGACTTGAAATCTAGTCGGCGATGTCCGCTTCTTCACCCTTCAACCTCTTTCTCACAGAAGAGACGTTGCTGGGTTTTTTTTTATCCATCGTTACTTTTATGGTAGGTGCTCGACTGAGCTTCGATCTATGCCCCCTTGTAAAACATTCATAGCAGAAGCTCGTCTAACTACAACCACAATTAAATAAAAAATTCTGTACTCCTTCTGTGTACCTAGAACTAATCAGAACTTCAATGAGCAGAGTTTCTTAATTAGAATTGTATGTTTGTGGAACACATTATAATGGGTCTGATTCCCTGGTGAATATAACATTGCCGTTTTAAAGTCCAATGTAACCAAATTCTTGTTGAGCCGTCCTCAAAAATGTCTGACCAGTTGCAACCATCGTTACTAATCCCCACAGTGTTTCAACGTCTATTTGTCAAACTCAGTAACCTTTATCCTTGAGTGGCATGCGGGTCTTTATAAGCAGTGACTCTTTTTTAAGAAAACGGTAACAAACTATTAAGTTTTAATGTTTCAAGACAATACCTTAAATGATACGTAACAGTTTATGTATTTTTGAATTAGACTAAAGTGAAATAAGTAACGAGTGTTTTGTATTCTTTGCATTATTCGGACTACTGTTCTTATATTCGATGGTATTCTTACAACGTTTCGACCGATGTAACCTCCAAACTTATTCAAACTTGAGAATCTGCACGTAATTTTGAAAGGCAACCTTTTATTTCATCCACGGGTGTAGCTTGCTCTCGTTCATTCCCTCATTACCTGCTATATGTCTTAAGTCATTCCTAATTGTATTCTCAGTATCGTCTGCACTGATGATTGAACCTTCCACTTCCAGAAAACTGTCACTCTTTATAGAACATCGCTCCAGACAAAGCATAACACCACTTGATGTAAGGAGCTAAAAGAAAGTTACCACTTAAATGTCAAAAACAAGCCAAGGATAAGTGTTAGATGGATAGATTTCGACCCAGAAATCAGCAATTCTTCCCTCTTTGTCAGATTCATCGTCCATGAAAAGTGAAAACAACAGACAAAATAAAAGAAAGCGAGAGTTACGAGGCTGCCGAAAGTAGACAGAAGGTCCACTTTATACTCTCCACTTAGAACTGATTATAATTGAGCACTTATATCCGTTACGCGAGATGTTCTTAGAGATTCAAAAGCTCGACAAGATGCACTTGAAAGAAATTGGCGGTTATATCTGCCTAAACGTTGTGAGAATAATACCCAAGATGAGAACAATAGTCCGAATAATCCAAAAAATAAAAAGTATCATCATCTTAAAAATCCGAATCATATGTAACTTAGTTACTTTCATGTTGTATCAAAATATACTGGACGATCCCCTAAAATGTCACCCACAAAGTAGTTAATAACATCAATCCTCTCTGTAATTAATGTATATTTCGTACAAATAAACTTCACTCTATGCCTGACTTACCCACCAAGTTTCAATGATGTATGCCCAACAGTCTTTGTTTTATTGCCGTTCAGTAGCATGTGCGAAATGTGCATGCATGCGTTGGTCAATACTAGACGCAAACTTGTGGTCGTTTAGATGATTTGGAAGATATGGACAGACGAAGATGTATTATGAGGTATAAACTCTAAAAGGATGGAGCAACGCCACACACTTATAATGACTTCTGGTAAGAGCTTCAAAAATGCTTTGTTTATCATATCAGCATGACGTGTGGCCATATTATGCAATATGTGGTAATTACCTTGTATGGTTTAAATTTCAGAAAATGTAATCAAATTCAGTGGATTCTAGAAGACTTTCATAAGAAACGAACCCTTTAAAAATCTAATAGTAAGAAATATTAATAACTCAGTTCGTAGAACATCAGAATGATGATCTCAAGGTTTCAGTTTCGATTTCCGGTCGTGACATTTGCTTTATTGGTTGGGAATTTATTACTAATTATTAATGCAATATTTTCCATTTCTAAAAGAAGTAAAAAGATATTCGTTTTAAAAGCTTCTGACTAACGGACGGACAGACATAAACACATCTACAGAGAAAATGCCCTTATATTATGAGTTGATGACAAAATACATGCTAATATATTCCTTAGTGCTGCGATTATCTTACGTATGAAATACATTCCCTTTTAATTTTACTAATTAACTATGATTTGGAATTAAATACCCACCAGAGTTTAAGCATCCAATTTCCTGTTTGTGGAGTTATCTAAAAGATAATTTTATGTAAACAAAATTCCCACCCTAGTTCTGAGCTGAAGCGGGCCACCATAGTTTTAAAATCAATTTAATGCAAATTGAGTAGTGCATCAGAAAATGTTGCAAGTCATCTACGCAAGGGTGCTCTTTTGGGGCGTATCATTTAACTAGGATAGACAAGTTAGGCAGAGATCGAAGTTTATTTATACGAAATATGATTAGGTTTACTCAATGCATTTTTCGCTAAGATCAAAGTGTAGTATCTGTTCCGATGGATACTGCACCCCATAGACTGGTATTGTCTCGGCCTTCGGGGCTGGATTTGCGCCTGTCTATGGGTCTGTCCTGTGCAGTTCTAGGAGGTCCACCCTCCCAGGCTTATCCTCCCCTCTTTGGGGGGGGGGGGTAAGTTTATTGCTTACTGCCTGAGGCGCCCCTACCGGGGAATGCTGACGGGGCTGCCCAGCCAATTTTTAATGGCCAGAGTGCTCACCCCTCGGACGCTGGCTTTTAAAACACCACTTTCCCGACCCGACCTTGGGTCACATCTTATTTGTGGGAGTAAGATAAAAACTGGCCTTGTGCCTAACTCAATGCATTTTAATAGGAGTCAGCCTGCATTTAAAATGAGTAGATTCGTCTAAATTTGAACGCTGTTATAGTTTGTGCGATCAACTATGCGGATCCACAACAAGTGAAGTTCCCCCCCCCCCCCTCAGTTTAGACGGTTTCGCTTCAACTCGCTTTTTTTAAAGAACGTGTCAAAACGAGATAACCGCACAAGAAACGACACACTTTTTTATTATGATGTCAATTCATCGTATAGACGACGTCTTCTCACTTTGACGCCAATTTTAAATTTGATTCCCGCTCGTTTCTCTCCCAAATGCAGCCACTTTCGTCTTCATCTTTGAAGAGTAAATTTTCCAATCAACCATTTCCACTTCGTTTGTCCACATAATCAGGTTATTAATATCCAATTATCGAACCTTCCAACACTTTCGGATAAATGTGTTCATTTCTTGTTCGTTTTGTCTGTCTGACTTTCATCTGCCTTCATTTCTCTCATATCTCTTCATCTATTTCGGAGGATTCTTCTCTTCTCCGTCTCATACTGTATTCGTTTTCTTTTTACTACACACACATGTATTATAAAATTAAACAAAAATAAAGAGAACTTGAATACCAACTGGAGAGACCTTGCATGCCTACTAGACACTGTCCTCGGGTGTCTAAGGTCTCTTCGTACATGTGTATATCAGGACATCTTAGCATGGGGATACTTCCTCCTACATTACACCCTGACCAAATATTTAATATAACATAGTATTCGAAGCCCAAATAAGGTCGCCTCGGTATGGCTACCCACGCTGGCTTTTACGAGGAATGGTGCACCTTCTCCAACTGATATTGCCTCTAGTAGCACCACTAAGCTGTATACTCCACCAGACTAGATGAATTCTTGTCCTGGAATCCGGTAAGACCAATACACCACAAGAAAGATATGCTATAACATAATAAACTGGTCAATTCGGGAGAGTAAAATTAATGTTCTTGACTTCTTTACTAACTCAACTATTGACAGATAAAGGAGAACTTTAATGGAATATTCGAATATCTATGTATATCATATAGGGATCAAGTGTTAGCTCCAGGGAAGAGCCCCTTGAATTCTGAGAAGTTCGATTGACGTAAAATGAAGCAAAACTACTTATATATATATATATATATATATATATATATATATATATATATATATATATATATATTATATATATATATATATATATATATATATATATATATATATTATATATATATATATATATATATATATATATATATATATATATATATATAACCTTTTATCATAACCTCAACCTAAAGTGGCTAAAAAAAGTTAATTAAAAAATAAATAAATGTCGTTTTCTTTCTTGAAGAACGCGTTATATCGCTGAAAAAAAATCTAAATTTAATTTAATTTTTAAAAATTCATGAAAAATATCACATTGTTTTTCTTCTAGGTCATAATTTAAAATTTAGAAATTCTTATTAATGAGAGGCACTCATCTCATTATTTGAGAGGTGACGGTGGTTAAGTGGATAACGACACGGACTGAATACCTGGGTGTTCCAAGTTCGAATCCAGTCGGTTCCATAGTATTACTTTCACTTAGGTATGTTGGCAACCGTCTCGTGGTCCTTCCCGTAAGTACCCGATGTATCTCCAGAAAAGATTTATAACTAGAAAAACATCGGGGAAACTAATGCCAACACTAGAATCATCGTATTCACACGAAAGAAAGGGGAAAGAGACTTTACTATTTCATCAATAACCTCACACGGATTTCCAACCAAAAGTGACTATAAAAACAGTTACTTAAAAAATTACTTGAACTGCTGTACTTTCTGAAGAAGGGATTACATCGCCAAAAAATTAAAAAATAATAAAAAATGATTAATTAATAATAATATTGCAGTTTTAGGATTTATAAACCGTCATTAAATATGCTTTTTTCTCGCCTAATTTGGCATACATAGGGTGTATTTCTCTCCTCGTCGTGTAACGGTTAGAATTTGTCTCATTGGTTGGAGCGCTCGGGTTTTATTTAAAGGTAACTCGTGTCCGGGGGTTCGAATCATGCGACCGGTTTAAACAGTTATCTTCAAACTAAAGATTATGCAAAGATAAAACGTATTTGTGTGTAGAAAATAATTAAATATTTATTATTGAATAATTATTTATAGCCCAATTTAGGATGTCTTCTTTCATGAGAAATAATAAAATCCGTCTAATCTTAGCTATAATACAAGTTTCTTTCTATGTTATTCGTTAAACACTATTAACCCGTCGGATTTGACATAAATAGGGTTAATTTCTCTACTCGCCTTGTAAAGGCTGTAATATGTCCTATTGGTTAGATCCCTCGGAGTAGAGTTAAATGTGATTCGTTTTCCGGGATTCGAATTGTGCGACCAGTTTGACCAGTAATCTCCACACTAATATATATATATATATATATATATATATATATATATATATATATATATATATAATTATTATCTATCTCTCTCTCTCTCTCTCTATATATATATATATATATATATATATATATATATATATATATATATATTAGTATTTCTGTATCCACACAAACATTTTATGAGGAGATATCATTTTTTATGTATCCATTTTCAGTATTTACTTCAACAGTGCTCGATACGTAAGTAGAGCTAAATAGTAAGTTATGAAAATATATTAATGGCAATTAAGCTACACAGAGGCCCCCGCGTTTCATCCCCGGGGGAATCTTCAGGCTAATATATATATATATATATATATATATATATATATATATATATATATATATATATATGTATATACATAACTATATACACATATATATATACATATATATATATATACATATATATATATATATATTAGTACTTCATGTATCCACATAAAATATTATAAGGAGATATAATTTTTTATGTATCAGTTTTCAGTATTTACTTCGACAGTGCTCGATACATAAGTAGAGCTAGGGAACAACAAAGAATCTGATTGGTTAACTAGCAAGCCATGTATATAAAAACACCTGACAAAAATAACTCCATGCATTTAGCCTGACGATTCCCCCCGGGGATGAAACACGGGAGCCTCTGTGTAGCTTGATTGCCATATATATTTTCATTGCTTACTATATATATATATATATATACACATAATTATATACATATATATACATGTATATACAGGGTGGGCCAAAATAAGGGTCCTATCTTTAAATTTGAATAACTTGAATTTGAATAACTTCCACAAAATAAAAGTTAAACTCACAAAACTTTATGTGTGTGTAGACTGACCCTTCCGAGATTTTTTGAAATAAACAAAACAAATTTTAGCCGAAAAACACTTCTTAAAACTTACAAAAACTAAAGTATTGTGTTTTACACTGTTTTGAGTTTTTTAAGCAAAACTAATGTTTTCTAAATGAGGGTACGTTCCTTAGGGCTAATACGGCTCATGCTTACTTCGGAAGGGGTCCTTTACTTATTCTAAAAAAAAAATTTAAAAAAATCAATAAATAAAATAGTTATGAATTTTAAAAAATAGGACCCTTATTTTTGCCCACCCTGTATATATATACACATAATTATATACACATATATATACACATATATATATACACATAATTATATACACATATATATACATATATATATATATATATACATATATACATATAAATATATATATACTTATATATACACACATAATTATATACATATATATATATATATATATATATATATATATATATATATATATATATATATATATATATATATATATCGTTATATATAACGAATAATTAATATCTGCATCTTTTTAATTTTTATCGTTTTTAAATTCCGTATGTGTTTTTTGGTTTCGAGCGGGAACTTAGTCGCCAGTACTTTTGGATCCGTTTGTAACCATCTTCAAGGGTTGCTATCGAGTAGAGAACATGGTGTTTAGTTGTTTATGAGTAGTTTTAGAGAAAATCACGTGATGGTTATACTATTAAAAATGTACTAGTGTTAGTATGATAGGCATTTTAGTATATTTTCACTAGAATTGAAATTAATTTTCTTGATGGATGGCTTGTTTGTTTTAATGTGCAAGCCTCCTAATAGATGTAGTTTCTGTTTGTGAGTTGTATGTTCTAAAATGGAAGAGGTTTCAAAATTGAGAGCGAGGCCAATAAATTGGATAAGATAAAAAAAATATGCCCACATAAATTGCCCGCATATTTGACAAAATATGCTTAAAAGATATATATATATATATATATATATATCAATACTCAGCTAATTACTCTATGTATATACAATCAAATATTTATCATAAAATGCATTTTGATCGCCTGTACACAGTAGAGACATACATATAAACAGTACAATAACGTCCCAAGTCCCACAATTCTGTCCAAAAATTCGACTGCATCACAAATAATTGCTTATTTGAAAAAAAAACAACACTTCAGGCCTTTATAGGAATAATTCGGGGATAGACCAGTACTTATCAAATCGCTTTGCTTAATTAGATTCAAGTGAATATAGCCGACGTAACACACGATTACGCGTAAAAGCTATAACATTTATGATGATAAGTTTATCATTCTTTTAGTTATCTGCACACACACAAAGACATACACACACACTCGGTCAGATAAAATTTGATGAATGTATTATTATTTTTTCTGCCTTTTTCTTTATTCTGAGAAAGTCTCACAATAAAGACAAAACGTTGATGAATGCATAAATAATACAGTTTTTGGCTTTTCTTGTTCATTTATATATATATATATATATTAATAAATAAATATTAATTATTTTAATACCTACAGACATCGATGTTTCATGCTAACGCAATCTTCAGTGCAGGAAGCTAATTTTCAAGGTCGGGCGCGCGAACCCTGATCACAAATCGCCACTGATTCGTAGTCAAGAGTCTTAACCCCTCGGCCATAGACAATTAGTTAATACTTATGGAGGAATTTATCTTTTGTAAATAGCGAATCGGCTGCTAAATTTACATCAAGCAGTTATAGTGATCTACGAACGTATTCGGATCGTGCATGGAGCTATTAGTACCGCTTGTTATTAAAGTCACTCAAGAGTGCCCGGCCTTTGGTGAAGGGGGCTAATAATAATATTCATAAATAAATATTAATTATTTTAATACCTACAGACCTCGATGTTTCATGCTAACGCAATCTTTATATATATATATATATATATATATATATATATATATATATATATATATATATATATAACATCATATAAACCATATTTTTTTAGAGAGACACTCCATATTTCTTTCAAAATACTTTATAAACAGAAAATAGTTTCTACCTATATTGAGAATATATATTATCATGATATATGACATATTACAAATATTCCTTGAAGACAAATTAACAGCGCATAGCATTACTGAGTTAGGTTGAAACATTTAAATTGATTCATTTAATACATACATTTATTTTCTAAAATTAACAGAGCGACTATACTTAACTCTAAGTTTATTATGCTAATTATAACTGTGTTTTCCTTTCGTTTAAAAGGTTCACATTTGATAAATTAATTAACAAAAAATTAGCCTTGGTAATATATATTTATATGTGTGCATTCGTGAAGCTTAACAAAGTGATTTTAATATGTAATTTAATAATTTATTTTCTCTACATTTTATTGAAGCTGTTTTAAGTGCTGTGATCGTGTCTATTTGTAGGAAACGCCGATTGAAGTGCGGGCTTGCATTAAGTTATATGTTGTGCGTCTATAGACATTAGATATTGCGGTTGACCGGATGTGAAAGATTCGTAAGTGCGCGTTTATCATGTGAAATTCGACTGGATAATTAAGACCATAGCGTCTGCCAGACTTTCTTTTAAAATTAAAACAGTAAATTAAACAAATAATTAAAATTTAAATAAAAACAATATATTTGAAATCTAAAAGAAAAGAACATTTTACGAAGTTTTGATTGGTTTTCTTTTACGAGTTGATCACGTGTTAAGTTTCAGAAGATGACTTTTGACTCATTCCACATCATGTAGCTGTAGGAAAAAGTCGGCTAAAACAGGTCTTATTATACAGTGATCAGGCCGAAATATGTATGCAAATGTGTAGCCACATAATGTTTTTATGCATAAATAAAAATGAGAGCAAATTAAAAAACAAACTTTTTTATTGATAACACTTCCATATAGACACAGTACAGATTCACTGAATTCTTTCTCTATGGAAGTAAAGTTACATAGATTGCTTTCTATCTATATATATATATCAAGCTCTCTGTCTTTAACTCTTTCTCTCATATATATATATATATATATATATATATATATATATATATATATATATATATATGTGTGTGTGTGTGTGTGTGTGTATGTATGTATTTATATAGTATGGTATATTGAGCTATAATATAAATTATTTATTTAAAATCTATACGTTACCTATTCCAGAGATGTACCATGGTTTCAATGACATGGGTAAACAATTATTGTTTAGTAAAGGCCCTCACAAACCTACCTAAAATAATCAGCGACCCAGGAAATGAAGACAGTTGGAAACACGGAATCCGACGGTGACCGTTTTCAAAGTCCGGTGAATTCGCTGATGCGTAAATTTTGGGGAAATGCTGTCTTTTTTCTGTGAGTCGCCGAATATTTGTTTTTAAATACAGTTAAGAAGCAATAGTTCGTCTCTACAATATGTAACGTATCGTTAACAAATTAATAATTTATATATATATATATATATATATATATATATATATATATATATATATATACACACATACATATATGTATATACTTATGTGTATATATATATATATATTATAATATAATATAATATTATAATATAAAATGAAGTAATAATATAAGGTGTCAATCAAATTTTATTAGAATTCAAAGTTCAAGCAAAGTATCTTAAATTCCTTAGCTCATGAGTTTTCAAAGATAATTCTTCTCTTCAGAGGACCATTACCGCAGTTATACCACTACAGGTAATAAAATTAAACTTTGAAAATATATAAAGATATATGCAAAAATACATAAAAATATATAACATCAAATATATCAACCCAAAAAACATACTTTTTTTGTTAAATCTATATAATCCATCCAAGTCATACAATTTGAAAAACATAACCAGGAAAGACATCCAGAGGGTTGACTGAAGATTACTCCAGGTGATGAGTACCAGTCCAAATACGAGAAATTGAAAGAGCTGACTAAGTTAAACCGAAAGATCCGCTCAGTTAAAACAGTTAAAAGATCAGCAGTTGAACAAACACCACGAAAGCCATACTTAATGTCACGAAAGATGCCCAGACATTGCCGAAAATGATCAAGCTTGCTGTTGACCAATTTTTCAAAACCTTTATAACAGAGAATAGACTAAAAGGGCAATACTTTGGTGGGCCCGAGCTATCACCAGCATTTTTAAAATTATAACAACAGAAAACTCTTTCCAACAAGAAGTGAAACAGAACTGAGACAAACAGAGATAGGACAATATCGAGGAGATAGAATACACTTCTGGAGGACAAAGTTTGGGAACGACAACCGAAATTGAATCAAGATCGGAAGCTTTAGACTGGTCAAGATCAGATAGAACCTTACTACCCATCTGTGTATGATTAGTGCTTGAGCACCCTAGCTAAGTGTTCGATTATTAAATAACAATAAAAAGAAGAGCGAAACATTTCTTTATATATGTATAACAGATGATGAGAACAACATCGGTACCGTCGGTTTCAAATCTAACAAGGAGAAACAGAATGCCGACTTGTGCGCTGTGTGAGGTTGTTACGATATTTTAATCCTCTGTCCTACTTAAAAATAATTGGTGTTTTAATCAGTATATTTTACAAATATGTGCAGTATGGATAAGTCGTAAAAAGTTCTCTCTTGATCTATAAAATTAAATCAGGTAAGGATGACCTAATACTGCCATACTCTTCTGGTCCCGACGTCGAAAAAACAAAAATAAAATAAAAACAAAAATAAAAATAAACTAACATTGAAAAGCTAAAAAAAGACGAAAGTGACGTAAGGAAATAGAACAACCCCAGTATCAGAAATCAATAATGGGTGTCAATACCTTAAACCTACGATAAACCGTGAAAAAAAACCCTGTTATCTACGTCGTTGCATGCAAACTTGAACATATTTATAAGTGTAAGGGAAATAAATCGTCCGCTTCGTTCTTATTAGGTTAGAAAAATCTTATTTGGCTTAAAAATTAAAAGTTGTTGTTCAGTCAACTAAAAAGAAACTATAAATATATCGGAACATTTACTTCCAACGTTTATTATACGTACTTTAAATTTCGCTTGAGGAGTTTTATAAAAAGGTTCAAGAGGTTCAAACATCGATAACAAGTTCGGTTCACAGCAGGTGCTGATTCAAAAAATGTAGTCTGTTTTGCTACTAGATCGATAATTTAATGGTAATTCCGCGACACATATACATAGATACACACATACAGACTACTTTGTCTTATATATATATGTATTTATATATATATATATATATATATATATATATATATATTTCCTAAAAGTTCGCTTTTAGTTCACCACTTTATATATATATATATATATATATATATATATATATATATATATATATATATATATAGGCAGCAAGTCATTATCCAAGCAATCATTGTTGAACGTCACAGAACTTTCTCGTTTGGAAATCTTCTTGCTGAGGTTCTCAAACCGTCGAACTATCCTTCTGGTTTCAGGTGGGAATCCGTAGAGTATTTCCCCGATTGTTTTTAATTCGGCCATTTTATTTCGAGCGCTTTCGACTTTCTTAGTCATCTTCAGGATAAGGGTTTTTTTAAATAAGAAGACTTGAGTTAATGTTTTATAGGTATCGTTAATGGCGAATGGACCAAAAGAGAGGTTGTGTGGTTGAGTTCATTTATTCTATCGTTTGTGTGTTTGATTTTTATTGTTTATATATATATATATATATATATATATATATATATATATATATATATATATATATATATATGTGTGTGTGTGTGTATCTTGGCAGCATCTTTTCTTTTATACAAGTATCATTAAAAATAACGGACATCTTGTGTCTGGTTATTTTTTCTAAGATCCTTTCCGTTTTTCTGATTAGGTTCTTAGTTTCAGACGAAAACTGGCTGATAAAATTGCCTAAATAGAATATATAGTCACTCCTAGGTCTATGCCTGGTTAACATTGCTCCACTGACGATGGACCTGGAAAGGGTCCGAAAGCGCTTTGGGAAGCTATGGCAATTTTATCAGCCAGTTTCCGTCTGAAACTAAGAACCTAATCAGAAAAATGGAAAGGATCTTAGAAAAAATAACCAGACACAAGATGTCCGTTATTTTTAATGATACTTATATATGTATATATATATATATATATATATATATATATATATATATATATATATATATATATATACACATTGGAATACCTATTAAGAAAATGAACACTTTTATACACCTGTTATTCAGACAAGAACACATGTGAACATCTCACATGCCGAATCAAGTTTCCGAGGAAAGACTGGGTGACCCTCAAGTTAACAAGGGCGATAGTTAGAGGGACAGACAACCACCTGTACAGGTAGGAGACCTTCACCAACAAGCAACTACACTTGTGGAAATCCTAGGGACACCATGGAACACATTCTCAGGGAGTGCAGTGATTGACCAACTTGTACTCACCAATATTTGATGGACTGTAATATTGATGTTCAACGACTGCTTCAGTATTGGCATGCTGATGATAGTGATGACGATGATTGATGATGATTGTGATGACGATGATTATGATGATGCTTGTGATGACGATGGTTATGATGATGACTGCGATGACCTGTAAAACTTTTTAAAAAGAGCTGATATTCGTAAGATGAGTCCATTCATTCTATGCGATTCTATTTGAAACGTTTATGTGACAGACGTACAGCGTCTCGTATTTTGAGGTTTTGTCACATCTAAAAAAAATCACCAGAAGTTGTGTCACTTGGAATTCAGTATTAGAACCGTGAACTCTGACTATCGGCCTCGGGGGTGGTATAAATTTGTTACTGCCTCCGGCATATGACTAGATATTATTGATGTGAACAGTCTAAGGAGAATTCTCTCTCTCTATCTCTCTCTATCTCTATCTCTCTTTATATATATATATATATATATATATATATATATATATATATATATATATATATATATATATATATATATATGACTATTTTAATATTCAATGTATCGATTAGACTTTCCGGTTTTGTTGGTTTCCTTTCCGCGTCGGAATTATATCGAATCTAAACTGTTTGGAATTTTTAAAAGGAAAAAAATAAAAGAGATCTTCCTAAGTTGCCTGCATTCAATCTGCACTTTAAGTGATGAAAATGCTATTTTAAAATTAAAGTATGACAGACCGACAAAATGGCGGGCGGATGGACGTACCTTTTTCTATCGATTTGTGAACGCATCTAATTATGCAATTTCAAACTTAAGCACAATACACGTACACGCACACGTACGAACTGACAGACCAACACACGAACTTCTTATAGCGATATGTGACACATCTGAAAGTCTATTTTAACATTTAACGTGACAGAATAAAAGGAATGTTATTCTGAAACTTAAACGTAAAAGACTAATTGACGTGGTATTTCAAACATAAGCGTGACAAACCAATAAACATCATATTTCAAACTTAAGCATGGCGGACCAATGAAAATGCTATTTCAAATTTAAGCATGATAGATCAACGAACATTATATTTCAAACTTAAACATGACAGATCAACGAAACTCGTATTTAAAATCTGGTTGACAGACCAACGGAAATGGTATTTCGTACTTTATCGTGACAGACTGACAAACAAAATATTTAAAACTAAAGAATGATAGACCAATGAAAATATTACTTGAAACTTTAGCATGACAGATTAACGAATATAGTCTTTAAAATTAAAGAATGATTGACTGACAAAAAAGTCTATTAGAAGTGTGACAGACTCACAACTATTGTATTTGTTACATCAACAAAAATGGTATTTCAAACTTAAGAATGTCAGACTGACGAACATGATAATTCAAATTAAAAGATGACAGACTAACGAAATACTATTTAAAACTTTAGTGTGACAGATCAAAGAGATGTTCATTCAAAGCGTACGTGCAAAAGTTAAAGAAAATCTCATTTGAAACTTAGCGTGACAGACTGACGAACATGTTATTTTAAACTAAAGTGTGACAGATCAATAGAAAATGCCGCAAATAGCTACGTCCATATATTTTGTCTTTGAGAGATTCATGAACGCTACTAAAATAAGAACAATCAATTCAATCTGTCAAGAGTAATAATCAATTTTGAATCAAAGTGACAGATAAAAGAAGATTCTATTTAGAATTTAGCGTAACACACCGTCGAATATTCTATTTTATAGTTATGCGTGACAGACTGACGAACGGTGTATTTATTTGTTTGGTCGCATCTAAACTGAGATACATTCTTTAAACGTCCATGTATAGCGATGAATGAATAGCGGAAGCCAGTGGAACTTATTATTTTTTTAAATTGAAGCATACTATAGCGATGAAAAAATAGTGGAAGCCAGTGGAAGTTATTTTTTTTTAATTGAAGCATACTATAGCGATGAAAAATAGTGGAAGCCAGTGGAAGTTATTTTTATTTAATTGAAGCATACTATAACGATGAAAAAATAGTGGAAGCCAGTGGAAGTTATTTTTTTTTAATTGAAGCATACTATAGCGATGAAAAAATAGTGGAAGCCAGTGGAAGTTATTTTTTTAAATTGAAGCATACTATAACGATGAAAAAATAGTGGAAGCCAGTGGAAGTTATTTTTTTTTAATTGAAGCATATTATAGCTATGAAAAAATAGGGGAAGCCAGTGGAAGTTATTTTTTTTAATTGAAGCATACTATAGCGATGA
The DNA here is from genome assembly GCA_963556195.1 of Sepiola atlantica. NCBI lineage: Eukaryota > Metazoa > Mollusca > Cephalopoda > Sepiida > Sepiolidae > Sepiola > Sepiola atlantica. The sequence continues at coordinate 73,513,912 of OY744535.1, forward strand.
AAAAATAGTGGAAGCCAGTGGAAGTTATTTTTTTTAATTGAAGCATACTATAGCGATGAAAAAATAGGGGAAGCCAGTGGAAGTTATTTTTTTTAATTGAAGCATACTATAGCGATGAAAAAATAGGGGAAGCCAGTGGAAGTTATTTTTTTTTAATTGAAGCATACTATAGCGATGAAAAAATAGTGGAAGCCAGTGGAAGTTATTTTTTTTAATTGAAGCATACTATAGCGATGAAAAAATAGTGGAAGCCAGTGGAAGTTATTATTTTTAATTTTAGCATACTATTGCGATGAAAAAATAGGGGAAGCCAGTGGAAGTTATTTTTTTTTAATTGAAGCATACTATAGCGATGAAAAAATAGTGGAAGCCAGTGGAAGTTATTTTTTTTAATTGAAGCATACTATAGCGATGAAAAAATAGGGGAAGCCAGTGGAAGTTATTTTTTTTAATTGAAGCATACTATAGCGATGAAAAAATAGTGGAAGCCAGTGGAAGTTATTATTTTTAATTGAAGCATACTATAGCGATGAAAAAATAGGGGAAGCCAGTGGAAGTTATTTTTTTTAATTGAAGCATACTATAGCGATGAAAAAATAGTGGAAGCCAGTGGAAGTTATTTTTTTTTAATTGAAGCATACTATAGCGATGAAAAATAGTGGAAGCCAGTGGAAGTTATTTTTATTTAATTGAAGCATACTATTGCGATGAAAAAATAGTGGAAGCCAGTGGAAGTCATTATTATTTTTAATTGAAGCATACTATAGCGATGCATAAATAGTGGAAGCCAGTGGAAGTTATTATTTTTAATTGAAGCATACTATAGCGATGCATAAATAGTGGAAGCCAGTAGAAAGTTATTATTTTTTTTAATTGAAGCATACTATAGCGATGAATAAATAGTGGAAGCCAGTGGAAGTTTTTTTTTTTAATTGAAGCATACTATAGCGATGCATAAATAGTGGAAGCCAGTGGAAGTTATTAGTTTTAATTGAAGCATACTATAGCGATGAAAAAATAGTGGAAGCCAGTGGAAGTTATTTTTTTTAATTGAAGCATACTATAGCGATGAATAAATAGTGGAAGCCAGTGGAAGTTATTTTTTTAATTGAAGCATACTATAGCGATGCATAAATAGTGGAAGCCAGTGGAAGTTATTATTTTTTTTAATTGAAGCATACTATAGCGATGAATAAATAGTGGAAGCCAGTGGAAGTTATTATTTTTTTTAATTGAAGCATAATATAGCGATGCATAAATAGTGGAAGCCAGTGGAAGTTATTATTTTTTTTAATTGAAGCATACTATAGCGATGAAAAATAGTGGAAGCCAGTGGAAGTTATTTTTTTTTAATTGAAGCATACTATAGCGATGAAAAAATAGTGGAAGCCAGTGGAAGTTATCATTTTTTTTAATTGAAGCATACTATAGCGATGAAAAATAGTGGAAGCCAGTGGAAGTTATTTTTTTTTAATTGAAGCATACTATAGCGATGAAAAAATAGTGGAAGCCAGTGGAAGTTATTATTTTTTTTAATTGAAGCATACTATAGCGATGAAAAATAGTGGAAGCCAGTGGAAGTTATTTTTTTTTAATTGAAGCATACTATAGCGATGAAAAAATAGTGGAAGCCAGTAGAAGTTATTATTATTTTTAATTGAAGCATACTATAGCGATGCATAAATAGTGGAAGCCAGTGGAAGTTATTTTTTTTTAATTGAAGCATATTATAGCTATGAAAAAATAGGGGAAGCCAGTGGAAGTTATTTTTTTTAATTGAAGCATACTATAGCGATGAAAAAATAGTGGAAGCCAGTGGAAGTTATTTTTTTTTAATTGAAGCATACTATAGCGATGAAAAATAGTGGAAGCCAGTGGAAGTTATTTTTTTAAATTGAAGCATACTATAACGATGAAAAAATAGTGGAAGCCAGTGGAAGTTATTTTTTTTTAATTGAAGCATATTATAGCTATGAAAAAATAGGGGAAGCCAGTGGAAGTTATTTTTTTTAATTGAAGCATACTATAGCGATGAAAAAATAGTGGAAGCCAGTGGAAGTTATTTTTTTAATTGAAGCATACTATAGCGATGAAAAAATAGGGGAAGCCAGTGGAAGTTATTTTTTTTAATTGAAGCATACTATAGCGATGAAAAAATAGGGGAAGCCAGTGGAAGTTATTTTTTTTAATTGAAGCATACTATAGCGATGAAAAAATAGTGGAAGCCAGTGGAAGTTATTTTTTTTAATTGAAGCATACTATAGCGATGAAAAAATAGTGGAAGCCAGTGGAAGTTATTATTTTTAATTGAAGCATACTATAGCGATGAAAAAATAGGGGAAGCCAGTGGAAGTTATTTTTTTTTAATTGAAGCATACTATAGCTATGAAAAAATAGGGGAAGCCAGTGGAAGTTATTTTTTTTAATTGAAGCATACTATAGCGATGAAAAAATAGTGGAAGCCAGTGGAAGTTATTTTTTTTAATTGAAGCATACTATAGCGATGAAAAAATAGGGGAAGCCAGTGGAAGTTATTTTTTTTAATTGAAGCATACTATAGCGATGAAAAAATAGGGGAAGCCAGTGGAAGTTATTTTTTTTTAATTGAAGCATACTATAGCGATGAAAAAATAGTGGAAGCCAGTGGAAGTAATTTTTTTTAATTGAAGCATACTATAGCGATGAAAAAATAGTGGAAGCCAGTGGAAGTTATTATTTTTAATTGAAGCATACTATAGCGATGAAAAAATAGGGGAAGCCAGTGGAAGTTATTTTTTTTATTTGAAGCATACTATAGCGATGAAAAAATAGTGGAAGCCAGTGGAAGTTATTTTTTTTTAATTGAAGCATACTATAGCGATGAAAAATAGTGGAAGCCAGTGGAAGTTATTTTTTTTTAATTGAAGCATACTATTGCGATGAAAAAATAGTGGAAGCCAGTGGAAGTCATTATTATTTTTAATTGAAGCATACTATAGCGATGCATAAATAGTGGAAGCCAGTGGAAGTTATTATTTTTAATTGAAGCATACTATAGCGATGCATAAATAGTGGAAGCCAGTGGAAGTTATTGTTTTTTTTAATTGAAGCATACTATAGCGATGAATAAATAGTGGAAGCCAGTGGAAGTTTTTTTTTTAATTGAAGCATACTATAGCGATGCATAAATAGTGGAAGCCAGTGGAAGTTATTAGTTTTAATTGAAGCATACTATAGCGATGAAAAAATAGTGGAAGCCAGTGGAAGTTATTTTTTTTAATTGAAGCATACTATAGCGATGAATAAATAGTGGAAGCCAGTGGAAGTTATTTTTTTAATTGAAGCATACTATAGCGATGCATAAATAGTGGAAGCCAGTGGAAGTTATTCTTTTTTTTAATTGAAGCATACTATAGCGATGAAAAAATAGTGGAAGCCAGTGGAAGTTATTATTTTTTTTAATTGAAGCATAATATAGCGATGCATAAATAGTGGAAGCCAGTGGAAGTTATTATTTTTTTTAATTGAAGCATACTATAGCGATGAAAAATAGTGGAAGCCAGTGGAAGTTATTTTTTTTTAATTGAAGCATACTATAGCGATGAAAAAATAGTGGAAGCCAGTGGAAGTTATCATTTTTTTTAATTGAAGCATACTATAGCGATGAAAAATAGTGGAAGCCAGTGGAAGTTATTTTTTTTTAATTGAAGCATACTATAGCGATGAAAAAATAGTGGAAGCCAGTGGAAGTTATTATTTTTTTTAATTGAAGCATACTATAGCGATGAAAAATAGTGGAAGCCAGTGGAAGTTATTTTTTTTTAATTGAAGCATACTATAGCGATGAAAAAATAGTGGAAGCCAGTAGAAGTTATTATTATTTTTAATTGAAGCATACTATAGCGATGCATAAATAGTGGAAGCCAGTGGAAGTTATTATTTTTAATTGAAGCATACTATAGCGATGAAAAAATAGTGGAAGCCAGTGGAAGTTATTTTTTTTAATTGAAGCATACTATAGCGATGAATAAATAGTGGAAGCCAGTGGAAGTTATTTTTTTTTAATTGAAGCATACTATTGCGATGAAAAAATAGTGGAAGCCAGTGGAAGTCATTATTATTTTTAATTGAAGCATACTATAGCGATGAAAAATAGTGGAAGCCAGTGGAAGTTATTTTTTTTTAATTGAAGCATACTATAGCGATGAAAAAATAGTGGAAGCCAGTGGAAGTTATTATTTTTAATTGAAGCATACTATAGCGATGAAAAAATAGGGGAAGCCAGTGGAAGTTATTTTTTTTAATTGAAGCATACTATAGCGATGAAAAAATAGTGGAAGCCAGTGGAAGTTATTTTTTTTTAATTGAAGCATACTATAGCGATGAAAAATAGTGGAAGCCAGTGGAAGTTATTTTTATTTAATTGAAGCATACTATTGCGATGAAAAAATAGTGGAAGCCAGTGGAAGTCATTATTATTTTTAATTGAAGCATACTATAGCGATGCATAAATAGTAGAAGCCAGTGGAAGTTATTATTTTTTTTAATTGAAGCATACTATAGCGATGAAAAAATAGGGGAAGCCAGTGGAAGTTTTTTTTTTTAATTGAAGCATACTATAGCGATGCATAAATAGTGGAAGCCAGTGGAAGTTATTAGTTTTAATTGAAGCATACTATAGCGATGAAAAAATAGTGGAAGCCAGTGGAAGTTATTTTTTTTAATTGAAGCATACTATAGCGATGAATAAATAGTGGAAGCCAGTGGAAGTTATTTTTTTAATTCAAGCATACTATAGCGATGCATAAATAGTGGAAGCCAGTGGAAGTTATTATTTTTTTTAATTGAAGCATACTATAGCGATGAATAAATAGTGGAAGCCAGTGGAAGTTATTATTTTTTTTAATTGAAGCATAATATAGCGATGCATAAATAGTGGAAGCCAGTGGAAGTTATTATTTTTTTTAATTGAAGCATACTATAGCGATGAAAAATAGTGGAAGCCAGTGGAAGTTATTTTTTTTTAATTGAAGCATACTATAGCGATGAAAAAATAGTGGAAGCCAGTGGAAGTTATCATTTTTTTTAATTGAAGCATACTATAGCGATGAAAAATAGTGGAAGCCAGTGGAAGTTATTTTTTTTTAATTGAAGCATACTATAGCGATGAAAAAATAGTGGAAGCCAGTGGAAGTTATTATTTTTTTTAATTGAAGCATACTATAGCGATGAAAAATAGTGGAAGCCAGTGGAAGTTATTTTTTTTTAATTGAAGCATACTATAGCGATGAAAAAATAGTGGAAGCCAGTGGAAGTTATTATTATTTTTAATTGAAGCATACTATAGCGATGCATAAATAGTGGAAGCCAGTGGAAGTTATTTTTTTTTAATTGAAGCATATTATAGCTATGAAAAAATAGGGGAAGCCAGTGATAGTTATTTTTTTTAATTGAAGCATACTATAGCGATGAAAAAATAGTGGAAGCCAGTGGAAGTTATTTTTTTTTAATTGAAGCATACTATAGCGATGAAAAATAGTGGAAGCCAGTGGAAGTTATTTTTTTAAATTGAAGCATACTATAACGATGAAAAAATAGTGGAAGCCAGTGGAAGTTATTTTTTTTTAATTGAAGCATATTATAGCTATGAAAAAATAGGGGAAGCCAGTGGAAGTTATTTTTTTTAATTGAAGCATACTATAGCGATGAAAAAATAGTGGAAGCCAGTGGAAGTTATTTTTTTAATTGAAGCATACTATAGCGATGAAAAAATAGGGGAAGCCAGTGGAAGTTATTTTTTTTAATTGAAGCATACTATAGCGATGAAAAAATAGGGGAAGCCAGTGGAAGTTATTTTTTTTTAATTGAAGCATACTATAGCGATGAAAAAATAGTGGAAGCCAGTGGAAGTTATTTTTTTTAATTGAAGCATACTATAGCGATGAAAAAATAGTGGAAGCCAGTGGAAGTTATTATTTTTAATTGAAGCATACTATAGCGATGAAAAAATAGGGGAAGCCAGTGGAAGTTATTTTTTTTTAATTGAAGCATACTATAGCTATGAAAAAATAGGGGAAGCCAGTGGAAGTTATTTTTTTTAATTGAAGCATACTATAGCGATGAAAAAATAGTGGAAGCCAGTGGAAGTTATTTTTTTTAATTGAAGCATACTATAGCGATGAAAAAATAGGGGAAGCCAGTGGAAGTTATTTTTTTTAATTGAAGCATACTATAGCGATGAAAAAATAGGGGAAGCCAGTGGAAGTTATTTTTTTTTAATTGAAGCATACTATAGCGATGAAAAAATAGTGGAAGCCAGTGGAAGTTATTTTTTTTAATTGAAGCATACTATAGCGATGAAAAAATAGTGGAAGCCAGTGGAAGTTATTATTTTTAATTGAAGCATACTATAGCGATGAAAAAATAGGGGAAGCCAGTGGAAGTTATTTTTTTTAATTGAAGCATACTATAGCGATGAAAAAATAGTGGAAGCCAGTGGAAGTTATTTTTTTTTAATTGAAGCATACTATAGCGATGAAAAATAGTGGAAGCCAGTGGAAGTTATTTTTTTTTAATTGAAGCATACTATTGCGATGAAAAAATAGTGGAAGCCAGTGGAAGTCATTATTATTTTTAATTGAAGCATACTATAGCGATGCATAAATAGTGGAAGCCAGTGGAAGTTATTATTTTTAATTGAAGCATACTATAGCGATGCATAAATAGTGGAAGCCAGTGGAAGTTATTGTTTTTTTTAATTGAAGCATACTATAGCGATGAATAAATAGTGGAAGCCAGTGGAAGTTTTTTTTTTAATTGAAGCATACTATAGCGATGCATAAATAGTGGAAGCCAGTGGAAGTTATTAGTTTTAATTGAAGCATACTATAGCGATGAAAAAATAGTGGAAGCCAGTGGAAGTTATTTTTTTAAATTGAAGCATACTATAGCGATGAATAAATAGTGGAAGCCAGTGGAAGTTATTTTTTTAATTGAAGCATACTATAGCGATGCATAAATAGTGGAAGCCAGTGGAAGTTATTCTTTTTTTTAATTGAAGCATACTATAGCGATGAAAAAATAGTGGAAGCCAGTGGAAGTTATTATTTTTTTTAATTGAAGCATACTATAGCGATGCATAAATAGTGGAAGCCAGTGGAAGTTATTATTTTTTTTAATTGAAGCATACTATAGCGATGAAAAATAGTGGAAGCCAGTGGAAGTTATTTTTTTTTAATTGAAGCATACTATAGCGATGAAAAAATAGTGGAAGCCAGTGGAAGTTATTTTTTTTTAATTGAAGCATACTATAGCGATGAAAAAATAGTGGAAGCCAGTGGAAGTTATTATTTTTTTTAATTGAAGCATACTATAGCGATGAAAAATAGTGGAAGCCAGTGGAAGTTATTTTTTTTTAATTGAAGCATACTATAGCGATGAAAAAATAGTGGAAGCCAGTAGAAGTTATTATTATTTTTAATTGAAGCATACTATAGCGATGCATAAATAGTGGAAGCCAGTGGAAGTTATTATTTTTAATTGAAGCATACTATAGCGATGAAAAAATAGTGGAAGCCAGTGGAAGTTATTTTTTTTAATTGAAGCATACTATAGCGATGAATAAATAGTGGAAGCCAGTGGAAGTTATTTTTTTTTAATTGAAGCATACTATTGCGATGAAAAAATAGTGGAAGCCAGTGGAAGTCATTATTATTTTTAATTGAAGCATACTATAGCGATGAAAAATAGTGGAAGCCAGTGGAAGTTATTTTTTTTTAATTGAAGCATACTATAGCGATGAAAAAATAGTGGAAGCCAGTGGAAGTTATTATTTTTAATTGAAGCATACTATAGCGATGAAAAAATAGGGGAAGCCAGTGGAAGTTATTTTTTTTAATTGAAGCATACTATAGCGATGAAAAAATAGTGGAAGCCAGTGGAAGTTATTTTTTTTTAATTGAAGCATACTATAGCGATGAAAAATAGTGGAAGCCAGTGGAAGTTATTTTTATTTAATTGAAGCATACTATTGCGATGAAAAAATAGTGGAAGCCAGTGGAAGTCATTATTATTTTTAATTGAAGCATACTATAGCGATGCATAAATAGTGGAAGCCAGTGGAAGTTATTATTTTTAATTGAAGCATACTATAGCGATGCATAAATAGTAGAAGCCAGTGGAAGTTATTATTTTTTTTAATTGAAGCATACTATAGCGATGAATAAATAGTGGAAGCCAGTGGAAGTTTTTTTTTTTAATTGAAGCATACTATAGCGATGCATAAATAGTGGAAGCCAGTGGAAGTTATTAGTTTTAATTGAAGCATACTATAGCGATGAAAAAATAGTGGAAGCCAGTGGAAGTTATTTTTTTTAATTGAAGCATACTATAGCGATGAATAAATAGTGGAAGCCAGTGGAAGTTATTTTTTTAATTGAAGCATACTATAGCGATGCATAAATAGTGGAAGCCAGTGGAAGTTATTATTTTTTTTAATTGAAGCATACTATAGCGATGAATAAATAGTGGAAGCCAGTGGAAGTTATTATTTTTTTTAATTGAAGCATAATATAGCGATGCATAAATAGTGGAAGCCAGTGGAAGTTATTATTTTTTTTAATTGAAGTATACTATAGCGATGAAAAATAGTGGAAGCCAGTGGAAGTTATTTTTTTTTAATTGAAGCATACTATAGCGATGAAAAAATAGTGGAAGCCAGTGGAAGTTATCATTTTTTTTAATTGAAGCATACTATAGCGATGAAAAATAGTGGAAGCCAGTGGAAGTTATTTTTTTTTAATTGAAGCATACTATAGCGATGAAAAAATAGTGGAAGCCAGTGGAAGTTATTATTTTTTTTAATTGAAGCATACTATAGCGATGAAAAATAGTGGAAGCCAGTGGAAGTTATTTTTTTTTAATTGAAGCATACTATAGCGATGAAAAAATAGTGGAAGCCAGTAGAAGTTATTATTATTTTTAATTGAAGCATACTATAGCGATGCATAAATAGTGGAAGCCAGTGGAAGTTATTTTTTTTTAATTGAAGCATATTATAGCTATGAAAAAATAGGGGAAGCCAGTGGAAGTTATTTTTTTTAATTGAAGCATACTATAGCGATGAAAAAATAGTGGAAGCCAGTGGAAGTTATTTTTTTTTAATTGAAGCATACTATAGCGATGAAAAATAGTGGAAGCCAGTGGAAGTTATTTTTTTAAATTGAAGCATACTATAACGATGAAAAAATAGTGGAAGCCAGTGGAAGTTATTTTTTTTTAATTGAAGCATATTATAGCTATGAAAAAATAGGGGAAGCCAGTGGAAGTTATTTTTTTTAATTGAAGCATACTATAGCGATGAAAAAATAGTGGAAGCCAGTGGAAGTTATTTTTTTAATTGAAGCATACTATAGCGATGAAAAAATAGGGGAAGCCAGTGGAAGTTATTTTTTTTAATTGAAGCATACTATAGCGATGAAAAAATAGGGGAAGCCAGTGGAAGTTATTTTTTTTTAATTGAAGCATACTATAGCGATGAAAAAATAGTGGAAGCCAGTGGAAGTTATTTTTTTTAATTGAAGCATACTATAGCGATGAAAAAATAGTGGAAGCCAGTGGAAGTTATTATTTTTAATTGAAGCATACTATAGCGATGAAAAAATAGGGGAAGCCAGTGGAAGTTATTTTTTTTTAATTGAAGCATACTATAGCTATGAAAAAATAGGGGAAGCCAGTGGAAGTTATTTTTTTTAATTGAAGCATACTATAGCGATGAAAAAATAGTGGAAGCCAGTGGAAGTTATTTTTTTTAATTGAAGCATACTATAGCGATGAAAAAATAGGGGAAGCCAGTGGAAGTTATTTTTTTTAATTGAAGCATACTATAGCGATGAAAAAATAGGGGAAGCCAGTGGAAGTTATTTTTTTTTAATTGAAGCATACTATAGCGATGAAAAAATAGTGGAAGCCAGTGGAAGTTATTTTTTTTAATTGAAGCATACTATAGCGATGAAAAAATAGTGGAAGCCAGTGGAAGTTATTATTTTTAATTGAAGCATACTATAGCGATGAAAAAATAGGGGAAGCCAGTGGAAGTTATTTTTTTTAATTGAAGCATACTATAGCGATGAAAAAATAGTGGAAGCCAGTGGAAGTTATTATTATTTTTAATTGAAGCATACTATAGCGATGCATAAATAGTGGAAGCCAGTGGAAGTTATTATTTTTAATTGAAGCATACTATAGCGATGAAAAAATAGTGGAAGCCAGTGGAAGTTATTTTTTTTAATTGAAGCATACTATAGCGATGAATAAATAGTGGAAGCCAGTGGAAGTTATTTTTTTTTAATTGAAGCATACTATTGCGATGAAAAAATAGTGGAAGCCAGTGGAAGTCATTATTATTTTTAATTGAAGCATACTATAGCGATGAAAAATAGTGGAAGCCAGTGGAAGTTATTTTTTTTTAATTGAAGCATACTATAGCGATGAAAAAATAGTGGAAGCCAGTGGAAGTTATTATTTTTAATTGAAGCATACTATAGCGATGAAAAAATAGGGGAAGCCAGTGGAAGTTATTTTTTTTAATTGAAGCATACTATAGCGATGAAAAAATAGTGGAAGCCAGTGGAAGTTATTTTTTTTTAATTGAAGCATACTATAGCGATGAAAAATAATGGAAGCCAGTGGAAGTTATTTTTATTTAATTGAAGCATACTATTGCGATGAAAAAATAGTGGAAGCCAGTGGAAGTCATTATTATTTTTAATTGAAGCATACTATAGCGATGCATAAATAGTGGAAGCCAGTGGAAGTTATTATTTTTAATTGAAGCATACTATAGCGATGCATAAATAGTAGAAGCCAGTGGAAGTTATTATTTTTTTTAATTGAAGCATACTATAGCGATGAAAAAATAGTGGAAGCCAGTGGAAGTTTTTTTTTTTAATTGAAGCATACTATAGCGATGCATAAATAGTGGAAGCCAGTGGAAGTTATTAGTTTTAATTGAAGCATACTATAGCGATGAAAAAATAGTGGAAGCCAGTGGAAGTTATTTTTTTTAATTGAAGCATACTATAGCGATGAATAAATAGTGGAAGCCAGTGGAAGTTATTTTTTTAATTGAAGCATACTATAGCGATGCATAAATAGTGGAAGCCAGTGGAAGTTATTATTTTTTTTAATTGAAGCATACTATAGCGATGAATAAATAGTGGAAGCCAGTGGAAGTTATTATTTTTTTTAATTGAAGCATAATATAGCGATGCATAAATAGTGGAAGCCAGTGGAAGTTATTATTTTTTTTAATTGAAGCATACTATAGCGATGAAAAATAGTGGAAGCCAGTGGAAGTTATTTTTTTTTAATTGAAGCATACTATAGCGATGAAAAAATAGTGGAAGCCAGTGGAAGTTATCATTTTTTTTAATTGAAGCATACTATAGCGATGAAAAATAGTGGAAGCCAGTGGAAGTTATTTTTTTTTAATTGAAGCATACTATAGCGATGAAAAAATAGTGGAAGCCAGTGGAAGTTATTATTTTTTTTAATTGAAGCATACTATAGCGATGAAAAATAGTGGAAGCCAGTGGAAGTTATTTTTTTTTAATTGAAGCATACTATAGCGATGAAAAAATAGTGGAAGCCAGTAGAAGTTATTATTATTTTTAATTGAAGCATACTATAGCGATGCATAAATAGTGGAAGCCAGTGGAAGTTATTTTTTTTTAATTGAAGCATATTATAGCTATGAAAAAATAGGGGAAGCCAGTGGAAGTTATTTTTTTTAATTGAAGCATACTATAGCGATGAAAAAATAGTGGAAGCCAGTGGAAGTTATTTTTTTTTAATTGAAGCATACTATAGCGATGAAAAATAGTGGAAGCCAGTGGAAGTTATTTTTTTAAATTGAAGCATACTATAACGATGAAAAAATAGTGGAAGCCAGTGGAAGTTATTTTTTTTTAATTGAAGCATATTATAGCTATGAAAAAATAGGGGAAGCCAGTGGAAGTTATTTTTTTTAATTGAAGCATACTATAGCGATGAAAAAATAGTGGAAGCCAGTGGAAGTTATTTTTTTAATTGAAGCATACTATAGCGATGAAAAAATAGGGGAAGCCAGTGGAAGTTATTTTTTTTAATTGAAGCATACTATAGCGATGAAAAAATAGGGGAAGCCAGTGGAAGTTATTTTTTTTTAATTGAAGCATACTATAGCGATGAAAAAATAGTGGAAGCCAGTGGAAGTTATTTTTTTTAATTGAAGCATACTATAGCGATGAAAAAATAGTGGAAGCCAGTGGAAGTTATTATTTTTAATTGAAGCATACTATAGCGATGAAAAAATAGGGGAAGCCAGTGGAAGTTATTTTTTTTTAATTGAAGCATACTATAGCTATGAAAAAATAGGGGAAGCCAGTGGAAGTTATTTTTTTTAATTGAAGCATACTATAGCGATGAAAAAATAGTGGAAGCCAGTGGAAGTTATTTTTTTTAATTGAAGCATACTATAGCGATGAAAAAATAGGGGAAGCCAGTGGAAGTTATTTTTTTTAATTGAAGCATACTATAGCGATGAAAAAATAGGGGAAGCCAGTGGAAGTTATTTTTTTTTAATTGAAGCATACTATAGCGATGAAAAAATAGTGGAAGCCAGTGGAAGTTATTTTTTTTAATTGAAGCATACTATAGCGATGAAAAAATAGTGGAAGCCAGTGGAAGTTATTATTTTTAATTGAAGCATACTATAGCGATGAAAAAATAGGGGAAGCCAGTGGAAGTTATTTTTTTTAATTGAAGCATACTATAGCGATGAAAAAATAGTGGAAGCCAGTGGAAGTTATTTTTTTTTAATTGAAGCATACTATAGCGATGAAAAATAGTGGAAGCCAGTGGAAGTTATTTTTTTTTAATTGAAGCATACTATTGCGATGAAAAAATAGTGGAAGCCAGTGGAAGTCATTATTATTTTTAATTGAAGCATACTATAGCGATGCATAAATAGTGGAAGCCAGTGGAAGTTATTATTTTTAATTGAAGCATACTATAGCGATGCATAAATAGTGGAAGCCAGTGGAAGTTATTGTTTTTTTTAATTGAAGCATACTATAGCGATGAATAAATAGTGGAAGCCAGTGGAAGTTTTTTTTTTAATTGAAGCATACTATAGCGATGCATAAATAGTGGAAGCCAGTGGAAGTTATTAGTTTTAATTGAAGCATACTATAGCGATGAAAAAATAGTGGAAGCCAGTGGAAGTTATTTTTTTTAATTGAAGCATACTATAGCGATGAATAAATAGTGGAAGCCAGTGGAAGTTATTTTTTTAATTGAAGCATACTATAGCGATGCATAAATAGTGGAAGCCAGTGGAAGTTATTCTTTTTTTTAATTGAAGCATACTATAGCGATGAAAAAATAGTGGAAGCCAGTGGAAGTTATTATTTTTTTTAATTGAAGCATACTATAGCGATGCATAAATAGTGGAAGCCAGTGGAAGTTATTATTTTTTTTAATTGAAGCATACTATAGCGATGAAAAATAGTGGAAGCCAGTGGAAGTTATTTTTTTTTAATTGAAGCATACTATAGCGATGAAAAAATAGTGGAAGCCAGTGGAAGTTATTATTTTTTTTAATTGAAGCATACTATAGCGATGAAAAATAGTGGAAGCCAGTGGAAGTTATTTTTTTTTAATTGAAGCATACTATAGCGATGAAAAAATAGTGGAAGCCAGTAGAAGTTATTATTATTTTTAATTGAAGCATACTATAGCGATGCATAAATAGTGGAAGCCAGTGGAAGTTATTTTTTTTTAATTGAAGCATACTATAGCGATGAAAAAATAGTGGAAGCCAGTAGAAGTTATTATTATTTTTAATTGAAGCATACTATAGCGATGAAAAATAGTGGAAGCCAGTGGAAGTTATTTTTTTTTAATTGAAGCATACTATAGCGATGAAAAAATAGTGGAAGCCAGTAGAAGTTATTATTATTTTTAATTGAAGCATACTATAGCGATGCATAAATAGTGGAAGCCAGTGGAAGTTATTATTTTTAATTGAAGCATACTATAGCGATGAAAAAATAGTGGAAGCCAGTGGAAGTTATTTTTTTTAATTGAAGCATACTATAGCGATGCATAAATAGTGGAAGCCAGTGGAAGTTATTATTTTTTTAATTGAAGCATACTATAGCGATGAATAAATAGTGGAAGCCAGTGGAAGTTATTTTTTTTTAATTGAAGCATACTATAGCGATGAAAAAATAGTGGAAGCCAGTGGAAGTTATTATTTTTTTTAATTGAAGCATACTATAGCGATGAACAATAGTGGAAGCCAGTGGAAGTTATTTTTTTTTAATTGAAGCATACTATAGCGATGAAAAAATAGTGGAAGCCAGTAGAAGTTATTATTATTTTTAATTGAAGCATACTATAGCGATGCATAAATAGTGGAAGCCAGTGGAAGTTATTATTTTTAATTGAAGCATACTATAGCGATGAAAAAATAGTGGAAGCCAGTGGAAGTTATTTTTTTTAATTGAAGCATACTATAGCGATGCATAAATAGTGGAAGCCAGTGGAAGTTATTATTTTTTTAATTGAAGCATACTATAGCGATGAATAAATAGTGGAAGCCAGTGGAAGTTATTATTTTTTTAATTGAAGCATACTATAGCGATGCATAAATAGTGGAAGCCAGTGGAAGTTATTATTTTTTTAATTTAAGCATACTATATCGATGAAAAAATAGTGGAAGCCAGTGGAAGTTATTATTTTTTTAAATTGAAGCATACTATAGCGATGAATAAATAGTGGAAGCCAGTGGAAGTTATCATTTTTTTGATTGAAGCATACTATAGCGATGAATAAATAGTGGAAGCCAGTGGAAGTTATTATTTTTTTAATTGAAGCATACTATAGCGATGAAAAAATAGTGGAAGCCAGTGGAAGTTATTTTTTTAAATTGAAGCATACTATAGCGATGAATAAATAGTGGAAGCCAGTAGAAGTTATTTTTTTTAATTGAAGCATACTATAGCGATGAAAAAATAGTGGAAGCCAGTGGAAGTTATTTTTTTTTAATTGAAGCATACTATAGCGATTAAAAAATAGTGGAAGCCAGTGGAAGTTATTATTTTTAATTGAAGCATACATAGCTTACACATGCCATGGTAACCGAAATAGTATTTAAAACTCAAACGTGACACACTGATAAAAAGGATAGTCAAAACTTTTAAGCGTGACAGACTGACCACATGTTATTTGGAACGTAAGCGTGACGGATTGACACACACAATGAGCGTCTTAGACAGAGGCTTGGACGCGTATGAAGAAAAATTTCTATATTTATTTTCCTCACCAAATGGGTAAAGTTAAGCACAATGTTTTTTTTTTTATGTGAAGGATATCCAGTAGCCCCAAAAAGGGGAACTCTGGATTAGGACAAAAGTTAAAATTGCCTCAATCAAGAAAGATTTCTTTTTATCTGTCTCAGAACAAAATAGATACTACACTTTGATCTCAGCCCCGGGGACAGGAAGACTGTTTGCTAAGAGTCGTCCATTCAACTTGAACGTTTTACAATTGAAAAGCCTCACAAAGAGTTTAATTCTGATGAGAGGACTCACAAAACACTCCCCCAAAAAAACAAGAAAACGATAAATGTCGAATTTGAATTAATAGGAACAGAACATATTTGAATAAAAAATAAACATTTAATTTTTTTTAATCGTAAAAATTGAATTTTCTAAAAAAAAAACGTAGCAGAAGAAATTTTTTATGGAAATAACTCTGAGAATTTACGAGAATATCAACATAAAATATTGAATAAATCAATACTTTTTTCAAGACAGTTTTCCATTTTAAACATCTATTTTTATCAAAGAACGCTTACATCGAATATTGTGATAAGAAAGGCGTTTCTAAGCTCAAAATGGCGGACGTCATCAATTTATGATTTAAAATGTAGTTAGCTTGTATAATTTAAGACATGAATGCTGTTCAATTGCAATGCTAGCCATATAGTTGGACTTTACATGCCCACTGGAAAAACAAGGTTATGCTTAACAAATATACCACATAATTATCAGTCACAGTGAAATGGGAAATTGTCGAAAAAGTTGACAACTGCGTCTACCTTGGGAAGATGGTAAGAAGCGACGCTGATATCATGCCTGAAATTAAATGGAAATTGCGCTTAGATTGACAGCTTTTTTAAAAGTAGACAACATTAAACATAAATTGTTCAATGAATATATCATGCCTGTTATGAAATATGGTAGTGAAATATAAGCACTTAATAATGCAACGATAGAAAGGCTAAGAGTGACCCAATAAATAATGGAACGCATTATGTCCGGTATCAGTCTACGTGAAAAAAACAGCAACACCTTGATAAGACAGTAAACTAAGGTACATAACATCGTCGGCACCATCGAAACGGTACAAATATATAGACAGGTCATCTTTTAGTGATATACAGAAAATAGGTAGGCATATTAAGTAACAGAATGGACACTGGGGCAATGGAAAAGGCCTACAGAAAGGCCAAAACACGGTTAAGAGACGACCTCGACAGCCAACGTGACCACACCTAGCCTGGGACAAAATAACTTGGAAGTAAATCGAGAAGAGTTTCTGTTACTAGAAGTGATAAACACCCTACTGATGATGATGATAATCCACACTTTAATTTCAGTGTCACATATACGAATATACGTTTAAGCTAGTTCATATATTTGCTATTGCATATATTAACGGTTAAGTTATGAGAAAAGAGGTTTAAAGAGGTCAACAAGTAAAACGACGGCTGGGAAGCAAAGATCATTAAACCGGAAACAAGAATACGAAACGGCGGAAGTGACGTTATGTACAAGAAAGCAAGGTAATATTCAGAAAATAATCTTTTTCAGTCTTGAAAAGGAGGTAAAACAATGGCTAATGAAAAATGAATTTCCATTTAATAGTCTCTCTTTTTCTGCCGATTAAGGACAACCACTGCCGCCACTCTGAGGTGATAAGAGCTGTATGCAAGTAACTAACTATGACGTAATTAAATGTAACGTGAAAGCGACGTTCGACTCAATGAAACTATCGTTCGACGACATGGTGTTGTTGATTTGTTATTTGGGTGCATTTTTTATAAAAAAAGAAGGTCCTACTACGTTTTGATTTTGAGCAGTCTTTTTCTGTTAAATCATCATCATCATCATCATCATCATCATCATCATCATCATCATCATCATTATCATCATCATCATCATCATCATTATCATCCCTTTACCCATTTTCCCGTTACCTTTCCATTTCAAGAGGCAATGCTACATACACTGTTCTACATCTACTAAATTGAGAGCTTTCATTCATTTTTCTATAGCATACTATTTGATGTAACATTCGTTTTACATGCTGGCATGTGTTAGACAGCTTTTGACTTTAACACTTACTTATCTCTGTCCAAATCTTTATTCATCCCTCTGTCTTTGAAGTCCATCTTCACTACTTTCTCCCATTTTTCTTATGAACTTCCCTTTGTGAACTGACCCTGCTACCTCAATTGTTTTATACCTAATAACCCAGTAACTCTCATCTATTTTTAAACGTGACAATACGATCGAAGTCTCCTATTCTGCACACATCTATCTATACTGACAAGATTTAATCTACTTTGGAAGACATCAGATATAACGCTGTCTCTAAAACTCACAGTACACACCCACACCCATAGTATGATTCTTATATCATCAATCTCAATGCTACACGTGTCCTACACTCTAACCTACTAGGGTTTGCTTCCATACAGAATATCCATGCGCACACATGCCTGATAGCCTATTCCCTTGGTGAATATTGGTAACGCTCTGCTGGTTAGTAATAATTCCAAAACTTACCTGAACTTACTCCATATACACCTAATTCTTCTAATTGATAAACTCTATTTAATCCATACATGGTACCCTAAGGGGTAAAACCATTTCGAATCAGAATGAACTTAGGAGTAATGCCAAATAAATTATGAGTCTATACCCATCAAATCTTATGAATTAGAATTTCACCATTAGATACAGTTTAGTATCATACTGTGGATGGTTGGCGTAGAGCTGTAAGGGTTGGGAAATAGGCTAGACAGAAATAAAGATAGAAACTCTTATGTTACATATCGAAAGTTGTAAGTTGAATGAAGGAGTAATTGACAGATGGGGGTCAGAATTTAATTTTTAGTTGATGGAAATAGACGAAATAACGTGACTTCCGGGGAAAAGATAATTATAGTCTGTTCCTGGCGATACTTCAAGCGGAGCGTTAAACGCGCCGTCTCTGATGGAGTCAAGCGTGCAGAATGCAGCTACGTGTATCCATTTCTCTGTGTACATCCCCTTTCTCTCTCTCTTTTCATCTCTCCCTCTCTCGATCCTTATCTCTCGCCATCTCTTTCCCTCTCTCTTTTACGTTTCAGTCCACATATTAAAGTATTTCTATCCTCGTCACTCATGGTTTGTTAATGGCTCAACTCATCTACATTCTTATAAATTAACATCAGCGTTCGAGTGATTTTGTCTAGAGACCATAAGGAAACTGGGCTTATAGCGATGACAGTGTATACACGCCTCCGTAAGTGAACATGTAACACTAGAAAGAGAGATATTGTGATCCTGCTGTTGTGTATGGGACGACCACGTTGGACAAGGATGCCCCACTGTTTTGTATCATGCCGAGAATAATTCTATTTGACCTATATATGAGATGCTGATGCTCTCACTCCATTCTAGACTGGACCTGGGAGTAATGTTATAAAAGAGTTACTATACCATCAAAAGATTCTAAATCTGAGTATCACCATCCGGTTAACTTTAAGGCCCTTGGTCTTAATTATAGAATTATATTTGACAACTATATTCGAAATTATATCACCCATGGATAGTTTATATAATGTAAAAGAAAACAAACCACATCAATTAAATACTATTGGGATGTTGTTTAGGGGGGTTGTTGGAGTCTTTACCTTGTTGTGTGTATGCATTCTCAAAGTGTATTTCTTCAAGAAGCGATGTTTTCTAGAGCAATATATTCTAAGAGCAATGTATTCAGAGAGCAATGTATTCTGAGAGCAATGTATTCTGACACCAATGTATTCTAAGAGCAATATATTCTGAGAGAAATGTATTCTGACACCAATGTATTTTAAGAGCAATATATTCTGAGAGAAATGTATTCTGAGAGCAATGTATTCTAAGAGCAATGTATTCTGAGAGCAATGTATTCTGGCACCAATGTATTCTAAGAGCAATATATTCTGAGAGAAATGTATTCTGAGAGCAATGTATTCTAAGAGCAATGTATTCTGAGAGCAATGTATTCTGACACCAATGTATTCTAAGAGCAATATATTCTGAGAGAAATGTATTCTGAGAGCAATGTATTCTAAGAGCAATGTATTCTGAGAGCAATGTATTCTGACACCAATGTATTCTAAGAGCAATATATTCTGAGAGAAATGTATTCTGAGAGCAATGTATTCTAAGAGCAATGTATTTTGATAGCAATGTATTCTAAGAGCAATGTATTCTAAGAGCAATGTATTCTGAGAGCAATATATTCTAAGAGCAATGTATTCTGAGAGCAATGTATTCTAAGAGCAATGTATTCTGATAGCAATGTATTCTGACAGCAATGTATTCTGAGGGCAATATATTCTGAGAGCAATGTATTCTAAGAGCAATGTATTTTGAGAGCAATATATTCTAGGAATATAAATAATCATCCTTCATTTATGACGAGCGAACTTATATGTCTTTTAACGCAATTTGTCTTTGCAGCAAGTGACACAGTTCAATATGTGTTTGTCTATTCTGCTCTAGTTCGGTGATCCCGTCTATGCAAATAAACTGTTTAGGTCATACATACGCCAGACATATTCCTCGTTTGAATTTCGATTCGATATTTTTTGCGAATATCAATTGTTTATATCCAACCTTAAAACATGAGTGTTTTCTATTGTCCGTTGTTTACGTTAAAAACACCTCGGTATAGTTGGTTTACTTTATTTTGGGCTTCTATTTTGTTTAGAAAATACTAACAACTATTATAGTGACAATTCCTAACCAAATAACGTTCGTATAATTCTTTTTAAGTGTTTTACTTTTGTGGCTTTTAGACCATCAATAATTTGTCCTACATTATCCATCTACCGTGCTACATATATATCAGTCTGAGAATAGAGTGGCTTAATACTAATGGTTCACCACTCGAGGATAAGGGATAGTGAGATTTTCAATTGGATGATGGAACAGTACTATAAAAAAATTAAGGCCTACGATTAATTCACAGGACGACTCGACATATATTTGTTTACACTGGACTTAAAAATGAACATGTTGTAGTCTGTAGGGGCACATTCATGCGGTGGCGTTTTCGTTAGTGCGGTATGTTCTTCGAAAGAAACTTTGTTCATGGAAGTTCCATTTGAGTTTAGCTACACAGAATAAATGGGAGTTCTTTGCATTGTTTGTAGAAGGCGAGTTCTTGCTAGAAAAGGTTTTGCAAGGCGGCAGTGTTCGAAGCTTAGTCGAGCAACTTCCATGTAAATATCGGTAGAATAAAGAAAAGACTTGCAACGTTTCATCTATGGAAAATATGCTTCATTGAAGAGTAGATATGATCTCGCACTAGTTTAGACATATTCTGACGTTAATATAATGAAAAGCAGTGGTTGTGGTGTTGGTGGTTGTGGTCGTGAAACAGAAAGAGAAGTAGTGGCAGTGCTGGTGGTGGTGGTGGTGAAGGAGAATGGGAAGTGGTGATGTCGGTTGTGGTGACGTTGTAGAAGGAGAATTGGTGGTAACGGTAGTGGTCGCGGTCGTGAAAGAGTAAGAGAAGTGGCGGTAGCAGTGGTGCTGGTGGTGGTGGATGCAGCATGAGTGAAGGAGAAGAAGTGGTGGTGGCGGTAGTGAATCAATGGTGGTGGTTGTGGCGGTGCTGGTTGTGGTGGCGGTGCTGGTGATTATAGTGGTGGTGAAGGAAAAATAGTAGTAGTGGTGACGGTGGTGGTGCTGGCGATGGTAAAAGAAGATGGAGAAGTGCTGGTGGTTTTGTCAGTTTCGGTGGTGTTGTTGTTGGTGGTGGTTGGGGTGGTGAAGGAAAAGGATAAATTTTGGTTGTGTTGGTTGGTGGTGGCGGTTGAAGTGGTGTTAGTGTTGGTGGTTGGGGTGGTGAATGGGAAAGATAAATGTTGGTGCTGGAAGTGGTAGCGGTTGCGGTGGTAAAGGAGAAGGAGAAGCAGTGGTTGTGACGGTGGTATGGAGAAGGATGTGTGATAGTGATAGTGGTGGTTGTGCTGTTTCGCTTAACTAACGATTAATATATATACGTAGGTGTTGCTGCTGCCTTTCTGCGATGAAAAATGTAGGTTTAAGCGCTTCTATCTTATAATATCTGATATGTCATTTTTTCCTTACATAACTTTGTCAAGAGTGTAGCAGAAAGCATGCTTAAAATGAATATAAGGATAGGAAAATACAATTCAATAATACAACCATACATCTGTTTTACTTACAACGGTATACGACTCTAGATAAATCATCAAAAATTCCGACTAGAAAAAATCCCTTAAATCAGCCACGACTTTTTTTTTCAGAGTCTTCAGGTTTTCAACCCGTTAAATCTTCGTTTCATGAGATCATCATTATTGGCTTATGTAGAACATAGAACAAACGTGTCATCTAACAACGATATATTGGTCAGTTTTTATTGTTTGAATAATGTTTAATTAGTAGTGGTCGTATTTATGTGAATACCGTCAAGAAATAACGACTTAAGCGTTCAAACATCTGTGTGCTCTACAGCACCACTTTTACGTTGTTGGCCAACTTCACGTAGTCCCACCTGTAATTCAATCGAAACTAGATTGCAAAAACCAATACAAACAATAGAATCGAACTAACGCTGCTGCTTCACACGAATGCATATTTAAGTTTAATGCACACAAGAAAGAAACTACTATTGGCAGTCAGATTTTTATGAATTGTAAATATTAAATGTACATGCATAGTTTATTTTGCCCTTTCAGTTTTTTCGAAGGTAGACACGGAAATCAAATGAAAATGACGCTCGGAGAAACGATTAATTTTTCAGCAATTATCTGAGCAAAGATTTATAGATAATCTGATATACTTTTTATGCAAATCTAATATATTTTAAACTATTTCGCTTTCTAATTAGAATTGACTTTGCCCCCTACGCGAAATGGATGTGGCATAAAGATCGAGCTTCATGTGAGGTGTGAGTGTTGCTTAATATCACAAAGGCTTCACCTTTCAGTAGAGTTACGCCGTGGCGAGAAATACACAGATACTCACGTGATTTTGTCTGATAATTTTATTAATATAGCGATTAATACAATTTAACAAGTAGTTTTCGTATTTTAGAAGTTTCAGGAAATCGAATGTTATATTATGAATGACCCTAGGTCGAGTTTGTTTTTAATGAAAATCGCTCCAGACAAGGCATGAAGTCACTTGATGTAAAGAGGTAAAAGACCCTACTTCAAGGTCAGAATCTAGCCAACGATAAGTGTTAGATGAATAGATCCTGACCCAGAAAACAGCAATTCTTCTCTCTTTGTTAGAAACATCGCTTATGGAATTTGAGAATTAAAGGACAAATTAAAAGAAGCGAGAGTTACAAGCCTGTCGGAAGTCAACACAAGGTTCACTTTCTACTCACCTTAAGTTTAATGCAGGTTTAGCTGACATAAGCTTTCGAAAATGAATCATTCCCCACAAACTAATACATAGACATTATTTTGCATGATAGAGAATTTAAACATATATACAACAATAAGGTAATTCATAGGTATGTGTATACGAAACTTTTAGAAGGACATTGATGTAGCGTTTTAATATATATGCATATATATACTCATTATAACATGACTTTGGTGCATACATCTACTTGATTTTACATTAAAATGTGTCCATTTATAAAATTAATAACAGTATAAGGAAGATAAATCGATTCGTACTTTTCCTTGTATATGTTGCAAAGTTGCTCCTCTTACTTTCGTTCGTGAGAAATAAATAATAGACGCGTACGTTTGTTTATATCACATTTAGTACAAATGCCACCATCCTTCCTTTGATGACATTCTGTTTCGGGAGGATTTGCTTAAATGTGTCGTCAGTTCATCAACTAAAAGGTGTTAACTAAATAGTTCCCGATCTAATGCGCAAAACTCTATCGCACTGTGGTTCATCTCTTTCCGCCTCACATACACATTCTGACTCTCTTGTTCTTTACGTGTTTATATAAAAGTCGATTAGGTCTTGGATATTTGTCTTCAATTCCTGATCCACTTTGATTATTTCGTTTATTGGATTGTCCATTGTCTAACGATTGACGTCATATACAATTAATGTCGATATAAAAGTTGTATTTTCAGAATTGCATTTCAAATAACATTTCGAATTTAATTATCATCAGTATTATATAATTCTCATTCCAATTACATAATTTCGAGTCACATATCATTCGTCCGTGTTTCAAACTATCGTCTGTCTTATCTAATTGCATTAATACGATAACCTCGTGGCAAAAAGTTTCCACGGGCGCATCTTTATTTTGATGAGACCCTAATGTTAGAAATGATCTTTTACAACTACAATTATATCCACAATGCAATCTGGAAACGTTTGCTTGCAACGTTTTTGTCTGGATTCATATATTGATATATTAATATATGATATATGATAATCTATTAATATATCAATATATTATAATAAATCGATATAATATAAATATAGTATCCGTGTTGATACGTACATTTTTATCGATCTATTGTATTGTATTGTTTGTAAGAATTCTGCTAAATATGTGTGTATATTTTAACTTTTAAGCATTAATGTGTTTGACATATATATTAAAAGATACTTTCTGAAATAGCATACGTTGTATTTATCCTGAAGGTCGTTAACCTACGTATTTGTGTATAAATATGAACTGAAATTTTTTTCAAAATATGTTTCTATATAAACCAATGATATTGATACCACATTTAGCTTTCATTTTTATTTTTACCAGTTAAGAGCCAGAGTTGTCTAGTTCCATTAGACTACTTACATCGTATTCTTCAATTTATGTTTTAAGTTTCAATAAAGGTTTTAAATATATGCGTTGGTCTATTATCATCGGACCGTAAATTTGCCGTCATTTATACTATTCGAAACTTTAACAGTATTCAGAAAACTTGTGTTAACTGTGTGAACTACGGAGGATATTCAGAGGTGGCCGTAGTGAAGTTGATACCGACCTGGATTGGCGACCTGCGGGTGTCGAGTTCGAATCAGTCTAGTTCCAGTTTTTCTTTATTAAGAAGTTTCCACTTATAAAGATATATCGATCAAACCATCTTATTTATAAAGATTGATGTAGAAACGAAATAACGTCCGTAAAACCTGAAAGTACTCGTGTATTATGATATATATATATATATATATATATATATATATATATATATATAATTAAATAACTTTGTTAAACCCAATAACTGTAATGATAGTGCAGAGGTTGAGTCGCAATGTACACTGCATCTTAAACACCGAATATCTAACCCGAAGCCTAAATTTGAACAGACGGCCACACAAACGAGGTTGTAAAATAGGTCACCATATATATATATATATATATATATATAATGTATTTTTATGGAATTATTTTTATTGGTGATTGCAACGTTCGTTGTTTCTCGGCTTACTATTACTTTGATATCTCACTTCCTAAGTGATTAAAATGCAGAAAATTGCATTATTAGTGGCCCTTAACTTTATAGGACGTATTTTACGTCAATATATATATTTTTATTAATTTTACACGTACATAAAAGTAATCCATGGACACGTGTTTCACCATATCTAACTTAGACAAGGATCAAATCTTCGATAGTGATGTCTATAGTGCAGCGTATTTACAATTGGGTCAAGACGCCGTGTCTAGAAATATGTACGATTTTTATTACCTAAATATTTAATGTAATGTTATGTAATTATCATGCAATCACCAATAAAAATAATAAATTACTTAAGTGAGACAATCGAATAATAGTAAGCAAACAAACAACGAACACAAAAATACATGAAATATTTAGAAATATACTTTAATATTGCAATTGCTAAATCGACAGCAGAGTTAGACTAGTGTGTATTCTGCACAAGCAAGAAATGATGAGGCAAGATTTGACATGACTAGTTACAACGCGACAGTCGTTTGATGAAAACTGAACGCAATCATTACACCACGTCTAACACGCATGCATCATCACACACGCACATGCACATGAGTACAGAACTTGTCAGGGGTTAATGTGTTCGAATTTGACAGGCTTTGTAACGCAATAAAAAACAGCAGGGTGTGATATAAGAATACATCTATTTGTAGCGAAATGAATAAGACCTGTCTGAAATGTAGTCTTATCAGTTATCAGTATTTACAATGACTTTACATTTGACTCTGTCTAAGCACGAGAATTTAGCGAGGACGAGAATAAATAACAGATGTACAGTGTGCGGACGATATTTGTGCATATTTTTCAACTGCTACTTTTATGTATCTATTTTTTCGAAACTTTCATTATCAATATTTTCATCCTTAAAACAGCGATTATATTTACATTCTTTTTGGTTCTCGGAATAATTGATTATAGATAATTTTTAACCTTCATATTTGTGAAAGAGGCTCAGAGTATTTCTTGAAATGCGTACTGGAAGGACAAATAAGAACGGTTTAGACTTCCTCAGCATCAGGAGGAAGATGATAGAAATTTCCAGATTCGACTACGAGGCGACATTAAAAATAAAACCAGATGGTCGACTATCTTACTTCTGAGCAAAGGAAGAACACTCCCGGATCAACAAGGTAACTGTACATGCAGTAGCAACATTTAGTGTCTTACGATACCAGTCGGAAATCCCAGGCCTGACAGTTTAATACCTCCGCAACCACACTTAACCTAGAATCTGGTCTCCAAGCTGGTCTGACTGCAGCCGGTCGATTATTTTGGGTTGTGCGCGTTGGAACGAGATAAAAATAAATTCAGCTGGGTACAAACGTGTTGGCGTTAATTATTTGTAATTAACAAAGATCCGACGAGAGAAACGATCTCTAAATAATCCCACTCAGAAGCATACAGGCATAAAGACATACAGGCGGGCAGATACATAAAAGACAAGGCCATCAAACCAGACCTTGTCATCTGGAACAAACCAGAAAGGACTGCTCTCATCATTCACGTAACCGTCCCAAACGACTATGGCCTCAATAGAGCGAACGGAAAAAATAACCAAATATCAAGACCTCAAAAGTGATTTAAAAAT
This sequence comes from Sepiola atlantica, assembly GCA_963556195.1. Lineage (NCBI taxonomy): Eukaryota > Metazoa > Mollusca > Cephalopoda > Sepiida > Sepiolidae > Sepiola > Sepiola atlantica. Next base: position 73,540,260 of record OY744535.1, read on the forward strand.
AACATGGTCCCTCGACGAAATAAACATCATACCGGTTGTAGTGGGGGCAACTGGTCTAGTGAGAAAAAAATCTAAGAAAATACTTAGACACAATTCCCGGAAAACCAAACTGTAGGGAAGTACAGATAGCAGCCCTAAAATAAAACATATCTATCCTTAAGAGGGCCCTCGGATATAAATTTTACTCATAGGGAAATCAAATGTTAGCCTCAAGAGGGGGCCCCTTGATCTCTTTAGATAAACTAAATTAAAATGATAGAAAACAGAAAGAACCGAACACATGTCGGTCAAGTAAGTCTTTATTATATGATTATCGTCAGCACGACAGCTTAAAAATCTCAACTGTATCCAAACCGTCAAACATTTTTCGATGTTAAAAACGACAAAATCTTAATCAAAGAGCAGATTATTTGTTTTACCTTTGTTTGCCTTTCCGCTAAAATCAAAGCGCAGTATCTGTTCCGATGGATACTACACCCTATAGACCGTTATAATCTTGGTTTTCGGGTCTTGATTCCGCCAGTCTGTGGGTTTGTCCTGTGCAGTTCTAGGAGGTTCACCCTCCCAGGCTTTGCCTCCCCTCTTTGGGGTGGAGTAAGTTTATCGCTTACTTCCTGAGGCGCCCTTACCGGGGAATACCGACGGGGCTGCCCAGGCATTTTTTGTAGGCCAGAGTGCTCACATTCTCGCGTGCTTGCTTTTCAAACCCGACTTTCTCGACCCTGTGTCACATCTTACCGGTGTGGGAAGAAGATAAATAGTAACACCAAACAAGGCATATTGCCACTGAGACGTAAGGGGGTACTTTGATTAAAAGCCAGATTTATAGGGGTATCGTAAGTAGGTAGTACTGTATAAATATATTCATTCGCATTACATTTAAATGTCTGCGTGTTGGTATAGTCGAAGAAAACAGGGAGCAGGGAAGGAATTCTAAAAGCAAGGGCTCCGAGGAAAGAAACTCTTTACAAAGTATTCCGGTATCTAGTGACTTCTACACTGAAGGAGTCGGATGTTGTAGCTAGTCGGGTTGAGGGGGTACGAGTGCAGTAAGTTCACCAGAGCACATTTCGTTTAAGTAGATGTAAAACAAGCACGAGGACGCAATATTTCAGCGAGTTGACAGGGGTTTCAGCTTGGTACACAGCGTTGGACATATTAGGTTAGACACTCTATTTTGCACCCTTCCAAGAGCAAGATACTACTAGTGGTTGATTGATAACTAACAAAGATCCGGCTAGACAAACGACCTCTGAAAAATCCGCACAACAAGTATACAAGCCAGCTAGAACAGGCGACACGCCGGCCAAGTTAGTCTTCATCTTTCATTCTTTTTGTCTAATTAGATCATTTTCGTCACCATGACAGCCTAGAAAAAATGGGCGATATCCAATAGTTACACATTGTTCGATATTACTTAAGCCACTTAATCAAAGAGCAGACATTTTGTTCTTATCGAAAACATAGTTGATTTTTTTTCTTAATTTCCAATCAAATTTAATTTCTTGTTAAAAACAGCTAAAAGTAATCGGCCACCGGACGTTGTTTGATCTTAACAAATGTCAATTTTTAAAAGAAACCGAAGATTTATTTTGACACGGATTTACAGCAGGCTCCTGTCGAGGCTTCTCTTCCTACTTTTTTTCTCCCCCGTACTTCCTCCGTTTTAGATTCGACCGTCCGCAAATCGATCAGGTTGTATTCTGATTATAAATCGAATTCTTTTGTTACGTCACGGAAAGTCAATGCAGTGTCTGTAAAGAGAGGAAAAATTGATGAAGATCAGTTAATATGAACAAAATGCAGACGTCAGCAGTTTGTTCGATGGTTTGGTGGCATATCAACGTTCTCGTGGAGTAGTTGTGGTCGTTGTTGTCGTTGATTTGAAAGAAGGGAAATATAGGGGGATGAGTAGGAGAATGAGGGGATGAGAGGAGATGAGGAAAAGGCCCTAATATATTGCAGGTTTTTACCGCATATATCCAGAGCAGCATGGTTGCATACTAAGTCGGGGAAGGTTTGACTCAAGACACACAATAATGGTAGTTGTACATGGCTGTTGTGATGGGGATGGTACTGGTGTTTGTTGTTGCTATTGTTATTTTTGTTGCTCCTCTTAAGGAACAGGAAGAAGAGAGTATCAAGATGGAGGGGGAAAGAGGAATAGGGGGGCGAATCGGACTTCTGCACAGATACCCAGAAAATCGTGCCTCAAGAGTGTCTGGTTTGTAAGGTATCCTCCTCGTTGAGTGTAGAATTTCGCTAAGCTGGCAAGATTGCAAGTTTTTTTTTTACCGCGGATACCCTGAGTTACAAGGCTTAACGGGTACATACAAACTCGGAGATGGTTTGACTAAGAACACACAAAGGAATGGTTCTTGGACATGATTGTAGTAATGGTGGTGAAGGTGGTTGGAATTATTGTCTCTGGAGCTGCTGTTGACAAGGAAGAGCAAAAGGGGGCGGAAAAGGGAATCAGACTTCTTCACCTACCGCAAGAAGACCGTTTTTTAGGATAGTCTGGGTTTTAAGAAGTCGTTCTCGTTAATTGTAGCTATTAGTTAAATCTGCAATCTTGCAGATTTTCTTTGCTGATGACCCAACGATTGTATGATAAGTCGGGTAAGGTTTTACATGCGAAGAAATAAGGTTGTGTTTCCTCATCTCATGGATTTGCTGTTCTGCACCTGACACGCACGTGCTAGCCACACATAGAATCACAGAGGACGAGAGGGCGAGCATACTGATGCTTATTCCTCCTGGATCGTCACCTGCTAGCTGGGTATTGATTTACTCCTCTCCAGGAGTTAGGCACAAGGCCAGTTTTTATCTTAGTCCCACAAGTATGATGTGACCCAAGGTCGGGTCGGGAAAGTGAAGTTTAAAAATTGCCTGGTCAGCCCGTCGGGGAGGCGAAGCCTGGGAGGATGGGCCTCCTAGAACTGCACAGGAAAGACCCATAGACCGGCGTAAATCAAGCCCCGAAGGCCAAGACAATACCAGTCTATGGGGTGCAGTATCCATCGGAACAGATACTACACTTTGATCTTAGCCAAAGGGCCAAGCGGTGAGACAACCATCTTGCAACCGCGTTGACGAAGGATCAGTAACAGGTTGAACTAGGTGCCCCATCACCAGTAATCTAGCATACTAAGAGACTACTTTTCAAAGTAAATGCAATTATAAAAAGTTATTTTCTGTATTTGGAAATTCAGGTAAAACGTAACTTTTTTAATCCACTTTTTTAAAGTGCGAAAGAAGCGATTATTTAAAAGAATGATTTTATAAAGTATTTTTTAGAAATAATACTTCCATTTTTTAAAATACTTTAAAAAAATATGTTATAATTTTAAACAGTTTGACTTAATTAGTGAATTGACCGAAACGATACCGGAAGTAAGAACATTAAACTTCAAAATGAAGAGAAAGGTGCACGGATTCCAATTAATATTCGTATTAGAGTGATTACATATTCTTTTTGGATCACTGGCAAACTCCATGTATTTGTTTAGTTTTTTTCGAATTTTCTTCTTCTCTTTTCTTTTTCTTCCCCTTCTTCTTTTTATTCTTCTTCTTCTCCTCCTCCTCCTCCTCCTCCTTCTTCTTCTTCTTCTTCTTCTTCTTCTTCTTCTTCTTCTTCTTCTATTCCTCCATTTTCCTCCGCTTCCTTCCTCTTTTTCTTTCTTTTTCTTATATTTATTCTTCTTATACTCACTAAGAGTTCTCACTCACTGACAATAACCGGTAGTGTTCCCTGGAGTCCGAGTTATAACCAGTTTTATCAGATATCCAGTACACGCCAACTCTTTCTATAACCATTGCAGATGGTTTTGCGCTATCACAACAACCGCTTACCATTGATTTCAAGCTTACATCGACTATTGGTCTTCTTTAAGATTGGGGTTGCAATAGGCCTCACCAGACCACTAGAACTCTGCACACACATCCATGGTTAAAGCTTTTTCTCTTCAGTTTTCTTATCCTCCTTCACTCTTCACGTCTATTTCATGTGTGAGAGAATTGTCATTGAGATCAAACTAATGACAAAAACAAAGAGAAAATACTATCGCCCTGGAAAATCCCTCTCCTGATTCTCACTTTACCAAATGCAACACACTCTTAAGTTAACTTTGTTATGGGTTATTCTGAAATTCTCCAAACATGAATGAGGCACCATGCGAAATCCTTTCAAATAATAATCATAATAATAATAATATTATTATTATTATTATTAGTAGTAGTAGTAGTAGTAGTAGTAGTAGTAGTAGTAGTAGTAGTAGTAGTATTAATATAATAATATGCTGAGTCATTTCAGGTTAATAAGTAGATTACCACCCTTCACACACATTTAAATAAACATTAAATGAGATTGTTCGAAAAAAATGATTGTTAATTAATCTGATGTCGCTAGGTAAACCATTTCGATTTTGCTAATTTTTAAATGAATTATTCCAAAATCGAATTATCTTACCCCGTCGACTAAAATAATAATAATAATAACTAGCGGGACCCTGTGGAAATTCCACAGTGTTTTCTACATCACTCTGTATAATTTACCGTTAATAATAGTATCCGGTGGCTAGAAATATGCACATATTTTACTCACCAACATTTTGCGTGACGAGATGGTAGTATATATATTTATTTATATTACTCGGTTGCCGGGGCAAAAGCTGTCACCATCGGTTTCGACCCCTCTCAAACTTTCACCCTCCCTCTCCCCGTTGTCAGGGAAAATCTTAAATAGGAGTGTCAGATCGTTACACACAAAATAAATAACAGACACTCTATCGTATTAATATATAAATAATAATAATAATAATAATAAGAAGAAATTTTAAATATTAAAAAAACTGTTTAGTTTACTAAATAAATAATGACTCGCTCTCCTCTCCCAACGCTGTCTCCTCTCCCAACGCTGTCTCCTCCTCCTTCCACGCTGAAACGACAGTAGCGAGCGGGGTTAGTTAATGGTTTAATTAAGTTCATTTTGATCTATTTAACAACTTCAGTTAGTTAGCTCAGTGGTAACGTCGCCGCTTTTCAACTAGATATTACGGTTTCGATTCCAAGTCTCTTCGTCCAATTTATTTGTTGTTTATTTATTGAATTTCGTTAGGAGCGTGACACACGAACACACACGCTATCGTACCAATATATAGAAAATAATAATAATCATAATAAAAGTAATAATAAAAATAATAATACGGAGACGATACATATATAAATGGCAACAGTAGAAACATGACAAGACTTGAAAACAATGAAAGCCAGTTTTACAAAAACGTAAATAGAGAAAAGACAACCACAGAACAACCTGACCCAACGGAGACAAAACACTTCTTAAGCAAGATATTAAAAAAGCATGAACAAAACAAAAATGCCAAATGGCTGAAAAACATGAAAGCTGAACTACAGGAAATTGAAAAAGGTAGCGACACAGAAATTAATGAAGAAACGATTAAGACAAAGTGGTAAACAGGAAGGAACCGGCCACGATGGAATATATGCATACTGGTTTTAAAAAATCCCGACCCTATATGAAAAGCTAGCGGAGACACTGAGAGCAGGTATCCACAAAAGATGGACCAGTGTGGTTGACTAGAGAAAAACTCCCTGAACAATCTTGGACTGCTCTCCGAGGGACAAAAGTATACCGGAAAAGGAAAAAGAGGGCGCATGATCTGCTGTACATAAATCCAAACGTCTTGAAGGAGGTAAAAAGCAGAAAAAAGAACATATCCCTGGCATGGATTGACTACAATAATAGATAATATCATGCTAAACAGTGTACAAGATGCCTGACAAGATAATTAATCTCATTTAGAAAGCAATAGGAACATGTAGACTAGAATTGACAGCTGGAGGACAACACTTGATTTAGATAAAATATACAGAGAGTCATTTTCCAACGAGACTATCTATGGCCACAACTATTCATCATATTTCGCAAAAATTAACGGAATAGCTGATAAATACAACCAGACTCATAAGCCAGGATATTCAAATGAAATTTAGAATAGAAAAGTGTGAAATTCTAGAAATGAAAAATAGAACACTCGAGACAAAAAGGGGTATGGAACTTCCCAAACAAGACGGGATAAGGGAGCTAGGTGAACAGGATAGCTATAAATATCTGAGAGTTCTGGAATCAGACCCCGTCAAATCTAACGAGATGAAAGAGAAGATTGGAAAATAATACTGGAAAAGAATAAAAAACACTCTTAAAAACGAAATTATATAGCAGGAATCTAGTAAAAGGAATACCAGCCTGGGCAGTATCACTTATAAGCTACCCTGGATCGTTTATAGGCTGCACTAAAAAAGAACTCAGGTACCTTGACCAGATGACTGAAAAAATAATTGCCTTGCACAATGCCCTACAGCAAAAAGGCGATGCAGCCAGAATCTACGTGAAAAGAAACGACATCGGAAAATGACAAATAAGTATAGAATACTGTGTGGAAGACACAAATAAGAGCTGGGGGAATACATAAACTAGAACACAGAAAGGCGTATTACCGCAGCAAGAGACATGGTGCCAATGAACAACTCAGGAAGTACCGACACTGTAAACAAAAAGACAAGAAAAGAAACGTAGGGAAAACAGCTATATGGGTGTTTTATAATAATGACAAAAGAAGACATACACCAACATTGCTGGGCATGGCTAAGAAAAGGACACTTGAACAGAGAAACGGAAGGTATGCCTACAGCTGCACAGAACAATGCGATTAGAACTAATTACATTGAAGTTAAAGTAGATAAAACGCAGGAAAATAGTAAACGTTGATTATCTAGAAAGGGATTCGAAATAGAAAATCACATGATACGTGAATGTAGCAAACTAGCCCCAAAAGAAAACAAACACACACACTACAGTGTAAAGACAGTGGCACACTGGAAACCATACGAACATTTCGGACACGTAGAGAAATAGTACAAGCAAAAACCAGTATTTGAAAACGAAAATCAAAAAATCGTCTAGGACATGGAGGTGCAAACAGATAAACTAATACAAGCTAGGAAACCGGATGTCATAATAGTTTTCAAGAAGGTAACACCCTCACTAACTGTAGATTTTGCTGTTCCAGCAGACCAGAGTGAAAATCAAGGAAACCGAATAACGAAGCTAATACACGGATTATGCCAGAGAATTGAAAGGGATATGGAGTATGACGAAAGTCAATATAATATCAATACTCGTAGGAGCACTCGGAACCCTATACATAAACCTGGAAAAATACTAGGAGAAATTGGAATCAAAAGGATCACTGAGACCATACAAATGACGGCAATGGTGAAAACAGCCGCAATCTGAAGGAAAATCCTCGAGTGCAGAAACAAACCAGTATAAGCTACGAACGGTTACTAGTCACATGAAAGTTACAATAAGAAGACAACAAACCCATAAGGGATACACTATTATATGAAAGAAAGAAACCGCAACAGCCAGGAATTTTTATGAACTTGAAAATTAAATAAATTAAAAAAAACAAAAAAACCCTGATGACACAAACCTCGGCTGATACCACACACACTTGTCGTGAATGGTCAAATAAATGTTTGGAAGACCGAGGAATGAGAGTACTAAGTAGACCTTCACCGGAAAAGTGCGGAGAGTGCTGGGGCGTTGGGGAGGCTTGTTGCAGCGTAAATCCCAGATAAGAATTATGGTCATCATCAGCGAGAAATAAATGGTTAGAAACTGTATCGATATCGCAAAGTCTTTTGCAATGGTTATCGAAAAGAGATGGAGAGTACTGAAAAATCTGGGAAGACTTGTTGCCACTCAGACCCCAGTGAGTAATCACTCAAAAAGCTGCGTGAATACTCATAGTGAGTACAAATAATAATAATAATAATAATAATAATAATAATAATAATAATAATAATAATAATAATAACAATAATAAAAATAATAATAATAATAATAATAATAATTATTATTATTATTATTATTATTATTATTATTATTATTATTATTATTATTATTATTATTATTATGATAACAATACTAATAACAACAATAACGACAGCAACGTCAATAATAATAATAATAATAATAATAAAAATAATAATAATAATAATAATAATAATAACAATAAAAACAACAATAATAGTATTAATAATTATTATTATTATTATTATTATTATTATTATTATTATTATTATTATTATTATTATTATTATTATTATTATTATTATTATTATTATTATTATTATTATTATTATTATTATTATTATTATTATTATTATTATTATTATTATTATTATTATTATTATTATTATTATTATTATTATTATTATTATTATTATTATTATTATTATTATTATTATTATTATTATTATTATTATTATTATTATTATTATTATTATTATTATTATTATTATTATTATTATTATTATTATTATTATTATTATTATTATTATTATTATTATTATTATTATTATTATTATTATTATTATTATTATTATTATTATTATTATTATTATTATTATTATTATTATTATTATTATTATTATTATTATTATTATTATTATTATTATTATTATTATTATTATTATTATTATTATTATTATTATTATTATTATTATTATTATTATTATTATTATTATTATTATTATTATTATTATTATTATTATTATTATTATTATTATTATTATTATTATTATTATTATTATTATTATTATTATTATTATTATTATTATTATTATTATTATTATTATTATTATTATTATTATTATTATTATTATTATTATTATTATTATTATTATTATTATTATTATTATTATTATTATTATTATTATTATTATTATTATTATTATTATTATTATTATTATTATTATTATTATTATTATTATTATTATTATTATTATTATTATTATTATTATTATTATTATTATTATTATTATTATTATTATTATTATTATTATTATTATTATTATTATTATTATTATTATTATTATTATTATTATTATTATTATTATTATTATTATTATTATTATTATTATTATTATTATTATTATTATTATTATTATTATTATTATTATTATTATTATTATTATTATTATTATTATTATTATTATTATTATTATTATTATTATTATTATTATTATTATTATTATTATTATTATTATTATTATTATTATTATTATTATTATTATTATTATTATTATTATTATTATTATTATTATTATTATTATTATTATTATTATTATTATTATTATTATTATTATTATTATTATTATTATTATTATTATTATTATTATTATTATTATTATTATTATTATTATTATTATTATTATTATTATTATTATTATTATTATTATTATTATTATTATTATTATTATTATTATTATTATTATTATTATTATTATTATTATTATTATTATTATTATTATTATTATTATTATTATTATTATTATTATTATTATTATTATTATTATTATTATTATTATTATTATTATTATTATTATTATTATTATTATTATTATTATTATTATTATTATTATTATTATTATTATTATTATTATTATTATTATTATTATTATTATTATTATTATTATTATTATTATTATTATTATTATTATTATTATTATTATTATTATTATTATTATTATTATTATTATTATTATTATTATTATTATTATTATTATTATTATTATTATTATTATTATTATTATTATTATTATTATTATTATTATTATTATTATTATTATTATTATTATTATTATTATTATTATTATTATTATTATTATTATTATTATTATTATTATTATTATTATTATTATTATTATTATTATTATTATTATTATTATTATTATTATTATTATTATTATTATTATTATTATTATTATTATTATTATTATTATTATTATTATTATTATTATTATTATTATTATTATTATTATTATTATTATTATTATTATTATTATTATTATTATTATTATTATTATTATTATTATTATTATTATTATTATTATTATTATTATTATTATTATTATTATTATTATTATTATTATTATTATTATTATTATTATTATTATTATTATTATTATTATTATTATTATTATTATTATTATTATTATTATTATTATTATTATTATTATTATTATTATTATTATTATTATTATTATTATTATTATTATTATTATTATTATTATTATTATTATTATTATTATTATTATTATTATTATTATTATTATTATTATTATTATTATTATTATTATTATTATTATTATTATTATTATTATTATTATTATTATTATTATTATTATTATTATTATTATTATTATTATTATTATTATTATTATTATTATTATTATTATTATTATTATTATTATTATTATTATTATTATTATTATTATTATTATTATTATTATTATTATTATTATTATTATTATTATTATTATTATTATTATTATTATTATTATTATTATTATTATTATTATTATTATTATTATTATTATTATTATTATTATTATTATTATTATTATTATTATTATTATTATTATTATTATTATTATTATTATTATTATTATTATTATTATTATTATTATTATTATTATTATTATTATTATTATTATTATTATTATTATTATTATTATTATTATTATTATTATTATTATTATTATTATTATTATTATTATTATTATTATTATTATTATTATTATTATTATTATTATTATTATTATTATTATTATTATTATTATTATTATTATTATTATTATTATTATTATTATTATTATTATTATTATTATTATTATTATTATTATTATTATTATTATTATTATTATTATTATTATTATTATTATTATTATTATTATTATTATTATTATTATTATTATTATTATTATTATTATTATTATTATTATTATTATTATTATTATTATTATTATTATTATTATTATTATTATTATTATTATTATTATTATTATTATTATTATTATTATTATTATTATTATTATTATTATTATTATTATTATTATTATTATTATTATTATTATTATTATTATTATTATTATTATTATTATTATTATTATTATTATTATTATTATTATTATTATTATTATTATTATTATTATTATTATTATTATTATTATTATTATTATTATTATTATTATTATTATTATTATTATTATTATTATTATTATTATTATTATTATTATTATTATTATTATTATTATTATTATTATTATTATTATTATTATTATTATTATTATTATTATTATTATTATTATTATTATTATTATTATTATTATTATTATTATTATTATTATTATTATTATTATTATTATTATTATTATTATTATTATTATTATTATTATTATTATTATTATTATTATTATTATTATTATTATTATTATTATTATTATTATTATTATTATTATTATTATTATTATTATTATTATTATTATTATTATTATTATTATTATTATTATTATTATTATTATTATTATTATTATTATTATTATTATTATTATTATTATTATTATTATTATTATTATTATTATTATTATTATTATTATTATTATTATTATTATTATTATTATTATTATTATTATTATTATTATTATTATTATTATTATTATTATTATTATTATTATTATTATTATTATTATTATTATTATTATTATTATTATTATTATTATTATTATTATTATTATTATTATTATTATTATTATTATTATTATTATTATTATTATTATTATTATTATTATTATTATTATTATTATTATTATTATTATTATTATTATTATTATTATTATTATTATTATTATTATTATTATTATTATTATTATTATTATTATTATTATTATTATTATTATTATTATTATTATTATTATTATTATTATTATTATTATTATTATTATTATTATTATTATTATTATTATTATTATTATTATTATTATTATTATTATTATTATTATTATTATTATTATTATTATTATTATTATTATTATTATTATTATTATTATTATTATTATTATTATTATTATTATTATTATTATTATTATTATTATTATTATTATTATTATTATTATTATTATTATTATTATTATTATTATTATTATTATTATTATTATTATTATTATTATTATTATTATTATTATTATTATTATTATTATTATTATTATTATTATTATTATTATTATTATTATTATTATTATTATTATTATTATTATTATTATTATTATTATTATTATTATTATTATTATTATTATTATTATTATTATTATTATTATTATTATTATTATTATTATTATTATTATTATTATTATTATTATTATTATTATTATTATTATTATTATTATTATTATTATTATTATTATTATTATTATTATTATTATTATTATTATTATTATTATTATTATTATTATTATTATTATTATTATTATTATTATTATTATTATTATTATTATTATTATTATTATTATTATTATTATTATTATTATTATTATTATTATTATTATTATTATTATTATTATTATTATTATTATTATTATTATTATTATTATTATTATTATTATTATTATTATTATTATTATTATTATTATTATTATTATTATTATTATTATTATTATTATTATTATTATTATTATTATTATTATTATTATTATTATTATTATTATTATTATTATTATTATTATTATTATTATTATTATTATTATTATTATTATTATTATTATTATTATTATTATTATTATTATTATTATTATTATTATTATTATTATTATTATTATTATTATTATTATTATTATTATTATTATTATTATTATTATTATTATTATTATTATTATTATTATTATTATTATTATTATTATTATTATTATTATTATTATTATTATTATTATTATTATTATTATTATTATTATTATTATTATTATTATTATTATTATTATTATTATTATTATTATTATTATTATTATTATTATTATTATTATTATTATTATTATTATTATTATTATTATTATTATTATTATTATTATTATTATTATTATTATTATTATTATTATTATTATTATTATTATTATTATTATTATTATTATTATTATTATTATTATTATTATTATTATTATTATTATTATTATTATTATTATTATTATTATTATTATTATTATTATTATTATTATTATTATTATTATTATTATTATTATTATTATTATTATTATTATTATTATTATTATTATTATTATTATTATTATTATTATTATTATTATTATTATTATTATTATTATTATTATTATTATTATTATTATTATTATTATTATTATTATTATTATTATTATTATTATTATTATTATTATTATTATTATTATTATTATTATTATTATTATTATTATTATTATTATTATTATTATTATTATTATTATTATTATTATTATTATTATTATTATTATTATTATTATTATTATTATTATTATTATTATTATTATTATTATTATTATTATTATTATTATTATTATTATTATTATTATTATTATTATTATTATTATTATTATTATTATTATTATTATTATTATTATTATTATTATTATTATTATTATTATTATTATTATTATTATTATTATTATTATTATTATTATTATTATTATTATTATTATTATTATTATTATTATTATTATTATTATTATTATTATTATTATTATTATTATTATTATTATTATTATTATTATTATTATTATTATTATTATTATTATTATTATTATTATTATTATTATTATTATTATTATTATTATTATTATTATTATTATTATTATTATTATTATTATTATTATTATTATTATTATTATTATTATTATTATTATTATTATTATTATTATTATTATTATTATTATTATTATTATTATTATTATTATTATTATTATTATTATTATTATTATTATTATTATTATTATTATTATTATTATTATTATTATTATTATTATTATTATTATTATTATTATTATTATTATTATTATTATTATTATTATTATTATTATTATTATTATTATTATTATTATTATTATTATTATTATTATTATTATTATTATTATTATTATTATTATTATTATTATTATTATTATTATTATTATTATTATTATTATTATTATTATTATTATTATTATTATTATTATTATTATTATTATTATTATTATTATTATTATTATTATTATTATTATTATTATTATTATTATTATTATTATTATTATTATTATTATTATTATTATTATTATTATTATTATTATTATTATTATTATTATTATTATTATTATTATTATTATTATTATTATTATTATTATTATTATTATTATTATTATTATTATTATTATTATTATTATTATTATTATTATTATTATTATTATTATTATTATTATTATTATTATTATTATTATTATTATTATTATTATTATTATTATTATTATTATTATTATTATTATTATTATTATTATTATTATTATTATTATTATTATTATTATTATTATTATTATTATTATTATTATTATTATTATTATTATTATTATTATTATTATTATTATTATTATTATTATTATTATTATTATTATTATTATTATTATTATTATTATTATTATTATTATTATTATTATTATTATTATTATTATTATTATTATTATTATTATTATTATTATTATTATTATTATTATTATTATTATTATTATTATTATTATTATTATTATTATTATTATTATTATTATTATTATTATTATTATTATTATTATTATTATTATTATTATTATTATTATTATTATTATTATTATTATTATTATTATAGAATATGTTGAGAGAAAGGTGTAACTATTTCGTCCCTGCACCTGCTGACTTACATTCTAATCTCATTTATTTGGATAATTTTCAATATAGAAAGCCAGACAGGTGTTTATTTTAGTTCGGGTGTTTATAAAATAAATGAAAATGTAATCGATTTTTTATTTTCCAATCAAATTGAATTTGTTTTAAAACAAAATAAAAACGAATTCGAACACCAAAAATTTGTTTGATCTTAACAAATGTCAAATTCGACCTAATGGCGCGGGTCGTAAGAAAGAGAAGATTAAGTTTGACACAGATTTTCTACAGACTCCCGCTCCTCCACAGCTTTCATCTGCACTTAATTCTCCCCCTATACTTCCGGTGGTTTACAGTCGACCATCAAAAAATCGATCAGATGTTATTTTGATTATAAATCAGCCGATTAGCCGATCCACTTTTGCTACGTCACGAAAAGTCAATAGAGTAGATAGCGTGTCTGAAAAAGAAAATAGACAAAATTAAAAGAAAATCGATCCAAATAAATGAAATCGAGGAATATGATGACGTCATTACTTGGTTTCATGGTTTTACCGGCATATCAACACTTTCTTAGGGTAATGACACTAGGTTAATTTATTTTTACGCAAGTAGGGTAACAAGAAGGTTGATGTATTTCGTGAAAATTCAGACACTTCCGATTTTTGTAAAAATTTAGCAATAAGTATAAGACATCAGTTAATATTGGGAGGTGACGGTGGTTAAGTGGATAAGTGCTTCAAGTTCGAATCTAGTCAGTTCTATAGTACTACTTTCACTTAGGAATGTTGGCAAACTTCTCAGAGCCTTGACTCTCCTCCAGCGTATATATATATATATATATATATATATATATATATATATATATATATATATATATATACCGTATTTCTTAATTGGGAGAGTTTCCCAGCAGAGTGCTCAATTATTAATGCAAAAGTAAAATTAACTAAATAATTAATAAGAGCATGATATTTATTAATATATTATTAATATATATATGTCTTTCCAGAAAGATTTCTAACTAGGAAAACATCGGGGGAACTAATACCGACACCAGAATCATCTGATTAGCATGAAAGAAGAAAATCAGTTATATATATATATATATATATATATATATATATATATATACATAATACATGAAAAAGGAAAAAAACAAGATATATTTTTTATATATTCATCAACGTTTCGTTTTTTATTGTAAGACTTCCTCAGGATGATAATTTGAAGAAAACTGTCGAAATTTTGAGTTGACATGATGGAGAGATAAAGGAAAGTAGTAGCTACTATGAGCGCTGGGGGAGAGCCCACAGCTCCCCATTTCACTGCTGCTTTAATGGTACCCACTCAAAACTTTCCATATTCATTTCATTCTTCGCCACCACTGACTTCTCAGAGCCTGCACTCTCCTCCAGCGCTTATAGTAGCCACGGCTACTACTTTCCTTTATCTCTCCATCATGTCAACCACAAAATTTCGATGTACTTGCATGACATTTTTCTTCAAATTATCATCCTGATGAAGTCTTACAATAAAGACGAAACGTTGATGAATATATAAAAAATATCTCTTGTTTTTTTTTTTTCCTTTTTCATTTCCCATATTACGTCGGATTACTATCATCCTTTCTTTCTTATATATATATATATATATATATATATATATATATATATATATATATATATATATATATATATATATATATAAAGAAAGAGACAGGCTTTCATCTTCTATCCCAACAAGAAATAAATATGTAAAAAGACACTGATAACTTTAAAGTACGTGAGTTATTCGGCAAGTATAGCACGACATTTCTTGTACTCCTTCTATTTCCATGAGATTGATTGAAAAAGAACACTGTGATCTACGAAGATACCAGATAACAGTCTAATGTGATGAATAAAGTACATTTATATCAGAAAAAGTAAAAGGACCATCACGTGATCTCATACAATTTTCTGATCACATGACCTCTCGAATATTTTGTTTTACTAATGGGTCACCACTTATAAAGGCCCAGGAGCCACCCGAGGATAAGGGTTAAAGAGATTGTATCCATAAGAGGACCGGAAAGAATTATTAGGATAGGGGAGAACATTACTTAAAGGGGGATTGATTGTTAAAAAAGACGGCTCAATAAGTGTTTGTTTAGATTAGACTTAACGACGACCATTCTGTAGTCAGTTGGGAAATAGACTACTAATATGCTGCTGAACAGGCGAGATGTTCTTGGAAACAATCTTTGTTCATGGAAGTTACGTTTGATTTTTTGGAGGAGCAAGGGAGAAAGGAAAATGATGTGCTGTAGTTGGTGGTAGATGAGTTATTTGCTGTGCATACTTTACACAATAGCACCAGGAATAGAAGCTCAGTCGAACACCTACCATTAATATAACGATACATCAGAGGGGAGCCAGTAACATCTCTTCTGTACCAAAGAGGCTGTAGAGACGGGAAGTGAACATCTTCTACTATATAGCCGGGTCGAATTTGAACTCTGTCAATGGAGGAAATCATTCTTCGAACGGCACTTCTTCAGATATGACAGCAGTACTCCATCTAATGGCGTTTCTGACATTTATTGCGTCGGGTTTTAGGTACTTTCTTGAGCGTCATAATGACCCAACAATTTTCTTAAGGTACCTTAGAAACACATTTGATGTAAGTATTACCATTTAGGTCTGGGATGAAAGTCAGTGCGAAAAGCGTATCAAAGAAGGCGGCTTCCTCGCGAGAAGCAATATTCATTTTCACTGGGAAGAAGTGAGGATCTGAGCATTGGTGGTGAAAAGAGGGAAGCTCGGTTTTAGAGAATGTTGGCCACTAGCTTTTCAAATCTCAATCATGCTGATAATTGTTTATGGTGCGTAGTTGAGAAATTAATATTTAAAAGTTTATATACTTAGAGTAATCTCTAATATAAACGTAGAAACTGATTGTCGTATGCAGGCGCTTATATAAATGGATATATTGGTTAGTAGACAATACAAAACAATAAAATAGATAAATAATTGCATGAAACGTAAAGTTAAATAAAATAAATATAATATAGTTATGACAACCATTATTAAGTAAGTACATTGATATGAAATACCTTTAATGTGTGTGTGTTTAAGTAGCAAGTTATGTTTGCGACACGTGTTCCTATCACACGAAAACCGTTATCTGAACCGAAGAAGACGTTAACAGAATAACATTACAAAAAAAGCAGTTTATATCTTCCGTTCAGGCTTGAGAGACTATGGGTACCCCTTGAAAGAGTGCCTAGACATAAAATTGTTAAGCAAGGTTGCGCAATCCACAACCCCACCTCTCATGATTCGGCATTGCATGATTTCAGTCGCCATAATAAATCGAGGACGACTGAAAACAATGCCGAGATAAGCGGGCAAAACATACAGCACTTGGTATTCGTACAGACCAGGCTCAATATCGCTTCATTTCAACAATCGCACAGAAACCGGTGTGTAAACCTTATAGTGCTATATATATATATATATATATACATATATATATATATATATATATATATGTCTACATACCCTTTCTATTCAAATTGGCGTAACGTCGCTTACAGACATAACGTGATTTTCTGACCCAAAAGTGCATTACCATCGGACGATGAAGAAAAACAAAAGAAAAAGAAAAACACTTCTTTGACAAGGAGAATTTTATTTCTCGAAAAGACGGATTAAAGTACATTTTATTTATTTTAACACTACACATTGTTATGTTTTTTTCAAAAAAGTATAACATATATATATATATATATATATATATACATGTATATATCTATATATATTAAATAATAGTACGCTTTTTAAGAAAAACATCTTTATAATCGTTCACTCTGTTTGAGTTCTCTCTCACTAAACTCAACACACACACATATTGATATATATATATATATATATATATATATATATATATATATATATATATATATATATATATATATATATTACCATTTATATAGATGAGTCTCTTTGTGCATTTTGTGGATTTTCTAATATGCCACATGCGGATTTAGTTAGTATTCCAAGGGTTCAAACCCCTTGAAGGCCGTAGATAGTGTTACAATACTACTACTGTTACTAGAAATACTCAAGAAGGGAATGCTTCTCTATGATTAGCAGTCGCGGCGTATTTTTTATTAAAAGTTCATTGTAGATGGCATATCTTAATTTTTTTTGCATTATATTATTAATATATATATATATATATATATATATATATATATATATATATATATATGAGTGTCTCTGCTCTTTTCTCTCTCTCTCACTGTACTAATCACTAAAAGCTTTTGATAATCCATTTCTACATAAAGTTAGGTGTGTGTATATATCTATATATTCATATGTACAGGATAATCTCATAAACTATTTAACCGACTATTATGGATTTTTGAATATATATTCTAGGCAACACGATTAGCAACATGGACACATTATTCCTTTGTAAACTTAAATATATTTATAAAGTTACGTACGCGTATATGTTCATCCAAATATATATTTAATTGTACATGAGAAATTCCTAAACTAATGAACCGATCATTATGAATGTTTGAAGATATATTCTCGGCAACATGGTAAGGGAACTAATCACCTTATTTTCAGTGAATTTAAAACAACTTAGAAATGTGTATATGTCTATGCAAATGATTTACTCTTAAATTACTAAACTTCCCATTATAAATCTTCGAACACATCTTTGAGTCGTAAAAGGGGATAATGTAGGCTATATTTATAATGTAAAGGGGGGAAAACGGGGTAGAAGCCCTACGCGAAAATTCAAATAGCTTCGCTTTTTGTGGTATTTTATCAATAGCTATTCGACATCAATTAATATATTTTCTTCCAATTTCAGTTTGTTTGGAGTACTTTAAAGGGATTTTAGGGGCGTGTAATAGGGACACAAAATTATATTTAGAAAACTTAAATATTTCACATTCGCATTAGAATTTTACGTATTGTCTTTAGACATCAATTAAGCAAGATTCTCTTAATTTCAAGTTCTTTTTAAGACTCCTTTATCTCAAAGCTGACATGCTAGACATATTTTAGTATAATACTCATCTCATAGGTTTTTAATCTAAATTGAGATAATAATTCTAGACATAAAGTTAAGTACCATGATATATTTATTGTAATTTTCGTGACAATACTTTGAATTAGTGTTAAACTGTTCTGTTGAAGGAATAACTTTTACCCGTTCTCTTACAAGTATTCATTTAGTACACAAACACAGACACAGACACAGACACATACACACACACACACACATATATATATATATATATATATATATATATATATATATATATATATATATATATATATATATATATATGATTACTTTTATATTTACACATACATGTATAAAATCTGGGACACTATTTGGTTCTTTCCAAATATGATCTAAGGTTGAGATCGGATTCTAACTCTGCCTGATGAGATCTCATTTATAATAGCTGTAGATCGATAACATCGGAATGCCAGTGTCGCAAATTTTGTACATGCCTGTGTAAATACAAATACTCATATAGATAAGCTCTATTCGATATTGACCACTTTTTATAAACCAGGTTAAAATTCTTTGGATTACTAACCTGTGGATATTTTACCTGGATTATGATTATTATTATTTTTATCATATATATATATATATATATATATATATATATATATATATATATATATATATATATATATATATATATATATATATATATATATATATATATAGTGTTTAACTGTTCTGTTCAGGGAATTAATTGTACCCGTTCTGTTACGAATATTCATCTAGTACACACACATACGTAAACATATATATATATATATATATATATATATATATATATATATATATATAAATATATAACATTAATATAAATATATATATATATGTATATATATATATATATATATATATATATAACATTAGTAATGTGACATATATTTAATTATTAAGAAAGAATGTTAACGTTTATAAAAAAAACAATGTCCTGCGATTGAAGTTCTTAATTTGATTCGCAAATGAACACAGTGTTTGGTTCCTTTTTATTTGCTTCCAAGAAAATGTAATCAAGAAACCTTTTGTGGCTTCTTAATTAAACAATCATACAAGCTAACATTAGTTTAATTAACAAAGAATTTAATCATATCATCCAACAAAATAAACAACTTTCATTATATAAGAACAGTACCTGCCCCAGGTCGGGTAAAAGTAATTTCTTGAACAAAACAGTTTTGCACCACTTTTATGTCACCTTACAAAAATAAAATCTCAATATAATGTATACTAAATATAATGTCAAAAATTATTTTTCGAATTTCTTATCTAAATCTATTACATGATGAAAATTTTAGAAAAGGACACTTGAAAGGAGAAAGTGGTTTCCACTGACAGCTGCACAAAAACAACACGACCTGAATGAAATACATAACATTCAAGATACTGATGAACCAGAAAACAGTAAATGTACGGACCAAAAGACGTAACAGTAAATCACATCATAAGTGAATGCGTCAAGCTGACACCAACATAATATAAAAACAGAACTCCTTTGATGAGGAAGGTACTCTACCGTTTACTGTGCAGATGAATCGAGTTTGTAAACGCGGTCGAATGATTAAAACACAAACTGACTACAGTATCAGAAAAATCCAGGCATTACACCCGCTTATACATTAACATACAAATACACTTACATAAAGTAGACGACGAGTTGCGATAAACCTCAACGTCCTACTAAAATAATGTATATGTGAACATAATAAGCAACAGGCATTATTGGAAAATGAACAGCACGAAGCTAGAAGAGCAGACGCAATAAACATCAGCAATAGCATGAACACCTACTAAATAGTAGACTTCGTCGTTTCAGCTGGTCATAGTGTGCAACAGAAAGAAGCCGATGAAGCAAATACATGGACCTTGCCTGAGCTACGATATATAAAACATATAGTAATACCAATATTTATATGGCCAGGATGAACAGTTGGCAGAACGTTGTAAATAGATAGAAATAAGTTTCTATGTACTAATCAGGTACCGCTATCAAGGCCCAGAGGCATGGAAAGTTGGTTAATGACAGTTATTGTGTTTTTTTTCAGTAAGCTGTCTTTTACAGATTTTTCTTACACCGCATACATATACCCTGCCAATCTTTTATTTCATTTTGGCGTGTATAATTGAACTATCTTCTTTAATACTAAATATGTGTAATACTCCTTCTCTAATAGGTATTTGATGTTAGTCTATTCATTAAGCTGTATGTTTTCCGTTTGTATCTTCTGGCCAGCTCTGATGGGGGTCACTTGACATATTTATCCAGGCCAAACTTTATTCCAATATCTTTAGAGAATGTATGTACAAGCTTCAACAGTTGTATTTTAGGCAGTTGAGATCTTTCATCCAGCCTCATCATCTGGATTTCTTCAATGTTGGTTCCAAGTTTTTGTACTGGTTCCAGCAATTCCACAGATAATGCTGGTGGTTCAGGTGTAGGTGTTTACGTTGATAGTGCTTAGGACAAACTAGTGTTTCGGTGAGGGGATACCTTATGATATTAAATAAACATCTAATGGTGGTGGAAAGTTTGTTGGGATTACCACATGATAAACGAGATCCTGCTGGTTAAGCGGATCTATGGTGGGAAGTCATAGGCCAAGTCTGTGCAACTGGAACCAATGGTGAATGGTGATGTGGTTCTGGTGGTATTTATGGTGTAGTGTGTTGATCGATGATGGGGATTCTGATGGTACAATCCAATTGGGTTTTTTTTCTGTGAGGGTTGTTATTTATGATCTAATATAGTCTAGTCAGCTTCATTGAACACATTCACCTTAATGTTGTTATAATATTGGCAGGTTATTTTTCTAAGGAGACCATTTCTCTTTTCTGGACAGAAGTAGAAAAATATTTCCTCCAGGGTTCTGTCATCTGATATTGTTTGATATATTTGACTTGAGCATATTCCGTGGGCAATAACAGTGTCCACTTTCCTTCACTCTCCCATCTGAATTCTTGCACCCGTCTTATTATGTATCCTTGGATAAGAAGCTAGTTTCTTTTCTGCATCCCTTAGGGCTACATTTTCATGGTGGCGTACTCATCTAGTGTTATATATGTATACCCATCTTAAAAACTAACGATCTGTTGTATTCTTTTTCTTTTCACGGAGTGGGGATTTTATTCGAGGTTTTTCTCCAACTATAGAGTAGTCGTGGCAATTCAACAACACCTTCTTCTGTGCCACAGACAATAGCTAGGTTTTTAGGCCTCATATATTTCTCTTTTAGTTTATGCAAATGGTTGAGATAGGGTTCCAGGATCTTTATTATCAAGACGTCGTAGGTTGGCATCTGTCATGGCTGAATATCTATTTCCAGAAACAAGAAAGGTTAACACCATTTTTTACCTCTTCCTGTCTAGTGTGTAAACGGGTTGTGGGACCCTTTCTATCCCGGGTACCGGTCTTTTAGTAATGAGTCTTGTTTTTGCTCATCATTTTTCATCACTTTCTTTTTGAAAACGGCTCTCTATGGGTTATTCAATGCTGTCCTCTATTAGTAGAAGAGGTGTTCGCACCCGCAATGCAAAAGTATGTGTTTGATCGCCTCAGGAGATAGGAGATCGGAGATAGGGCTCCATTTTTTGAGTTGCTAGTCAGGGTATACTCATATGGGAACTATCATCATGTCAGTGTGGCCTGACAAACTATTGTACCAAGAGACCGAATACACCGAGGGTGGGGTCTAGTAAGCATTCAATTTCGCATATGTCAAACTGAAAATGTCTATGAATACAGATACCCAAACTCCACATAGATATTGTTTCTCTCTTTTTTCAATTTTATTATCATTTTTTTGCTGGGAATGAGACATCCTACCGAATGTCAGGCATTTACTCGCTATTTCAGAGACTCCATTCGAGTGATATTTATAGGATTGTAAACGTCATATCAAACGCAATGGTTCAGTTCACTCTTGCACTTGGTTTACCTGGTATATTCGCCAGTTTCTTTTTTGATTTTTTTTTGCATGAGTCCGGTAGCTCTTATGATTACTTGAATGATGGAGATGTTCCTAATATTCATGTCTCTTTTCATATTGTACATAACACCTTGCTATTTAGTTATCTTCTCTATGTGAGCTCTATTTAAGCCATCATCATTAGCGACAGTGACTTAAACCAGCGTTGATCATTTCTCAATATTACTATGTCAAGTTTAACAACTCCGGCTTCCAGGTATGTAGCTGTAGGGATTGTATAATAATAGTTAATAGTGTATGACTTATTTCAAAGAGGTTTTTTTCTGGTATATGTTCCGAGGATTTGCTGTTAAACTAGATATTTACTTTGTTATAGATGGCCCAGGCGATATATTAACACACTCCATAGTGTCACATTGTGTTGTATTCGTCTTTTAACAGTACCATACAAATGGATACCACGTAACTTACACTCTCTAATTCTGTGTGATAGAATCTCTATCTGTTGTCGTTTGGGTTTTTGTAATACTGGCGGCAAATTGGTTTTCTTCATGTGTGCCAGAAGGTTTAGGGCACAGCAGTGGAGGTAAGGAGTGAAACAAAGAAGGAAAGTACAAAAAAAGCTTCCCGGGTAACGCCGTGTGGATACACCTAGTAAGATGTAATATTTATAACAAATATTTTCGATAAAAAAATATTCTGTATATTTTCGTACTCAACCAAAAACACCCCTTCCATAGAATCGTTAATAAAACTCGCAGTCTCTGAATTGTCCATCATGTTCCACCCGGATGGTTCAACAGTCTTTGTTTTATCGTCGTTCAATTATATGCGGAGACACTTTGAGTATCGTCTGTATAAAAGGTATGATCCTTAGTATGCTAAATACTCAGTGAAATGTAACGCTTTTCTCCGAGATATTTATTTGTCGGGTTATCTCAAAATTAATACTTATCGAGACAGTTATCAGAAACATCAGTATATGCCTGACTTGTCCACCAAGATTATATCCATAATATCCAAGCGTCTTTGTTTTATTGCCCCCTTCCCCAAGATTATGCGTAATGGATTTTCTGAAAGTTAATGCGTATCGAAACAGTTCCACCGGAATTTCTGAGATGAAGAGGTTTATCACGGCTCAAGTCTAGGTAGTGTCAAGTTGGGAGTCGATCAGGGTTCTTGATAATATTGAACATTGTATCCAGGTGTTCTTATCGTTAGATGGTGAAGGAAAAGAGTGTTTGAGATTCACGACTGAAATTCGTCGAACACATCAGGCATAGACTGAGGTTTAGTTGCTAGTCATAACCCTAGCCCTAGACTGAGTTTTTTTTTTGCTCCAAATATATTTATATATTTAAAATTTAAAATTCTTTTTTGCAATAGCAAAAAGGATTTTAAATTGTATCCACAATCTCATAGAAAGCATGCTTGTGGGTCACTATGAATTAAAATTGGCCAATTAAAATGTTGTAAGCCAAAGAGTGTTGGATATTAATGATTGAAACTTAGTGGACAAGTCAGGTATGAAGTAAAATATTTTGCTCACCATTTATTTATTTACCTCCTATCTAATTCATAAGGTTGTGTGAGGTTTTGAAAAGCTAGCTCACTAAGAAAAGTTCATTGTGGCCTATAACAATAACTAAGCAGTATCGTAAGCATACCCCGTAAGCATACCGCCATAGAGACCAGCAATAAAGTACAACCTTCTCAAAGAGAGAACGTCAGGCCTGGGTGGGTGGACCACTCCAGAGTAAACAGCACCATACATCAGTCCGACAGAATCAAAGCGACTGTCAGACTGATTGTCGAGGACGTATCTTCGACTGGTCTGAAAAAAACTTACTCAAACTGTTCCAAGTAAAAACGGATTAAATAAATTTATAACCGATTTTCATTTGGCCATTTTGTGATGACCCTGTATATAATTTTACAATCTATGACACGAAACAGCGATGTTCCATTGGTCATAGAAAAGATGAGTCGTCTTCCAATTCTTACTGACTCACCTTTACTGTTCGTCTTAGGTTTGTTGATGGATATCAGAAAAAAACATATTACGACTGAAAATGTCAACCTTTAGAATTGAAATGAGATGGTAATAATTGGAAATTCTGACTTTGAATGGATTTCATCAGGTATCAGAAAGAAGAAGCATTTCCCAGTTAATTAGACGTGGTATCGACTGTTTGACTACACCTTTTGTATCAGTGGACTCAAATTAGAAAGCAGCATGGCTCGTTCGCCATTCTTCAAAGGAAAATGTCAGGGGTTGAACACCAGGTGGCTCTCAACCGTTGAGAAACTCATTAGGATAATTGAATTCTTCTTTGCTATCTATAACTTTGTCAACATATATTATTTAATAATATTTTTTATGAGGTATTTTTTAAAATTATTTAGACATAAATTTCCTTGCTACAAGAATTAAATCAATATACTTCAATTTTATGGTAAACATTGAATACGATCAATACACCGGACTATTTTAAAAGCGTAATCGGCTAAACAGACTCTGTTGTTTACTAACCTAGTAGGATTATTCCTTTTGAATACAATAAATAAGTGTATTCATAATTACTATGAACCTACATGAAGATAATGCGCTGTTTATAATAAATAATTCACACAGAGTATACGATAAACGAAAAAGATCTACGTAAACTATTTAAACAATTTGCAATTGGTATAAATATATATACTAACCAAAAGTAAGGGGACTAACTCGACTTAACATCATACGTAAACAGCAATTATTACTTAAGATCAAAGTGTAGTATCTGTTCCGATGGATACTGCACCCCATAGATCGGTATTGTCTTGACCTTCGGGGCTTGATTTACGCCGGTCTATGGGATTGTCCTGTGCAGTTCTAGGAGGTCCACCCTCCCAGGCTTTGCCTCCCCTCTTTGGGGAGGAGTAAGTTAATTGCTTACTGCTTGAGGCGCCCCTACCGGGGAATGCCGACGGGGCTGCACAGGCAATTTTTAATGGTCAGAGTGCTCACCTCTCGAGCGCTGGCTTTTCAACCGCCACTTTCCGACCCGACCTTGGGTCACATCTTACTTGTGGGAGTAGGATAACACTGGCCTTGTGCCTAACTCCTGGAGAGGAGTAAATAATACTTCCCATTTCTTATTCCGTGTTCTTGGCCTTTTGGCTAAGATCAAAGTGTAGTATCTGTTCCGATGGATACTGCACTCCATAGACTGGTATTGTCTTGGCCTTCGGGGCTTGATTTACGCCGGTCTATGGGTCTGTCCTGTGCAGTTCTAGGAGGTCCACCCTCCTAGGATTCGCCTCCCCTTTTTGGGGAAAAGTAAGTTTATTGCTTACTGCCTGAGGCGCCCCTACCGGGGAATGCCTACGGGGCTGCCCAGGCAATTTTTAAACGCCACTTTCCGGACCAGACCTTGGGTCACATCTTACTTGTTGGAGTAAGATAAAAACTGGCCTTGTGCCTAACTCCTGGAGAGGAGTAAATCAATACTCCCCATTTCATAAACCCAACAAAATGTAACCACCCAAAGTTTATAATTACTTCCAGGATCCTTAAAATTGCAAATAAATTCGACAGACTATCTTCTAATATGAATATCCTCAAACAATGTGTTGTGAAAGGGCTAGTAACATAAACAAGGATGTTAAGAATACTACTACTACAAATAATAATAATAATAATAATAATAATAATAATAATAATAATAATAATATTAATGATAATGATAATAATAATAATAACAATAGTCGTGAAGTGTCATGAAAAATTGCAAGAACGAGGAGATACAGTACCATCCAGACAATACTATTAAATAATACAATACTATTATACATACAACACCATTATTAATACAGATTAATAAAAACAATATAAATAATCAATTGAAGCAGTTGTAATAAACATAGTAAGAATACCTGCATGTACATCAGATTAATTACGACACAGATTAAATATAAAATTCAAACGCACAAAAATATTTCTCTTATAAAAGATTTGCATTCTATACAAATACATTTGAACCTTAAACGAAAGCAATTAATTTATTCTTAAAGGGTCAAACACTTATCATCACGTAATACATCTTTAACATATACGTAGATGAACCCGAAGCCATTATAAAAAGAGATTACAATCTTCTAAACAAAAAATCTGAGATTTCTTCACATTGCACGCATAAATAGAGATTTAAATAAGATCAATACAATTATTCAAATTAAATTAAAACCAGCATCATTAACTTTGATCATAACATAGAAAAATGATATCCCTTATCAGACTACCATAAAACACATTTTTACAATCTGTTTTATGGTAGTGTGTTAAAGTAATAACAATTTTATTAATATTAGTTTTTTATGCATCTCCTCTATCACCGCTTCCATTATTTCCGCATTGTAAATGGCCATATAAAAATACTTCAAAAACGCTTGAGGTTAACTACTGTAATCTTTTAAAATTTAATTAATTAAATAAATACATTATTTTTCGCATTGCAAACATCCTTACTAAATACATATATACTAATCTATTTTAATTAAGATATCATTAATTAAATTTAATTTAGTTTAAATTAATTTTAAATTATATTCAGCACCCACTGATCTTAATGTAGAAATTCAGACGACCAGTGTAGATTATGTCTGAATGAAAAATGTGAAATCCTAAACTTTAAAGACCTCCCAAATCTATTAAACAGTAGAAGTGATATAGCAAAGAAAAGAAGTTACCTCATGCTAACAATACATAAATAAATGAATTAATAGACAAATAAGTAAAACAACAAAACTAAACTAAAACCTAACAATTTAAAAACTAAAACCTTAAATAGAAATACAAGGAACTACCCTCCCCTTCTTAACCGTGACCTCCTCATGAGTCACAGTATCGTTTTTTTTTGGGGGGGGGAGATTGTCGATATTCTGAATCTGCTCGTAGTAGCTTTATGCTGAAAATGTCGTGTCTTGTAACGATAACATCTTCCTGGGGAGTGTCGTCGGTGTCTACCGATAGTCGTTCCCTAATTTTATTTGGGTGCTTCTTATGAGAGAACTGAAAGACTCTATAAAATTCAGATATGATATCCTCCAGCTTTTTAATTCTAAATTTCTGATTTTGGAGCACATATTTAAGCTTTGAAAAAATGTCTTCTTTGCTTTGGCAATAAACTTCACAACAAGTCATCTTATTTTTCATAGTCTTTAGCTCTTCTAAGACATCTTTGAGTTGCAACTTTAGCGATTCTAGCTGTAGACCCATGAGTTCACTCTCTTTAACCTTCAACTGTTTATATAAAAAATGTGACTTAATTTCTTTTAGTTTGGTGTTAGATATTTGCAGCGTATATTTTGTATCCTAATTTCTGCAGACAATTTATTCTTAGTCAATTTCATGCGATTTTTATGGTTGAAAAAAATCTTTCTTTCGTTTTTCTGACTCGGTCGTCAGATTTTTTTGATTTTTTGGCCAAATATGTTGGTTGGTAACCCCCATAGGTTGAACCCCTGCATTAAGTATGTGTCAAAAAATTGTTGGTATTTTTAATACGAACGTTTTTATTATTTTCTAGTTCTGTTTAAAGTAATGTCAGTAATAATTTCACTGCCGAATTTAATGTTTTCACCAGTCACAGTTCTGGCTAATTTTGTGCTTATCCAATCTTCTGCATGTTGATATTCGACACGTCTGACCCAGAATATAATTGTAATTTTACATATTCATTCAGGACGTTTACGTGTACATATTTTCTCGTGATTTTGCCGTCATGTTCGTTCGTTTTTGTGGATTTTACCCGAGTTCTATTTCCTCCATTAGTTCTTCAATGTCTACCAGGCCCGGACTGATTGTCGAAAACCAATCCTCGACTGGAATTTACCAGTTCGAATCCTTTAAGCAACTGACGTTTAATAAAGACTGTACGAGCTAGTGTAAACCCAACACTGAGAAGCAGATACTCCCAGCATCTATGGTAGGTGGAAGTGTTCAAGTAGTCCGTATAAGGTAACATAATAGAAATAATTCCCGCTGTTCTTAAAGAGGGACAATACTGATTATATGTAACAGTAAGGAATTGTGCGACATATGGGATTTATAATTATAGTGATACAACAAATATGAAAATTCCGGTTATATTTCAACAAAACTTTATATGCAGACAAAAAATAACGCTGCCAGTTTCAAGCATTAGACTTGATGTATTATAGACCTTGATATGTTAAGACAAATAACATTTAGTCCACGATCTAATAGGCGGTGTCATCTTCTCTTCCATCGATCATCTATTTCACAGAAGAGAAGTTGCTAGTCTTTCCCTGATCTATCGTTATGTTCATGGTAGGTGCTCGAAAAATCCTCAATCTATTGTTCCCCCTGGAAACATTCGCAGGAATAATTTGCCGACCTACAACAACTGAAACATTTTTTTCCCTCTGTGTACCTACAACTAAATAAAACTTCTATGAGAGAAGTTTCTTTCTGGAACTGCCTGTCTGCGGAATAAATAACACTACACAATGGGGCGACTTCCCAGCTCACATTATCGTTTTCAAGTCCAATGTTAACAAATTCTTGTTGAGCTGTCCTCTTAAATAATTAAACTCTGTCCAGTCCCAGCCACCATTACTAATCCTACGAGCAGACTCATTAACCTTTATCTTCATAAGCGGCGTCTTGATAGTACATGAAATATGTAATAAGTTTAGTATGATTCTTTTGTTGTTAAACTTGCTTCAAATATGTTTAAAACACGTATAGTTATATATCTATGTATTTAGGGTTAGCTATGTGTATATACTTATATATTTCTATGTATAATACTAGCTCAAAACTAATTAACTGATCCTTATTAATTTTTGAATACAAAATTCAGTTTAATTAGGTTGTATCCAAAAGGTACACATTCAGATAATTTCGATATTTGTGAAACTTGATCAGTAAGTAGCATACATCACTTGATGAATATTTTTGAAATTTCAATGTTTTCAGGTTATTCTAAATGGGGGTTTGTGAAGAATCATAAAGACACAAGCATTAATTGAAACCTTTTAGATTTACATTACATGTTATCTATAGTCATTAAACAATAATTTAGCAAGATACCCAGCATTTCAATTTCTTCTTAGGCCCGCTTAAGGTTAAGAATTATAATTGAGACAGATTTTAGGATCAATAGATTTTGATGAAAACTGAGATCAAGATTCTAGACATAAGGTTTGGTATCATTATATCTTAATTGAAATGTTTGTAAGGCGCAATATACGTGGTACAAAAGAAAGTTATTCTTCTAGCATAATGTATATATATATATATATATATATATATATATATATATATATATATATATATATATATATATATATGAAGAAGAATGGAAAGAAATCAGAGAAGCAAAAGTCAAATCATAATTCAATTCAATTGCTCAGAGCAAGGTATATTCCGCAAAAAAGGCAATTTATTCAAGTTAAATTTTCCTTAAGCCAGGCTTTTCAAAGA
>OY744535.1:73574047-73594047 GCA_963556195.1 Sepiola atlantica
TGATCGAACAAGTTAACGGTGGTTTGCAAAATTTTCTTCTGGAGACTTTAACCTGTCAGATCGGCGACGTTCGGGAAGGCAAAAATCAATTGATAAAGACGCCATTAAAGAAGATGTGGAGGCCAATCCAAAGTTAACCAGCAGAAAATTAGCTCAACAATTCAATACAACCTATACCACAATTATTTAATGCCTTCACAAGTTAGAAAAAGTTTCAAAACTTTGACTTTGTGTTCCCAACGATTTGACCGACGCTAAACAAAATCAACGTTTGACTGTTTGCACATCTTTGCTTTCCAGGAATCATCGAGAACTATTTTTGCCAAAAATTGTGACTGGAGATGAAAAATGGATTATTTACAAGAATACTCAACGACAAAGACAATGGTTAGACAATGGTTAGGCAATGGTTAGACCGAAACTTAAGTTTACAGCCTGTTCCAGACCAAGGACTACACCCAAATAATGTTATGCTCTCTTTATGGTGGGACATGAGAGGACTGATTAATTATGAGTTACTAGATAAATAATCACAGCAGTAAAATAGTTTTCGCAGCTATCAAAACACGACCAGCATTACTCAATAGGAAGGGTGTAGTGCTTCAGCATAAAAACACAAAACCTCATACGGCAAAACTACACAAGAAAAAAGTCATGAGTTTAAATTGGGGAGTGTTACCTCATTCGCCTTATTCGCCTGACATTGCTCCATCCGACTACCGACTTTTCCGGTCGCTGCAGCATCACTTAAACAATACAATTAGGAAAATGATGACCAACTCACAAAATTACCTAAATTTGTTTTTCTCTCAAAAATCAGTAATATTTTTTGAAGAAGGCATCAAAAGCTAGTTGATCATTGGACAGAAGTCATAGAAAATTAGGGAAACTATTGTAAAGATTAAAAATGATCTAATGTGAATGTTTCAGATGAAATAAATGTGTTGGACAAAAACGATATTACTTTCTTTCCAACCTGATATATATATATATATATATATATATATATATATATATATATATATATATATATTTATATATATATATATATATATTATATATATTAAAATAAATATTATATTATAAAATTTTATAATATATATATATATATTTATATTATATCATAATAAATATTATATTATAAAATATAATGACATATGTATGCATATAATATTATTATATAATATATATATATATATATATTATATATATATCATAATAAATATTATATTATAATATATATGTATATATATATATGATTATACATATTTATTTTAATCTTACGGGAATTGTCAGTGTATAGAATTATTATTCACACCGGTCGTCGGACTCGAACCCCGGAACACGAGTTATATTCTAAACTCAAATTCTAACCTCTTTGCCCTATATTCCGCTCTCAACAACTCGGTAAATCAGCGAGAGATTAATCAACCTTAAAAGCACCTCCAAAAACGAGGTAAATTATTGTAAAGTTAAAAAATGTCCTTATGTGAATGTTTCAGACAAAAACGACATTACTTTCTTTCCAACCTGATACAAATGGTTTCGCGAAAAACGGGATTCTAGTTAGAAACAACCAACAAGAGATTAAATCAGATGCATCACGCTTCAGTGATTTATCTTCCAATGCAGAAAATACCAGAGATAGAGAAATAGTCAATTACCTGTCTCTTGCCTATCGGTTCATTTATAAAACTCTCTTTTGTTTATTTTTGGACAGTAAATAAAAATGTAGGCACGTGTAATTAAACTTTTTTTAAAACAATTAAAAATAAAATAATAAAAAATAACAAATATAAAAAATATATAAAAATATATAAGGCCACGTTAATAATATAATAACATAAAAATAAAAAAATATATATACATTACTTTTATTTTTAATGATTGTCATTTTTAATTTTTTAATATTAATTTGATCAGTGTGAGGTGATAATAGATCAAGGAAGGGTGTTTTGTATTTTGTTTATGTTCCATGGTGAACTATATTTATAGATGTATGGAGTTCCCATAGTTCTGCAATGTTTTTACATTCTCTTGATTATGCCAGATATTGCATCCACACATATTACTTTAATAATGTATATCCTAATACCATTTCTTCAAAGTATTCTGTTTACACATTAACCAGTGCTGGGGAAAATGGTGATCTCATTGCCAGACATATTTCCTGCTGATATCTGCTACATCCCATCACGATGTAAGTGTTTCTCCACGGAAAGGCAACCTTTTATCAGATTGCCTATTGGAATACCGAAACTTTTATTCAGAGTAATAAGTGTAACCAACCTGACTCTAACCCTAACCTTAACCTTAACCCTAACCCTAACCCTTACCATAACCCTAACCCTTAGCCCAACCATAACCATAAGCTTACCAATTGTCAGATTCTCATCGGTGTTACCTTCGGGACAAGACTGGCTACGTCTTAGTTCATCATCTGGTAGCAATGAATGAAAGCAGTGTTGATTTTTACTGCGAATTAGCATGATTCTTGATATACAGTGGCAACTTGTCTGTGAGTGGGGTGATTATATCCACAAAAAAGCGACTCGATAGATACCATAATGAACCTCGGTCGCTTACAATTGACCTTAATAGAATACGATTTTGTGAATTTTAAGAAAGCCGTATAGACATGATAGCTTGCTACCATGCTTAACTAGCTGTCTTTATTTTTCAGGTAGTATTAAATAATGGTTCTTACTGAAAATCTGTGACAAGTAAAGCTGTTGACTTTGAAGAGGCCCAGCTCACTTATCACTGTCACCGAAAATATGTTTCCCAAATGTGTAGCGAAAAATGTTTGTATAAATTAAACCCTTCATGCCTTCTAAACAGCTCTATCTATTATTTATTGAGCACTGTTATGTTTACCCAGTAATGATTCTCTTTATGGTTACCCTGTGCATATTAACGTTACTTGGATTACTATATATACACATATATATATATATATATATATATATATATATATATATATATATATATATATATATATATATGTGTGTGTGTATGTGTGTGTTAAACAATACTGTCGCTGTGTAAAATTAATGCATCGAACCGAACAATTTTGCACCATTTTTCTGTGCCCTTATGAAGATTAAAATGATGTTATAATGATACTAAACTGTATGTATATAATACTTATTCTAATTTTTCTCAAAAGTGATTACATAGTTTTGTTTCACAGAAAATGTCTCAAATTTAATGATTATTGTTAAAGCGTCGAAAGAGTAATTGAAATTCAAGCCATCTTGCTTAATTAGTGCTCAATGACTATGGATCAAATTTAATGCAAATCTGAAATATTTCAACTTTTAAATGGGAGGTTGAGTTTATATTATTCATTCTTAATTATCTTTAAATACTCAATTAATTAATACCTCATGTGAATATTTCACAAAAATCGGAGGTATCTTAATGTGGTTACTCCCTTTGTATGAAACTAAATTAAACTAAATATAGCCCAAAAACAAGAATAAAGAAACTTATTTCTTTGTTAATTTGATAAACGTCTTTGATGGTACGACGTCATCGCCTTGCTGTTTTTTGATGAAAAAAAAAATGACTCAATACTGGTCACCCCTGAAGAAGGAATTTTATTCCGTAATCGATAGGATTATTGTAAGAAAAAAAAATTAATCTTGTATTGCTAATTTGGCTTTTATTTCAATTTTATTAACTTTCCATGCAATACTTTAAAACTTGAACGAAAAACACACATATATATATATATATATATATATATATATATATATATATATATATATATATGTATATGTATGTATGTATAAATATATATATATATGTATATGTAACTAGAAAATATATACATTACTAACAAAGATATATTTTACAAATAAAAAAATGAAAAACATTATTTAATGTCTCTTGCTTCTTAAAACCGTGTTAATACCGAAAATATTAACATCTTTAAATAAACAAATTAATTTTAAACGAATCACATTGTCTTGGCTTATAACCGATTTTTATTGTGATTCAAATATTTGCAATCCTTCCAAAAGAAAACTTTCAATAATTTCTTATCTGAAGACGCGTCGCCGCGCATTTCTACGTTATAACGATATACTACAACGATATGCGTACCTTGTACTGTTAACAACAATACACGGATTTACGACAATCGTTTACAACAACTACTACAAAAGCAATTCATATATGGCTAACAAATATAACAATTATTGAATGTCTATTGCCTCGAAAATATTTTAAGTTTTAAGATAGAATAATTTATTTATTCATAAAACTGCATTTTCTG
The DNA here is from genome assembly GCA_963556195.1 of Sepiola atlantica. Taxonomy (NCBI): domain Eukaryota; kingdom Metazoa; phylum Mollusca; class Cephalopoda; order Sepiida; family Sepiolidae; genus Sepiola; species Sepiola atlantica. Next base: position 73,578,330 of record OY744535.1, read on the forward strand.
TCTTACAGCGGTGTTTTATTGTAGTTCACTTATATATATATATATATATATATATATATATATATATATATTAGATGCTTACATTAGGGTCTCCTGTTTTTGTTTCACTGTTAGATACTTAATCCCCCTTTTTATTTTATTTACTTACTATTATATATTTTTATTTATTTATGAATTTCCCAACGAATGTTAAGTCTATTTTTGATTTAGTTAGTTTCTCTGGGAATTTAAACTGCATTTTCCTTTTTTTCGTTTTTTTTGCCTTTTTGTTTAAAATTACTCAAAGCTTCTTTAGACTATATATATAATATTAATTTTAAGTAAATAATATTAAATTATTATTATTTTTATATTTTTGTTTATTTAAAAAAAATAATAATCAGTACAGATTGCTACGTAGTAACGGATACATTAAGTGATATTTATACTGAAAGGGGCGAGTATAATTATCAAAAGTTGGAGCATTGCACTGAAGCCTTTAGGTGAATGTTGATGTTTTATCTTTTCGAGAGTTCTCAACTTTACATTTAACTTGGAAGGGTATTATAATAATAATATACAATTATTTTTTAGTATTTTTTTACCTACGTACGATTTCGTTTCGAGCTTATGGCTTTAATATATATCAACATCAACATCGGTAAAGTGTTCTTGAACCTGGTAGACAAGCATTTTAACATGAACAATCCACTAAATAAGATATTTAACAGACAAACTATTAAAATTAGTTACTCTTGCACCAAGAACATGCAAAATATTAAATAATTCTAATAACAATAAGGCTATAGTAAATAAATGCAATTGTCAGGTGAAAAATGAATGCCCACTGGACTGTAACTGTAAAGTAGAGTGCGTGGTTTATAAGGCCACGATATGACTGGAAGATAACAACAGGGATAAGAAAGTTTACATCGGTATTTCCGCGGGAAACTAGAAACAGCATTTCTATGACCACAAACACTCATTCCTGCACCCAGAACTTAACAAAACGGAGTTAGCGAAACAATGGTGGCTACTGAAAAATGAAAACCGGTTCCCAGTGGTTTCTTGGTCAAACCTATGTTATTCTGATGTTCCAAAAGATGCAATTTGTGTTTGGAGGAGAAAAATAAGAATCCTGAAATACGATCACGGTAATCTTCTGAATAAAAGAGATGAACTAATGGCAAAATGCCGACATAAATGTAAATGTAAAATAACCAACAACTCGCAATCCAAGATAAATTTCGATCAGTAGCGGTGGAGATACTGAATTGGATATGACTAGATTGTTCTTTTCCTTTAATCCCCTTCCTATTTTTTTATCTATGTATCTCCTTATAGACACATGATTATCTACTTGTATATATGTGTATAGTCGTGTGTTTGCCTATATATGTGTGTATGTATGTTTACATGAGTAAGTGTGTATGTGTATGTGTATGTATGCATATGTTTACAGATATTTGTAATGGTATGTATGTATTTATATGTATATTGTATATATGTATATATATATGCGCACATGTATGTATATGTTGTGTATGTATGTATATATTATTGTATGCATGTGTATGTGTGTATCTAGTCGTATGCATGTATGTTTATATTCATATATATGCATATGTATGCATGTGTATGTGTGTGTGTTGTTGTATGTATGTATATATGCATATATATGTATATATATATATGCATGTATGGGTATATGTGTATGTATGGGGTAATAGGTATATTGTGCATGTGTGTTTGTATACATAGGTATGTAATGCCTATAAATTTCTTACGTAAATATGTTTTATGGCTGATATATGTATGTATATATATATGTGTGTGTATATATTTTGTGGCTGATATGTGTATGGTTATTTGTATGTATGTATGTACATGTATGTATGTATGTGTGTGTGTGTATGTATATATATGTAAATATATGTATATATGTATGTATGTGTATGCGTATATGTATATGTATTGCATATGTATATGTATTGTATTGTAGCTTTTATACATACTATTAATATTGCCGATACTTTTCTGGATACTATTGTGATTATTATTAATGGTGGTATTATTATTGTTGTGTTGTTATGGCCTTGTGACGTATTTTAGGTAATCGAGTGGGCTATCAAATCGTATGGTACTATTAAGATTGGTATTTGTATTAATATTGTTATTGTCATATAATCTGAGTATTTATTTTAATAGGTGATTTGGGATATTGCTTACAATGTTACCAGTTAATTTCTTAGAGTTTATTATGGTCATATAATCAGAAAATTTACTTAACATAATATGGTTTTACGAGTGTTTTCTTCGGATAACACGCTAAAAACACGTGAATTAAATTGCCTCATTTGTGGATTGATGTGGACTGCATATATATACGTGTGTGTGTCTGTAGATGTATATATATATATATATATATATATATATATATATATATATATATATATATATATGCATGTGTGCATATATGTGTGTATATGTATGTGTATATGTATATGTGTGTATATGTGTCTGTATATGTATGCGTGTGTGCGTGTATATATATATATATATATATATATATATATAGATATGTATGGTTGTGTATGTATGTACGTACATATGGTGTATACGTGTATATGCATGCCTGTGTATGTGTATGTGCGTGATATGGTCTCTGACCTTAGATATCTAGTGTCTATTTTCAAATCTTTTCTTAGGTCCCTCCCAACCTCAATATTCTTTTAGTCGCCAGACTGTAGATGCCATTTTCCAACTGAGGATGAGAACTGGTTATTTTTTGACACGACCTGATTTCTTGAGAGACATTGAATAACCCCCCCCCCATGCCTACTTTTACAATTTCTATTTATATATATATGGCCTCCTCTTCCCTCTCTTTAATAAATTATGTAATTCCCCTCTACATAATTATAGATTAAATATGCTTCAAATTTCCCCCTCTCTCTAAATATGTATTAAATAGGTTGGTACTCCCCCTCTCTCTAATTATATTTGAATTGTCGCGTTTGAATTTCCACATTTTTTTCACTTTCAAAAATGTAATCATCTAAATTGGATCCTTGACAATACCACAAGGTTGAAATAAATTATTGCATCGATGATTATGTAATTACGTGTTACTATATTTTATATATATATATATATATATATATATATATATATATATATATATATATATATATATATATATATATATATGGGAAATAATATAGGAAAAACCAAGAGATAGTTTTTTTTATATATTAATCAACGTTTCGTGTTTATTGTAAGACTTCCTCAGAATGATAATTTGAAGGAAAATGTCATGCAAGTACATCGAAGTTTGGGTTGACATGGTGGAGAGATGAAGGAAAGTAGTAGCCGTGGCTACGTTGAGCGCCGGAGCAGAGTCCAGGCTGTGAGTAGTCAATGGTCATGAAAGAATCAAATGAATATGGAAGGCTTTGAGTAGATAAAATTGTGGAAAGAAGAGGGAGGGGGAAAACACTGTGTGTTTAGCATGTAGGTAGTATTATAGTTGTAGAAACAATATTTGAAGAAGTGAAGACAACTTTGAAAATAGGGGGTAAGAATATGATTGAAATGGGCAAAAAGGTGGGAGAGGTGAAAGGGGGGCAGTGAGATTTTTGTTGTGGTGAAATGTGAATTTTTTAGGCCGGTGGGAGGGAGGAAGGGAGAGGGAAGGGTATAGACCAGAGTGGTTATGTCAAAAATGTGTGAGCATATGTGTGTAAGAAAGAATCTGTAGATGTGTGCTGGAGACCAGGGGGTGGGGGTGGGCATCAGAAGAAAGAAAAATAATTTTAATTTTAGGGGAGTGATAAGTAAAATGTGGTCTCTCTCTCTCTATTATATATATATATATAAATAAATATATATATATATATATATATATATATATATAATTTATATAATTTATTTAAAATGTATTATATGTTACAAATTACAGAAAACGTACCGAGTTTCATCCAGATGGGCTGACTTTTGACATTAAAAAAATGTTTACGTCTAGTGTAATTGTCGGCGTTCTGAATGAGGTAAAACCACGATGAGAAATTACGGTAACGATAAAAAAACGGTGCATTCCAGAAAGTCTCTCTGGAGAAAATTGGTTGGGAATTGATTGAGTTTTATTTCATTTATCATCTATAGTTTTTTATTAATCTTTCTTACTGTTTAGTGTTTAATTTATTTATCCTGTTGAAGTTTTGTATTTTTATTTTTATTTTTAATTAATTTAAGGTGTGGTGTGTACATCGTCCTGGAAGGTGAAAATACAAAGGTGTGAATACGTCGTTTAAAGCTTGTAATATTGACGTCTCTTTTTGATGGTGATACGGGGTTTTAATTTATATATGGAATTTAGTGTTTATGTTATTTCTAGTTTTGTGTTTAAAACTCTTATTTTATTGGGTGTTTTTATTTTTATATGTTGTTTCATATTTTGAAGGATCAGTTTGAACGAAAATCAAGGGAGCTGGGTTCTCTGTATACATGTATGCATAAGTATTATATAAATATTTTATAAAAATATATCTCGTGAAAATACTAATCTATAAATTATAAACAAACAAAGAATAAAAAAATAATAAATAAAGAAATAAAATAATTTAATTAATCCCACCTAGAGCCTAACCATGAAATTATACCACTCAGTAATCTCTAAATTTAAGCACACTTTTGAAGCAGTAAAACAAACAACACCCATCGTAAATAATTAAATCAATTTTAATATAAGTCAACAAAGATTAAAACCATGTATTATTTCGATCCTAACCCAGTACTTATTTTAAAAGGGACACATCAACAATCGCAGCGTTTTAACAGTAGATTCACACGTCTCACTTCACTTCTAAAGAGGTTCGTTAATACGAACGGAACCGGTCAAATCTCTTGTTTTTGTTTTTCTCCTGCATTTTAACCTGTTTTCCGTTTGTCTTTTTTTTTCACACATTTTGTGTACCACGGCACTTCATTTTCATGACTTATCGTGTACCTTACCCCCTACATATATATATATATATATATATATATATATATATATATATATATATATATATATATTGGAAAAATTAAAATAATAAATAAGTAAACTTATATACTTTACAAGTTTATTACAAACAAATCTGGCAACAAATCACAATTCATTAAAACGTCTTTTGATCAATAGATTTTCAAAGAAAGATATCTTTTCCCTAAAAGAAGATGAACACATTATTGATAAATATTAATTTGTAAAAATTTACAAAACAATTACCCATAACACGTAAACCGCGTGCTACACACAACAGCCTTCAACACAAATCATCATTTCTACTTGACTGCGACAAATATGTCAAAACCAAGAAGGATTACACAATAAAAGAGTGGCAAATAACTATACTTTTGAAACTAGCATATATCGCTGAAAGTACTCAAGCAGTCGAGAGAGAACTCAATAAGCGGGGCCTACAGTTATATATTACCCAATATGACGGCTTTTTTTCAACTTAACTTGCGAGAGATTATTTATAAATAAATATTAATTTTAAAATTAACACATATACAGATGTGTTTCACACACACACACACACACACACACATATATATATATATATATATATATATATATATATAAATATATATATATATAACTTCTTTTGGGGATATAGTAGGAAAAACCTCAGCAGAGTGCTCGATTACGTTAGAATTAAGATTAAGACAATTATTTATTTTTTGGTACAGAAAAATTAGTATATCATTAGTACCTTCGGTTTCAAGCTGATAAGGACTTAGGTATACGTATATATATTTGTACAGAATAATTAGTAGAACATTAGGACCGTCGGTTTCAAGCACTGAAGAACTTAGCCATCCAGCTATCTTCAGCTTATGTTGTCATCTGTTTCGGAAATGTGAAGTAACGTGTAACTCTCGTTTGGACGCGTTATTCGCTTAGACTGTTATGTATATTTGGTTTAATTTAGTGTAACGGAAGTTTAATAAGGTTTGAAAAAAGGGGGAGGGTAAAACGTAACAGTTGATATTTAAAAATGGAAAAGATAAAAAAATATAAAAAATATAAAAAAATAAAAATATTTCTATATAAATCCCGTGATTCAATGTTCATAAGTAGCGTAAATTTGGCGGTTACTGTTTTGAGGGTTAATACTGTGTTTTATAGATAAAATAAAGAGATAAAATAGGTTTAACGATTATACTTATGAAGAGATATCAAGGTTAAAAATACACGCATTAAATTCAAGTTTAAGGCCTGGATTAAAGGACTTTAAATCAATCCAAAAAAAATCTATTAATAATGGAGTGTATGTATCTGTCTGAAGCCGAAACTCCAGTATGACTCTTTACTAAGTCCGCCAGCGTTCATAATATTTGAATACCTTTAGAATTAGGAAACTATTAATCAGTTAATTTAGATTAGATAACATTAAATAACATTAGATAACATATAATAAACAAAGAAGAACGAAATTTCAAGACGAGGCTGCGATTAGAACGGAAACCGTGTCAAGAATTTTAGTGAAAGTATTATTTACTCCTCTCCAGGAGTTAGGCACAAGGCCAGTTTTATCCTACTCCCACAAGTAAGATGTGACCCAAGGTCGGGTCGGAAAGTGGGGGTTGAAAAGCCAGCGCCCGAGAGGTGAGCACTCTGGGCAGCCCCGTCGGCATTCCCAGGTAGGGGCGCCTCAAGCAGTAAGCAATTAACTTACTCCTCCCCAAAGAGGGGAGGCAAAGTGAAAGTAATATTTTTTCAAACTTTTTATATACTGTTATTAAAATCGTTCAGACACTAGACGTGTTTTGTCATTTACATAAGTCATTCCTTTTAACCTTCAATTAAATTCATATTTACAAATATACACTTATAACTGCTATTACAAAATTTACATATGTATTTACAATATTTTCCGATAAGGTGATATTAATAAAAATTATTCATACAATTAATTAAAGTCATTTCCTTCATAACCGGCGTGTTTTCTAAACCATACTCTTTCAATGACGAGTACAGTTAAAATTGCAAAGTCATCCTTTCGAAAGTGACGTCATTTTGAGAGGATTTCTTTTCACATTATAATTCTTCATTTTCATTACATTGTCAAGATGAGGTATTTTGCTGTAAATAAAAATTAAACAAGGCATATCCCAGCCATTAGTAAATGGGTGACCATTTTTGAAAACTTAATTGCTGACGCATCCTTCCGGTTCTTTCCGGAAGTGACGTCATCGTGAAATGATTTTTCAATTTTCATTCTTTATTTTCATTACGTTGATAAGACTAGGTGTTTTATTGTAAATTGAAGTTATGCAACAAATATCTCGGCCATTACTAAATTGGTAACCATTTTGGAAGAATAACAAAACTGGTCCTTTGATATGACGTAGGCGCCTTCAACAGCATATTTAAACATGAGTTCTTTGATATGACCGAGGCGCCTCCTAATTTAACAATTTTTTTAACTATGAATGGGGGAGGGTAAAACCATATTTTTAGGGGGGGAAGATAATTTTTTTTTGTTTTTATTTTATTTTTTCTAACTGAAAATATAACTATTACTGGGGAAGGATAACAAATTTTTTCTTTTTCTAACGGAAAATATTACTATTCATGGGGAAGGGTAAAAAAATGTTTTTCCTTGGGTGGGGGGGAGGTAACAAAATTATTTGTGTAAAAAAATTTTTTTTGATGGTTGGGGAATTTTTAAAAATTATATTTTTAACTGAAAATATTAGTATTCATGGGGAGGGTAAGAAAAATTCGGGGGAGGGGTAAACAATTTTTTTTTTGTTTTTCTTCTTTTTTTAACTAAAAATATTCTTGGTTAGAAACAAAGAAAATCAATGTCTACCCACCCAAGAAATATGAGTGGAGCTCTATCGGTTTACGGGTGAGCGTTCATTTCTGACGCGGCAGCCTAGCAAAAATATGCGACCGGAGGGAGCATATATTTGCTAGTTTAAATAAAGATTTAGCCCGGCCCCGGTCCTGACAGTTTGTCGGACGGTCTAAGGGCAGTAACACTCTTGAATAATTTGTATTCGGGATTTAACATCATAGTAAGATATAGTGAACACCTGTGGGAGTAATAATATTGGTATACTGATTAAGACTGGTTTAGAGATAAAAGTAAGGATTGGGTCGGCAAGATTGAATCTGTTTAGGAGATATGAGAGGTTAGCATTTTAACAAATATATAGTAGGGAGATTATGACAGTAATAATTATGTAAAATGGAGGTGTTACTCTCTTAATGACCGGAAACATTATTATTGGAAAAGCTATTATTTCATATTTACGTAGTGTAAATAATTGATCTTGAGTAATGGTGTGGATTTGGCCCGATTAAGGTATTAATTGTTATTTTTTAAATTTATATTTATGAGGGGTGATAGTTGGGAGGATTTTCTGGAGTAGAAGTAGGTATTAGTTAGAGCATTATGGAGTTATGTATTAAGCAAAGAGGGTGTTGCTAGGCCATTATGTGTATCGGTAAGTCCAATTTATAAGTAGGGATTGTCTCTTGTGGATGCATCCTTTAAAAATTTCATCTCTTTATTGAAACAAATGGTGCCGGTATTTCAGCAGAATTGTTTAATTGTATTTATATTATGAGGGGTGATAATTGGGGTGATTTTCCGAGTGGAAGTAGGTATTTAGTGGGGCAATTATATGGTGATTAGGCAGAAGGGGGTTGCTAGGCTTTTATGTGTATAGGTAAGTCCAATTTATAAGTAGGGCTTGTCTCCTGTAGATGCATCTTTTAAAGATGTCATCCTAATATTCAAATATATATATATATATATATATATATATATATATATATATATATATATATATATATATATTAGTATTACATGTATCCACATAAAATTTTATAAGAGGATATCATTTTTTTATGTATCGATTTTCAGTATTTACTTCAACATTCTCGATACGTAAGTAAAGCTAGGTAGTAAGCTATGAAAATGTATTTAACGCAGATGAAACGCAAGAGCCTCTGTGTAGCTTAATTGCCATAAAATATTTTCATAGTTTACTACATATATATATATATATATATATATATATATATATATATATATATATATATATATATATATATATATATATATATATATATATATGGGTGTGTATGTGTATGTCATGATAACATGCAGGATATTCTATAAAATGTCATCTTACTTATTTTTTCGCTATACTGGCAAAATGCGATCGGGATTCAGTCTTATTTTGCTCAATTCGGATTTAACGGGTTTTATAATTGGACAACGAACTTTGATTTGATTTGGGTTGCACATATCGGGATTTTGAAATTTTGATTGGACTTTCTATATTATTTGATTTATTTATCATTAACATTGGATTGACACATTTCGCGACTGGATAACTTTGTCAGCCCCTTCAATTTCACGTATATGGACTGCTGTTTGTAACTTGGAGTAATGTCTTTCCTGATTATGTTTCTCAATTTGTATGACCTGGATGGACTGTATGGATTCAACAAAAAGTATGTTTTTGGGTTGATATGTTTGATGTTATGTATTTTTATAATTTGTGTATATAATTTTATATATTTTCAAAGCGTAATGTTATTACCTGTAGTAGTATAGCTGCGGTAATGGTCCTCTGAAGAGAAGAATTATCTTTGAAAACTCATGAGCTTAGGACTTAAGGATACTTTGCTTGAACTTTGAATTCTAATAACATTTGATTGACACCTTATTTTATTACTTCATTTTATATATATATATATATATATATATATATATATATATATATATATATATATATATATATATATATATATATAATTAACTTGTTACAAATATCCAGGGGGTATAAATCCGAAGGAAGTTGAAACCGGGTTTATGATAGTGCTAAATGAAAATTCAACCGAAAACCCATCCCAGACTAACTATTATATTGGTCTGGCAGGTAACAACTTCAAGGAAAGATTCTACAACCATAAACTCTCCTTCAACAACCCTGACCATCCTGGCCAAACTGGACTTTCACTACACTACCACAAAATAAAAACAAAAAAAAACTCCCATAATAAAGTGGAAAATCTTGAAACAATCTAGCACCTGCAAATCAATAAACTCACCATGTAGATTATGTTTAAATGAAAAACTGGAAATTATCCGTTTTAAAGACAAAAATAAACTCTTAAATAGAAAACAAGATACGTCTATCAACTGTAAACATAGTAGACTCTACCTCCTTAGCAACCCACATACCCCACCTTAACCCCACACCAACTCCCCACATAATTTTTAAAATGGAAAATATGTTGTTTTCTTTTTACAAAAATGAATGATTACATTAACCCCCACATTATACACTACCTCAACACACATTATAACCACCTACCCAAATTTACCACCCAACCCCACCCCAACAAGTCCCGATGAATCTATAAATATATAACCACCCCACTAAACTATCAATAACATCAAATCTCTAAGTATTACCTATAATTCTCAGCCTCAATAGCCTCTCAGTCATACTACCAATTCTACCAAAATCATCTCCCACCTAAACCCATAACTTGGATAGCTATTAACTCTGATATCACTTAGACTAATCTAATCTCAATTACTTAATCCTTAGATTACTATCTTGAACACTTAATTATTGACTGGTGCTTAGTCCTTGTCATTGGTAGTAGAACTATTAAAGCCTACCATCACTTGTAGACTTATTTCGCCCAATGACTTCGCAAGTAGCAGGATGGTAATAATGGTTAAAATTATTATTATTATTATTATTATTATTATTATTATTATTATTATTATTATTATTATTATTATTATTATTATTATTATTATTATTATTATTATCGTTATTGTTATTATTATCCTGTTATTTTTATTTTTATTAATGCTATTATCACTGCGACTATCGTAGGTATGATTGGCATTGTTATTATTATTGTTATTGTAACCGATTTTATTAATACTAAAAATGGTTACACCATTAAAATTACTTTATATAATGATTCCACTAGTATTGATTTTAGTATAATATAATCACAAATAAAAAATATTATCACAACAAAATTCACTACAATTACTGAGCAAGCCATAAATAACTATATTAAAATAGAATGCAAAAGTAGCAATTAATACCCTAAATTAAAATTATCAAACATTTTTATCTACACGATAATTACCTATTACAACAAAAATGACAGTTATAACTCTATGATTATAATTCTATTCTAATTTTAAATTTAACCCCCCCCCCCTGCCCCCTGCCCCCCTGCCCCCCCTGCCCCCCTCCCTGGCTGGAATTGAGGTCACGATGGCCCAGACACGAGAGACACACGAGAGAACCTCCCACGCAACTTTTTTAAACATGACTTGTTGGGGTCTCCCCCTCTCCCCCTCCCTTCTCATGTCCCCGTTATAGGCAGAGCTCCATCTCTGTCCCCCTCCCTCTAATGCATCTTCAATTTCCGGTTGAGGTTGAATTTAAAATCTTTGCCATTTGATTCCATTATAGCTTGAAGAATTAACGTTCATTGCGAGCGTTAATGAAACAGAATATATTTTGTCGCAATTAATGGAATAAAATCACCACCAACAATATATATATATATATATATATATATATATATATATATATATATATATATATATATATATATACATATATATATATATATATATATACACACACACACACAATGTGATTCAGAACTAACGCCCAATACTTAGAAGTTACACTAGTGAGTTATATTTGAAATATAATTTTTACAAGAAATGAATGTGGGGGGGGGGGGGGAGCAAGGGTTATAAATTATGCGTTATTTTTTCTTTAGTCCTCACATTCTACGAGCGATATTTTGACAGTGGGGGAAAAATGCTGTATTTTTGGATTGGCGACGATTTTCAATACTCTTATATTATTCTTCAAAATTTATATTTCAATCTATCAATTTTGTTAGCCTTATTATTCGAGTGGATTTTTTTATCTTTGATAAGTGTTGACTCAATAGTTAAAAAAAAGAAAAAGAAGTTCCTTGTCAACACAGTTGATGCGGTTTCAAAGCAGCTTTAGAAGCCGATGGCGATTGCTGGCCCTTTTATAGAATTTTGAATAAAAACCCCTGCTATCGACTTTATTATCATATTCATTTCTTGTACAAAAATATTTCAGTAATAAATTGCGAACTTAATAACAAGGAGTTACTATCGAACCATCCTGTATATATATATATATATATATATATATATATATATATATATATTGAGAGAGAGAGAGAGAGAGAGAGAGAGTGAAAGAGAGGGAGAGAGGAGAGAGATACAGTTGTCTTTATTATAGAATAGAAAATTATATTACCTTCATAAACATGAGAAAGTGTTTGACATAATCAAAAATCTGTCTATAAAATATGTCAGTAATAAATTACGAACTCAATAATAGGGAGTTACTTTCTAATCACCCTATATATATATATATATATATATATATATATATATATATATATATATATATATATATATATATATATATGTATATATATATATATACAGTGGTATTTATTATACAATAGACGAATAAATATATTCCTTTCAAAAACACGCGTGTCAATCAGAAAGCAGTGTTTGACATGATCAAAAATATGTCTATAAAATATTTCAGTAATAAATTACGAACTTAATAATAGGAAGTTACTTTCCAAGCACCATATATATATATATATATATACAGGGTGGGCAAAAATAAGGGTCCTATTTTTAAAAATTCATAACTTTTTTATTTATTGATTTAAAAAATTTTTTTTTTTTAGAATAAGTAAAGGACCCCTTCCGAAGCAAGCATGAGCCGTATTAGCCCTAAGGAACGTACCCTCATTTAGAAAACATTATTTTTGCTTAAAAAACTCAAAACAGTGTAAAAAACAATACTTTAGTTTTTGTAAGTTTTAAGAAGTGTTTTTCGGCTAAAATTTGTTTTGTTTATTTCAAAAAATCTCGGAAGGGTCAGTCTACACACACATAAAGTTTGGTGAGTTTAACTTTTATTTTGTGGAAGTTATTCAAATTCAAGTTATTCAAATTTAAAGATAGGACCCTTATTTTGGCCCACCCTGTATATATATATATATATATATATATATATATATACAGTGGTCTTTATTATACAATAGACGAATATATTCCTTTCATGAACACGCGTGTCCATCAGAAAGCAGTGTTTGACATGATCAAAAATCTGTCTATAAATTCTGATTAAAAAAAACATTAAAGCATCATGGCCGACTCTTCCTATTTATCAGACCTGACAACTCATAAAGAAACTAAAACACAAGCTGGGAATGAGAATGTGGTATAAAAAATCACGCTCCTTTCAAGATGCTAACGTTTGATCTTTCCTGATTGGGTTAGTGGAAAGCCCTCCTCATTAGAGGCGCCAATAACACGGTAAAAACAACACAAAAAGAATTAAAGAGTAGAAGTCGATACTTTTTCGTCTGGTCATTGTGATTGTCGAGACCATAACATCAACGAAACGAAATAATCGTGATGACACTTTCTTAGATTGGATGTTGTATCAACAATAACGACGCCATATCGGAGAGGTGTTCGTTTTCATTCTTTATTTATTTATCTCTACTGCAGGAAGTTTAGAAAGGTGAAGTATTGAAAATCAAGCGCCCTATATGAACTGCGTTCTGCTCAATGAAAAACAAATGCTAGAGCAGCCCCGTCGGCATACCCCGGTAACAACGCCTCACATCGTTAGCAATACACTTACCTATTCTTAGAGAGAACGTAAAGTCTGGAAGGGTGGACCTCCTATGAATTTACAGTATATACCACAGCTCAACAGCAACTAAGCAACGGTCGTTTTCGCTGTATATCTCGACGCACAAACATTCGAACTGTGGTGGTATGGTATAAGTTTTGTAAATCACTTCTATCTCTAACGTACGAGGTCGCCTGAGTCTTATACACCGCACCACAATGTTCCAAACAGATAAATGATCACCATACTACATATTGCCCCTTTAGTGTCGAAATAGTGTAAATCGCACTACTCAAGAAGTGGTATCATCAATAACCTGCTAACGACGTCTAGGCTTGATAAGTTATGCACTAATGTTGGCCCCAACGAAAGAAGAGGATCAACAACAATTAATAGGAAGCACACCATTGAGAGAGATTTGATCGCAACGGGGATAAGCTGCAGGAACGCTGTGGATGAAGCTTCAGACCAAAAGCGATGGTTTACTTTTAATGCCTCATGCATATATATATATATATATATATATATATATATATATATATATATATATATATATATATATAGAGAGAGAGAGAGAGAGAGAGAGAGAGAGAGAAAGATGAGAGAGAAAGTGAAGGAGAGAAAGTCAGACTGACCGAGCGGCATAACCTACTAATTATACAAAAATTATTAACTTAGATTTTATTATATTTAAGGGAAGAAAAATATATTATTTGATTTCATATAATTTTTTTTAAAAAATTGGGTGAAGTGGGGAAGAAACGAAACCGCGCACTCAATATGTTCAGTCTAATACTTTCACCACAAAACAGTTCAGACATTTATTATGTCGACTTTAAAAAAAAAAAACACGTATAAAAACTCGGATATACGTATTTAAATCTTAAGGAGGTTCTGTCTCCATGGGTCTCTGCAAACTGGGGGCACGTAGATATTATGCACATAAGAAGTAACGTCGAGATACAAGACAACTTCCATTGTCTTCCCCGGAAAATGTTATTGATATTATATGAATTGCATTTTTTAAATTTTAAAGTATAGGTTTGTCTACATAGCTACCTTAAGTTAGTAGAGGACTCATTGTCTTCTCCAGAAAGTTTTATGTATGTCATTTAGATTTGAAAAAATAGGATATATTGTAAGTTTTTAGGGGGCTATATCTTTATATCTTTCTAAGGGGTGATCTTAAAGATTCGGAACCACTTCCATTATCTTCTCTTCTGAAGTTTACAGAATTTATATGGATCCGATAACCTTTCTTTCTATATGGAACCCACAAACATCCTCTCACACACCGACTTTTATATATATATATATATATATATATATATATATATATATATACAGAGAGAGAGAGAGAGAGAGAGAGAGAGAGAGAGATTTGTGTGTGTGGTGTGAATATATAACTAGTACAGTGATTACAAGAGATTGATTCACTTATAAGCAAGTGGATTTTCTAACGAAGGAGTTGGTACTAAAATGTTATTGTGTTTTTCCAAATAGTTTTAGAAGTGCTAATATCTTGCAAAACTATATTCACAGACACACCCACCCACACACACACACACACACATATATATATATATATATATATATATATATATATATATATACATATATATACATATATACATACATATATATGAGGTTATGAAACTATATTTATGGCAATTAAGCTACACTTACAGTCAGCCAAACCATTGTTTGAGTGAATCCCTGTCATTGGCAAATGAAAACATTTAGCCGTGGGAGAAAATAACAATAGCTCTGATTGGTTTGCTAGCTAGACTAAACTCTACGTTTTAGCCTGTCGATTATCTACGGGGATGAAACGCGGAAGCCTCTGTGTAGCTGAATTGCTACAATTATATTTTCATAATTTAATACATAGCACATCTCACGTATTGAGCGCTGTTGTGGTAAATACTGCAAATCGATACATAATATATTATATCTCCGTATACTA
>OY744535.1:73599047-73631547 GCA_963556195.1 Sepiola atlantica
TATTGTATTTTTATGTAAAAACATGTCATTTGTTGTTGGAGAGAGACACTGTTTCATGTTTGTCTGTACAAAAGTGTGAAAATACATTGTTTTATTGTGGGAGAAAATGGCGGAGAGCCAGAAGAGTTGAGAGCTGTGGATAAAGTCCTCTTACTAGGAGGTGAAAAAAATTCCTCCTGATTTTTTTAGGGAGAGGTGATAAAGCAAAATGGCGGAATGTATGTTTATATAAGAGGTGATTTGAAAATTCTCTTGGTAGAAAGTGTGTCAAAAGTCTTACTGTGGGAGGTTAGTTGAAAATTCTTCCTGTTTTTTCTACCTCGATGAAAGAGCGAGGTTGATTCCCTCTCTCTAGTATAGGAAGCATGTACCAATGGACAGGAGCCTTTCCAACAAGGAATTGCTTTGTTGCATTTGGGCTGGAGAGGGCTAAATGCATCTTTGTGATTCCAGTTCGGATATCACCCAGTCGGTGTTTGTTTTATTGTTCTTGTTTATGGTTGTCTGTCAAGTCTCTGACGTTTCTAAACTCATGTAATATAATTTGTGTCTTGTAATTTATATAATAAATCACAAGTTGGGCATGTTAGGTGTGTGACACTATGGATGTCGCAAAGATCGGGGCCCGGTAAGAAATACGAAATGACTTATGAACGCACACAAAAGAAAATGCAGGAGTGGTCAATTTCTATTGTTCAAGGCCGAGGTCTTGTCGGTAACTAAGACAAAGAGATAATATATTTAGGAGTGACAGTGTTTTACGACATCTTTGACGACCACGGATTAGTTTTACGACAGGGAACGGTTTTACGGCAAAAGGTTGACAAGTTGGTGACTCGAAAAGAAGACAATCAGTGAGGATCGAACCTCCCCAGAGAGCGGATCGGACCGGGAAAAAGATGAGATGAGCTGACGACTTGAATAACGACAATAGGAGTCTCGACAGTCCGCGGCGGTGTCAAACACATTCATAGTTCCAACTAAATTATACACAAAGTATATGTGTTTGTCTTATTTCTCGAGAGTTGTGTTGCTTTTATTTAACTTGTGGACCAGTGCTGTGGTCTCGACGATTCGTCAGTAGATAGACGACTCGGCTAGACGATGAAGACAAGGAGAAGGCCACAGCCACACAATGTTGAAGCTGATGGTCGTCAAGTAGGGCAGCATGGGACTACATATATATATATATATATATATATATATATATATATATATATATATATATATACTTACATTGTATTTTTTATTATAGAGTGGAAGATATATATATATATATATATATATGTTTATGTATACATATATATAAATATATATATATATATATATTTATATATATGTATACATAAACACACATATATATATATATATATATATATATATATATATATATATATATATATATATATATATATATATATTAGTTACATGCCAAAATGGGCGTCGCTTGTATTGACTATAGTTCCTAAAATTGTATATTCCTAATTTTATAAAGTAGGTTACTTTTAACTTTTGATTGTGTTTGAAAGAGAAACGCATTAAGTTAATATCCAAAAGGAAACAAATGTATCTTTACGTGTGAAAAAAATAAAATGAAAAATGTTATTAAACGGCTCAAAAAAGTGAAAATCAGCTGAAACCGCAGATTCAATAAAACATGTTTAAAATTCGCTGGATAGGTAAATATCAGTTTTCTGGAACTGTTCCAAAGATACTTATTAAATCAATATCTTAAGAGAGTGAATTACAAAAGGATTTACCTCTTTCTTGACTAAAAAATACTTAATTATCCCAATAAAAAAGTAAAAGTTAGGTTCCGGACGTCTTTTCGCTGTGTTATAATTTTAAACAGAAAATATGGATACAAAATCTCTTAGTATGGAAGACTCGAACAGCAGTAATAGTTATTTTTTAGTCTTTCCTTTACGAACTGCGTCAATTTTATTAATTATTTTTACATGCTGATTGATTAAAATTTTGAACAATTACATTATTCGATTTATTCTTTAAGAATTAATCTAATTTGAAATTAAATTAATCCTTAAAGAATAAATAACTAATTTATTGTTACGACACATGTAAGAATTTCTTCCATGTGTCGTAACATTAAATTACATTAATTCTTTTAAAATAAAGCTAAATAAAGAGTATATTATTTTTATTGTGAAAAAGTAAATTAAAGTCAATGATACACGGACAATAGTCATTGTGAAACAAGTGTAAACATGAACAATTATTTATTAATAAATAAATAAAATAAAATTTTGAAAGAACATTTCATATTTGAATTATATTTATTTATTAATAAATAGTTGTTTTAAACTTTTTAAATGATATTTATTAATGAAAAAATGACAAAACAAATAGAAACTTACGATTAATCTTTCAAAATAACTGACGATGACTTGTGAAATTAACGAAATTGTTGACTCCTTGAAGATAACATTTGAAGACGGTATGGGGTGTAAGTGCACAGACCTACCATACCTCTCCAAGTCAATCGTTAGTAGAAATTATCCATTTTTAAAATTCATTTTCTCGCTATGTGGCTGATTGTCAAATGTTAAAAATTCTTGTTAATTTTTAAGATTATAATAAAATTTTAACGCTGATGATGACACGTTCATGTTAGAAAAATAAATATAATTACACCGCATTTTATATTTTCCCAGAAAATCTTATCATTAAAATCACATAGAATATTTTTTGGCAATTGTATTATTTTATTTGTGAAAATATTGATTAAACAATGCTTTATTCAATGAAAACATTGCAAATTCAAGAACTTAATTTTTTCCGAGTTATATTGATTTTATTAACAAGGAATTGAGGGTCTGTTTCGTAATATATTTTTCGAAATAATTACAAAAAAACATTATTTTAAACATACTGATTTATTATCATAAAAAATGTAAACATTCATGCATTTTTTAATAACATATCAAAATATAACTTTAGTAAAGGTGTATTTTGTTTTAAAAAATAATACATTTTCGCTAAATTTTTTAAAAGTATAACCATTTCATTATATTAGGTGATCGTTAATTAAAAAATACTGAAAATCTTATTTAATTTGTTAATTTCTTGAATTTTGGTGAATGTAGAGTAAAAATGGGTTTACGTTTTGGGGATTGGCCATTGATTTTACACGTGCCTAATATATATATATATATATGATGGACTCTCCCGTCGATTTCGACGTATGAGTGCCCCACCAGGGGCTGCCCGCGCGTGAATTTGTAATTGCAACCTGAGTCGGCATTGCTTGATTCCAATGGCAAGTAGTAATACAAGACGACTGGAAACAATGCCGAGATAAGCAGAGAGCACATACAGCACCTGGTATTCCTAAATGGTCACCCATTTAGTACTGGCCAGGCTCAACGCCGCTTAACTTCGGTGATCTAACGGGAACCGGTGTGTCAACGTGATTGTGCCGTGTGTGTATGTATGTATATATATATATATATATATATATATATATATATATATATATATATATATATATATATATATATATATATATATATATATATATATATATATATATATATATATATATATATATGTTTGTTTTTTTGTTTTCGAACAAAACATAACTGTTAGAAATATTGAAGCGAATAGATGTTTTTATTTATTTATTTATTTTTTATATTTTTTATATTGCTTCTTTCATTTATTTATTTTATTATCGATATCATGTGTAAAGTTATGCTGGGAGGGTAGTGTAAAATAGCTCGTATTGATGTAAATTCAAGTTCTGTTCGGATAGAATAAGTTTGCTGATTAAAGGAGATACATTGTAGATTACGTTGTTTAATTTAGTTAAAGTGTATAATGATTGTTGATTTAACAGGCCTTCGTCGATATTTATTCAAGTTTAGTTTGCTCAAGTTTAACAAATGATCGTGTTGTAATACATGGGGGGAAAGTGTTTTCAGAGAATTGTTATTTTGGTCAATCTTATTTATGTTAACCTAACTCTTTCTTTAGTTCCTACTTATATCCGATGACAATTATATCCTTTAGAAATTCGCGAATCATGATGCATTTTTAACTTTGTCAGAGGCTTTAGCGATGAATAAGTTAGTGTCTGGCGCAAGTCAACTCTTCGTTTAA
Organism: Sepiola atlantica; assembly: GCA_963556195.1. Lineage (NCBI taxonomy): Eukaryota > Metazoa > Mollusca > Cephalopoda > Sepiida > Sepiolidae > Sepiola > Sepiola atlantica. The sequence continues at coordinate 73,603,167 of OY744535.1, forward strand.
AGTAATACCGAGATCACTTTTTCACTTCAAACACTCTCTTAATCAATTTGTTATGAAAAAAATTTATGTGTCTTAACATAATTAGAATGTCTAATCATGGTTTATTTGATGTTTTCTTCTTTGCACTTATCAATGCTTCAACTTCCGTCTCTGCCTTTCATCTATTAAATGGTTCAGTACAATTATTAAAGTCCAGAAATGTTTAAGACTTCTTCGACTTTCGGTATCGGGACGGAATTTTAATGCTGTATCATTAAATGAGGCAGTACGTTGTATAATGAATATAGCTTTTCGCCAAAAGGTAGCAGCTCGCCTGTCTGCTAAGAGGAGTCGATTTGACCTGACACCGAAATAATATGCTAATGCGGCGTCGCAGTTTCCATAGATCGCTAAATAATTTCGACGTGGAAAAATAATCGGAAATAAATAAATAATTAGTAACTGGGTGCATCAGAATATAAAGACGAAGGGTGTTTTGTAATTTTACATGTATCCGCATCTTAAAACTGGAAGCGGTATCTAATCTATACTTTGCTAAACAACTGCAGAGTGACGATTATGATATATAAATATATATATATATATATATATATATATATATATATATATATATATATATGGGAAAATGAAAAAGGAAAACCAAAAAATGGATGTTTTTTATGTGTACATCAACGTTTCGTCTTTATTTATAAGACTTCATCAGGATAAAAATATAGAGAAAAAATGTCATGCAAGTACAGATACATGTAGGGTAGACACATTGGGAGGAAAAATAAAATAAAATAATGGCCACTACTGGGTGGACGTCCGTACTTGTTGGAGAATAAAAATGAATGTTGAAGAAAATCAGTGGGGAAAAAATGGAAAGATGGGGTGAGCAAGGACTACTGTGGCTGGTGGTAAGAGAAAGAGGTGGGGGATGAGCAGGGGTAAAGTGGATGGCAGAGAGGGAGTGAAGGAGAGGGAGGAGGGAGGTGTTTGACCAGATAGCTGCGGTCAAGGTTGAAGGGGAAAAAGTAAGTTGGAATGTTTGTGTGTGGGGGGTGTATGCAGGGAAAGGAGGATGGGTAGAGAAGGAGGGGGGCTGTGATTTTGGTGGATGGGCGAAAGTTATGGTCTTAAATTCTCTCATTTTCTCAAAACGCTCTCTAAGACCATAACTTTCGACCATCCACCAAAATCACAGCCCCCCTTCTTCTCAAGAATACAGTAGAATTGAATCCTCTCTTACAACATTAAAGTACCCCAAAAATGTTATTCTCTCCTCTAAGAAAAAAGCTAACTAGATACATTTGTTAAATTGCTGGTTTATAATACGCTGTAATGTCGGAATCTCTGGCGTTGTAGAACAGTTCGCCTGTTGATCCCGCTAACGGGACGATGTGTCGTTTCTATTCGAGAATCCCAGCTGGGGGGGGGGGAACTATTTGTACTAACCATGCGTCTCTTTCTTGTTTTACCGCCGCGTCGTCGCCACTTGATATCTCTGCAGGTTTTGTGTGTCGCTGCTGCTATCTGTCTGTCGCTTCGCCCCGCGTCATAATTTCGCCCTCTTTTATTCCATCGTCCTGGCGGTTTCTTCGTAAGCTGAAATCAACTCTTTTACACACAAAATATAACAAGCCTTCTAATTTGTTTGAGCCATTTATTTTCTATTAGCTTGTCGACACTGAAGCGGTTTGCGTCGTAGTAGAGAGAGAAGCTTACGCTAGGTAATTTCCTAATTACCTGTAAAGGAAGGAAGAACGGGACTTCGTCTGGCTCTCATTTTTGGGGATCCGAAATCCCCTAGCTTATGTAATCGCTACATGGCTAAGGCATGTTAACTCGTCGGCTTCCAAGTCAAAACTGAAAATCTCACTGCCGTTTTCTCACCGGGAAAACTGTTACGTAACGAAATCTCGTGATCTACGCCAGGTGCGACATAACCCACGGCCCCGAGGTCTCGTTAACTGTCCCCGGGAATCGTGAGAACATATCGCACCAACATTGCACTAGATAACTCCGTTATAAATCGCGCAAGTTAAGTGATCTCACTGTATGTCCATCCCCCATGCGTCCCATTATATAACATATATGGAAAATACGAAAACATCTCCTAATACTACACCACCCATACTAAGAAATGTTTTCCTTCCCACTAATTCACGCAACAAACATATTTCTTTTCTCTTCCACAACATAGTTTCAGAACCACAAAGCTACCTCACTCACTATAAAAACATTTTTAAAGATATAAAAGAAAATAAAGATTTCACAGCTCCTACTCAAGCAGGAATATATACCATACCATGTGCTGATTGTGGGGAAATATATTTTGGTGAAACTCAGCGTCCTTTAAATAAAAGAATTTATAAACATAACCGTGCAATAAAAACGGTGATTCCTTCGAACGCATTGTGTACCCGCATGATTTCCTACAGTCATCATTTCAACACACGTATGGACAGTTCGATTAAATATATACACAATGTTAAACACTGTCGTCTTATTGAGTCTTGTCTTATCCAGCGGCTCAAGAACGGAATTGTTGAGAGACCCGAGTTCTTAAACATTAATACCGTCATTGCAAAAACATTTTATTTCAACAGAACTTAGCTCGATAAAGCGATGGTTATTAAGCCATTCCTTTGACTTCCTCCTCCACCTTCCCCCTCCTCTCCTCCCTCTTGTTTTCTACACACGTCTCAATTTATCTTTGCATGCCTACTATGTTCACGTTTATTCCTCCTTCTTTCCTTCCTTACTTGTATTTAAACATGCTATGTTTTTGCCTATTTTTGACAGTTACGTCAAATGCTGATACACATATTTTCTTTCTTTCTTCTTTTTTCTTTTTTTCATCTGTTCGTGACTTGTTCGTTTACGTTTTATTTTCGACGCGTCTTGTACATTTTGAATTTTTGTTCATTAAAGTTCTCACTTCCAACCGAGGATGATTGTTTCGAAGCAACTGAAATATCTTGGTAGAGCTTTTATATGTGTTTGAGTTTATATTTTTGTTAGTTTGTTGATTCGCTTACCATCAATTCCATTTTTATTTTGCTTTCTGTGTGAAACATTGTTCCTATTTAACCTCATATATATATATATATATATATATATATATATATATATATATATATATATATATATATATATAATTCCCGAAACAGTTTTTCATGGTAAACAACTGATGATCCCTTAAATAATGTTAGAAGCAAACTAATATAATAACTGTAAAAGTTAAATTGACTTACATGAGTGATTTTCCACTGAACGACTTGGGACTTAAGTTTGCTTTTTTAAATTTTTTTTTAATATAGTTTTAATGGTTGAGAAACTTCTAAGACTATATATATATATATATATATATATATATATATATGGGTGTGTGTGTGTGTGTGTGTGTGTGTGTGTGTGAATGGAAATATATGTATAAGAGTGGTTAACAGCAACTTTGTGAATTTGGTCTCCTTACTAGAAAGGAGGAAAATAGTAAACGAGTAAGAATGAAGAAACAAACGAGAAAAAAAGCTTTACTACGAATAATTGCGGTTGCTGATAAATGATTATTATGCTAACTTTCAAATATAGTTTTGATCCATCAAATATGAACATTTACAGAAAAGGGGAAATAGATGTAATAGAGCATGATGTACTATAAACTTAGAGTTAAGTAATGTTAACCTGTTAGATTTGAGTGAGAAAAACCCCACGTATAAATTAGATGAATATCAGATGCTTTTTGTTTTTTCAGCCTAGCTGTGGTATATGATACACTGATGAAGCTTCTTCGTGAATTATCTTGATATTTTGTATATCATAAAATTTGTTCATTGATAATGAAATGTTTTTGGAGGAAATATATGCCTATTTGCATACCTAAGATTTACATGATGTTAAATTATCTTTTTTCTCTCTCTGTCTATCTCACTCTCTCTCCTTCTCTCTCTCTCTTTATCTCTCTCTCTCTCTCTCTCTCTCTCTCTATATATATATATATATATATATATATATATATATATATATATATATATATATTGTTGAATATAAGAGACAACTCATGTCTAGATATCCTTTGGTAGATCCTTTCAATAGTCCGAATTAGTATCTTAGTTTCGGAGGGGAATTGGTTGATGAATTTGCCATAATTTGTATTTGTCTCCCAAGTATTTTCGGACCCATCTGGGTCCATCTTTATATAGTTTCGTACTTAGTACATAATTCCCGCCAAAAACCTTCTATAAAAACTAACACATGGTCTATACTTGATTAACCTTATTTCCCCGAAGATGGACCCAGATGGGTCCAAAACTACTTGGGAGACAAATCCAAATTATGGCAAATTCATCAGCCAATTCCTCTCCGAAAATAAGATCCTAAGTCAGACTATTGAAAGGATCTACGAAAGGATATCTAGACATGAGTTGTCTCTTATATTCAACGATACCTGTCCGCTCTGCCTAGATATATATATATTTATATATATATATATATATATATATATATATATATATATATACATATATACATATATATATATATATATATATATATATATATATATATATATATATATACATACATATATATATATATATATATATATATACATACATATATATATATATATATATATATATATATATATATATATATATATATATATGTATAAATTATTTATTTAAAAAATATACGTTACGTATTTCATAGACCTACCATGGTTTCATTGAGATAAGCTGACCTTTTATTTTTGTTAAAAAGATCGCTAGAGCCCAATTGCAATCATCAACTACTGACGAAATAAAAAACAAATCGAAGAATGGAGTTCAAAGAACATAAATAAAAAGTCAACCTATTTCAATGAAACCATAGTACGTCTCTGAAGTATGTAACGTATAGTGTTTACATAAATATTTTGTATATGAGCTCTTAACCTTATTGCGATCGACCAACTTATTGACTTTCTTTCAACATACACCGAAGCACTATATATATATATATATATATATATATATTGCAGAGAGTGAGAGAGAGAGAGAGAGAGAGAGAGAGAGAGAGAGAGAGAGAGGAAATTGGTACGACGAACAACATCGTTACAGGGCGCCATTTTTATCAACACATGATCAGTTTCTGTCGATATTTTTCTCTATATGTTTATAATACTATTTTATGGCATTTTTTTTCTTTTTTCTATGATATACTTTTCGTTAGGTTTAAATTTCCATGGTGAAGAATGCCTTCTGGTAGGACATCCACAGATCAACGAAATCTCGTTTTAATAACATCAACAGACGACAAATATAAACACGACCGGACTCATCGGCATGACGATGAAGGCAGACAAACGTCAAAACAAAAGATTGGGTGAATAGATGAATAAACAAATGAGTCATTATCTGACATTTAAACTTATCTTGCGAGATTTTAAAAGTTGAGCATCAATAGGATTTAAGCTGACAGCAAATTAGGCTGCCTTTCGAGTTGGTGCTTTTGTACCAAAGTCAGACTGGCTAAGTCGTGGGCATTCTTGTGTCGGTGTGATATATGGCCCTGTACGATTCTAGGAAATACATTTTACTAGGAGTTACCTTCTCGCTATTTGAAAAAGGGGTAAGTTAATTTCTAATCACCTGTGGTGGTCTCCCGGTGAATGCTGATGGGGCTGCCCAATTAATTTTTACCGGCACAGAGTGGTCTTCCTCTAGAGCGCTAGTTTCAAATCCCACTTTCAAACCTTTGAATCACATCTGCCCGTCGTAGGAGGGAGATTAGTATTGATAAAATTTGATTCTGACTAACCAATTTTCATGTGAATGTTGTACAATAGTAACTTTAAAATATATATATATATAATCCCGCCCGGACAACTGCTTAAATGGAAACATTTTTCATTGTGTTTCTGAATTTTGAAATTGAGGATTGATACCTTTTTATTTGGATTATTCTGACTACTGTTCTCATCTATTATGTTATTCACACGACGTTTCAGTCGATGTAACCTCTGACCTTCTAAATATTTATTTGAGTCGTCTATCCGGTCATGGCTGACGGTGCCATAGCAGTCTATCCCCCGTGTATTAAAAAAGGCTTCCTGACATTTGCTGAATTTATTTCAAGCGAAATATTCTGGACTTACATCTATCGCCGTACGAACTTTTAAGTCTTGTGAATCCTCTGTTGTTTGTTAAAAATGTAATAACTTGTACGAATTGCGTTCTTAATTTATTTGGTATGCCTTAAAAAAAGCGCTTTTTTTGGATTTCGTTATTGGTGATTTTCGTACCCGTTTGAACTTTAAAATTCTTTTTTAAAACTCTTTCAAATTTGGAACTTTGACAGTCCTCTTCTCTCAACTTAGCAATCATAATTTTTCGCTGATAATAAAGTTTTAAACTTTGAAAAGCCTGGTTTAAGGAATAGAAGGGAAGAAAAATAAATGTTTTTTATTAACTAAACTGCTCCTTGTTTTGAACAACTGAAGATATTGATTTGCTTCCATTTGCAGGTCTAATCAATTTTCATTGACTTACCATATTTTTGCTCTATCACGTATATTGAGCTTTCCTTATTTCACAATAGGTCCAACTCTCTAAAAGTTTACCTTTAAGTTATAATTTTTCATATATATATAATATTTATAAATAAATATTTTAATTATTTTAATACCTACAGACATCGATGTTACATGCTAACGCAATCTTCAGTGAAGGAAGCTAATTCTCAACGGTCGGCGGGCGCGAACCCTGATCACAAATCGCCACTGATCTGTAGTCAAAGAAAGAAAAGGATATGTATTGGGTTTAAATATCTTGATAAAATAAACATAAAACCAATATTTAAAGAAAAATGTTCAATAACAAGTTAGGCTTTATGAATAAATTAATATGAACATAAAACCAGCCTGCGCAAATTGAGTCCCCTTTCTGCGTAAATGCACGCCCACGGCTGTCTACTAGGGTTGGTAGATTGCCCTGTGGGCATGCACTAGTTCAGAAACTAATATATATATATATATATATATATATATATATATATATATATATATATATATATATATATATATATATATATATATATATATATATATATATATATATATACATATATATATAGCGTTAGTAATGTTCTTAAGTTAATAGGTGGTAATCTCATAAGATTACGGTGTTTATCAGATAGTGCTAATAACAAGTATAGCGAATATTTTGGATACTTTTTTATTGATTAAAATATTTACGGTTGCATATTTACATGAGTCTAACTTCTTCAGCCAACCGATGGAAAATATTTCTGTCTCAGTGGCATAAAGAATCTATACATTTAATAAGTTAGTAACTTAAGTATGTATACACATATGCAGCAAAAATGCTTGTATCAATGAAAAAATGATTTTAAAATATATATATTTATATACACACATATAAATACATATACATACACATATACATGTATATATCTTTAAGAAAACATTGTTAAACACAACAAAATTCATCGCTTGATAATTTCTTTTTTTTTCAATTTTGCTAATAATCTTCGTAGTTCAAAAATTAAAAAATATATGTCACAAGTTCTTTATATTTTTCTTATACATATATATATATATGTATATATATATATATATATATATATATATATATATATATATATAAAATATTTGTTATTGTTTATATCTATGGACGTATACGTTTCGTCTTTTTTCAATCAAGACTCATCAGCATAGAAGTACGACTATTCATCACCGGTCACACGATTCCAAACCCTGGACTACAAGTATTTTCCAACTCCCGTCCAACGTCGCTAACCGCTAGGCCAGTTCTGAACAGCTTATAAACAATGATAATTTTAACACGTTAACGGCGGCGAAGCGAAGAGGCATTCAAACTTCTATAAGTGAAGGAACGTACATACATATATATATACTCGTACCGCCCCCAAAACTACGGATGGAACTGTTATAAATAGAATAATTGATAACAGTTCCCTCGGTAGTTCTGGGTGCTGTACGAGTAGGTATTAGCATGAGAGTGAAAAATGTTGCAATCTCCTCTGTAAAAAACTGTGTTCCGAAAAGCTGCTGTGCCGGAAAAATGGAAGACCATTTTAAAGAAAACGAAACAAATTAATATTTTCTGAAAACGCGCATCATAAGTGGCTGATGAAACATATTACTATATAAATATGTTTGTTCTAAATCTATAATACTTCATAAAATAGAGGAAACATTGATTTTAATATATGTCACGAGTACTTTATATGCTACAGACCAAAGAAGACAGAGGAGTCTCATCTGTCTTGTTTAGTCTGAAGAAGTTGACTCTCTGTGAAGAGTACAACGGAAACATGTATGCCCATATGTAACCAATAATGTTTGTATAACTACAAATTCATACAATATATATATATATATATATATATATATATATATATATATATATATATATATATATATATATACATGAGGGTTAGAAAAATAATGGAAAGACCTAGAAACTCGATAATGTATAGTTATGTTTTAAAGTTTCAAATGAATGAATATTCTATAATATGCATTTCTAATTGGCATTGTCAAATTATCTTTAACTGTCGCAATTGTTTTCTCTATTATTATCCTTATTAATGAAATTAATTTAAGAGATTTTATAAAATAAAGATATTTTTAAAAACATTTTAAAAACTTTTAATTTCAAGGACGAAAATTTACATGAAAACGTACGGCGTTCGTAAAACGTCAAATGATGTGAGAAATATATACTGCACTTCTTAGCGATCAAAAAAACTTGTTCAAACTTGTTTACTTGTTCATGATCAAACCATAAAAAAGAAAAAAATGCAGACGTGTTATTTATTTAATTGAAGCTTCTGTTGGACATTTTCAAAACAATGGAAACATTTGAATATCGTTTGATAGGAAATCATTGTTTTCAGATGAAAGAATATAGTGTCCAAGCAAGGTAATAGCTTGTTAAGTCTTATTCCTACCCTTCTCTATTGAAAACAAACATTGTTAAGAAGTGGTATCTTTATTTTAAACGTGGTCGTACAGACATAAATGATGCAGAACACTCAGCCTGACCAAATGTACAGTTTTATCAGAAACCATACAAAAAGCTCCACAAACTCTTTTCGGTCGATGGTAATTTGAGATTGCGTGAGATTGCAGATGAGTTAAAGATATCAGTAGGCAGTGTATTCACCATTCATCAATGAGAATTATATGTATGAAGTAGGTGGCGCCTTTCCCTACAGTCAATCAAAAACAACACGCCGACTATTCACGGCGTTGTTTGCAAGGGTTTCAACGCAACAAACATGGCTTCATTGCGTCAATTGTTGACAATAAATAGAACATGGATCCTCAATTGCATTCTCAAGTCAAATCGGCAATCAGCTGAAATTACTGCATCAGGTAAAAGTTGTCCAAATCAACCAAAGGCGTAACAATCAGCAAGCAAGTTTTAAACGTCAGTATTTTGGGATGCGGAAAGTATTTTCTTCTTCAATTTACCTTGATAAAGGTAGAATCATCAATATCGAATATTATATCAAATTATTGGTGCTTTAAAGCAAGAAATAACCAAAAAAGTGCCACAAATGCAACAAAAGTGTTCTTTCACCAACAATGCCACAAATGCAGCAAAAGTGTTATTTCACCAAAAAAGTGCCACAAATGCAGCAAAAGTGTTATTTGACCAAAAAGTGCCACAAATGCAGCAAAAGTGTTCTTTCACCAAAAAAGTGCCACAAATGCAGCAAAAGTGTTCTTTCACTAAAAAAGTGCCACAAATGCAGCAAAAGTGTTCTTTCACCAAAAAAGTGCCACAAATGCAGCAAAAGTGTTCTTTCAACAAAAAAGTGCCACGAATGCAGCAAAAGTGTTATGTCATCAAAAAAGTGCCACAAATGCAGCAAAAGTGTTCCGTCACCAAAAAAGTGCCACAAATGCAGCAAAAGTGTTCTTTCACCAAAAAAGTGCCACTAATTCAGCAAAAGTGTTCTTTCAACCAAAAAGTTCCACAAATGCAGCAAAAGTGTTGCTTCACCAAAAAAGTGCCACAAATGCAGCAAAAAGTGTTCTTTCACCAAAAAAGTGCCATAAATGCAGCAAAAGTGTTATGTCATCAAAAAAGTGCCACAAATGCAGCAAAAGTGTCGCTTCACCCAAAAGTGCCACAAATGCAGCAAAAGTGTACTTTCACCAAAAAGTGCCACAAATGCAGCAAAGGTTTTATGTCACCAAAAACGTGCCACAAATGCAGCAAAAGTGTTATTTCACCAAAAAGAGCCACAAATGCAGCAAAAGTGTTCTTTAATTAAAAAAGTGCCACAAATGCAGCAAAAGTGTTCTTTAACCAAAAAAGTGCCACAAATGCAGCAAAAGTGTTCTTTTACCAAAAAGAGCCACAAATGAAGCAAAAGTGTTATTTGACCAAAAAAGTGCCACAAATGCAGCAAAAGTGTTCTTTCACCAAAAAAGTGCCACAAATGCAGCAAAAGTGTTCTTTCACTAAAAAAGTGCCACAAATGCAGCAAAAGTGTTCTTTCACCAAAAAAGTGCCACAAATGCAGCAAAAGTTTTCTTTCACCAAAAAAGTGCCACAAATGAAGCAAAAGTGTTCCTTCACCAAAAAAGTGCCACAAATGCAACAAAAGTGTTCTTTCACCAAAAAAGTGCCACTAATTCAGCAAAAGTGTTCTTTCAACAAAAAAGTGTCAAAAATGCAGCAAAAGTGTTATGTCACTAAAAAAGTGCCACAAATGCAGCAAAAGTGTTCTTTCACCTAAAATGTGCCACAAATGCAGCAAAAAGTGTTCCTTCACAAAAAAGTGCCACAAATGCAGCAAATGTGTTCGTTCACCAAAAAAGTGCCACAAATGCAGCAGAAGTGTTCTTTCAGCAAAAAAATACCTCGTCTCACAAGTCGATTGCAACACTAATAACACTTTATAGACGTGGACTGCGAATTGCTACCGTGACAGTATTCTCAAATTCTGCCATTCAGCGACTACTGTTGGTTTTCAAACTTCAAAAGGAATTCTCCGAGGAAAGCGAGTTAGTCCCGATAAAGAAATGATATCGGAAACTGAGGCGTATTCTGATGCCAAAGACAAATCCTTCTACGAAAAAGTGCATCGAATTGTCAAAAACGCATTAAAAACAGTGTTTCAGCCTAGACAGGGGAGTATGCTGATGAATTAAATCGAATTATGCGAAAAAGTGTTGATTTTATTAGCCAGGCCCGGGAATTATTGCGTGGTGTGTTAAGTATTTAGAGATAGCTGTTATCCATACAACAATTTTCACATTGGATAGACACATGTATATAGTGCTGTTGTCAAAACGTTGCTTCATAGGCAAATCTAGCTTCGGATATTTCCTCAGCTTTTGCTAGAAGTGGACATGACTGGGTAAGTATGTATAACAGTTTATTTCAGCATTCAAAGATTTTTCAGGTTTCATATTTCTTTCAGTTCTCTGGCTTGTTCCTTGTATTTTCTCTGTTTTTCTGCCTCCTTGATCTTCATTTTGATAGGGTTCGGGTTAGGGTCACGATTAGGCTGGACAGCGAAATTTACGATTTGGCAGTTTTAAAATTTTATATTGACTAACATTATTATATTATCATTATTATTTTTATCATCATCATTCTTCTTATTATTATCATTATTGTTATTATTATTATTATTATTATTATTATTATTATTATTATTATGATCATTATTATTATTAAATAACGAGTTATCTTTTACAGTGTGTAAAGAAGCCATAAGAATGTTGGTACATCAAGAGCTACGAACATTTACTGCGTAATCTACGTTATAAACGAATAAACTGTTAGTTCCACATAAGAAATTATCATCAAACAAATCTCCAAGAAAGTAAAAAAGCAGACATTATTTTTTTTGGTTCATTTGTTATATTCTTTTTTTTTCTCCGACATTTTGTCTTTTCAAATTCCTTTTAACTAATTCTTTTTACTCGTGTTGGCACGAGCCAGCGCAAATAGCTTTCACATATTTTTCTTCAAGTGATTTCTGACATCCATTTAGCTGTCTCGCTACTGTTCTACTCACCAATCAAAATAAGCTTTTTATCTACCTGTTTGCTGTGAGGGTGGGAACGAGAGAGCAATTAAAGAGACGAGGATTCTTCCTTGAATGGTCAGATTTCTGGAAACCCGCAACAGTCGGATGCAGTGGGCTATGTGTACATGTGTTAGAAAAGTATACGCTGCATTTAATTTATTAATATTATAAATACGTTAGACGAAACAATTACTACATACAATTACATACAACATTAAAGAGCCATTGAAGACAGGTATTTTTGTAATGGTCGGTTTCTAGGGAAACTCATGAGTCAAATCTTGCGACAACAGAGATAAGAACCAAAAGATGGTATAAGTTTATACTCGTTGGGTCAAAGAAGATATTGAAATGACGAGAATGATTACAACAGATCAGAATGATAACAACAGATCACAATAAATAACAATAGATCAGAATGATAACACTAGATCAGAATGATAACAATAGATCAGAATGATAACAACAGATCAGAATGACAACAATAGATCAGAATGATAACACTAGATCAGAATGATAACAATAGATCAGAATGATAACAACAGATCAGAATGACAACAATAGATCAGAATGAACACACTAGATCAGAATGATAACAATAGATCAGAATGATAACAACAGATCAGAATGAAAACAATAGATCAGAATAGTAACAATAGATCAGAATGACAACAATAGATCAGAATGATAACAATAGATCAGAATGATAACAATAGATCAGAATGATAACAATAGATCAGAATGATAACAACAGATCAGAATGAAAACAATAGATCAGAATAGTAACAATAGATCAGAATGACAACAATAGATCAGAATGATAACAATAGATCAGAATGATAACAATAGATCAGAATGATAACAATAGATCAGAATGACAACAATAGATCAGAATGATAAAACTATATCAGAATAACAATTGATCAGAATGATTACAATAGATCAGAATGATAACAATTGATCAGAATGATAATAATATATCAGAATGATAACAATAGATCAGAATGATAACAATATATCAGAATGATAACAATAGATCAGAATGATTACAATAGATCAGAATGATAACAATAGATCGGAATGATTACAATAGATCATAATGATAACAATAAATCATATTTGATGAGTAAACTAAATATTGTCTATTGTTATGCCTTGCAGGTGTGTTACATAAGTTCAAGCTTCCCGAGTTTAAAAGAAAGATTTCCGAGTTCGACTAGATGCGCTTGAAGAATACCGGAGGTAACATCTTCCGAAACTTTGGGAAAATAACATTTAAGATGAGAATAGTAGTCCGAATAATCCAAATATTACACATTACAAAAGCTCATCTAAAATATCAAGATAAACAATGTTTTTTTCAATATTAAAATAGAATATATATATATATATATATATATATATATATATATATATATATATATATATATTAAGCTATGGAAATATATTTATGGCAATTAAGCTACACGAAGGCTCCAGCGTTTCATCCACGGGGGGAATCTTCGAGCTAAAATGCATGGAGTTATTTTTACCATGCCTTTTAGCCTGAAGATCCCCCCGGGGATGAAACGCGGGAGCCTCTGTGTAGCTTAATTGGCATAAATATATTTCCATAGCTTACTAACTAGCTCTACTAACGTATCGAGCACTGTTGAAGTAAATACTGAAAATTGATACATACAAAAATATATCGCCTCATAAAATTTTATGTGGATACATGAAATACTAATTATATATATATATATATATATATATATATATATGGAAGATGCTATATTGCCGGTCCCGGCAAAATAACGATTCCTGCATTATTTTGCCGGTTCATGTATATTTAACTAAATTGTTAAACATACAGTGACGCCCGGCACAATAATTATTTACTAATGTAAAGGGATCGTTATTATGCCGGTTCATTTTAAAAATAACAAACTAATTGTTATGGCCTTGCGAAAGAAAAGGTAATTAAATAAATAAGGGCAAATATTTAAAAACAATTTGTTTTCATCATCAGTTGTGTCGGTTAAAGAAATTAAAAAAAATCGACCTGCCCTATTGTGTCGGTTAAAGAAATATCTGCTTACTTTTCATAATAGAATTAATGTTGATGAATTTTCCCAACATTACTAAGTCTGCTCTCCATTTAAGTAATTGAAATTTTCCTTAAGTTATATATAAGTTATATATAAAGAAAAAAATAAGCAACAAATAAATGTTACCAAAGGCAACATAAATTATTATTCTACCTACCTGTATAAGTTTATTTGTTTATTTTATTATTTATTTTGATAAATGATTTCTTTTGATAAAAATAAATAATCAAATAAACAAATAAACTTATACAGGTAGAAGAATAATTTATGTTGCCTTTGGTAACATTTACTTGTTAAAAATGTGCTTTACAAAGGAAAGATTTGGGTATCTTTAAGAATGATCAGTACGCTGAAAACGCTCAAAAAAACAAATATACAACAAATAAAAGTAACTGTCGTCGATAAAAGTTAATTTAAAACTGACCTGTGATATTTGTTTGTATTTTTAAACCGTTCCAACTGCTATTTATTAGAAATCAATAGTTTTGTCACACGAACTTGCAAAAAAAAAATGGCGCTTGCTCGTAAGTGAGCACAAGACGCCATATTGTCTAAAAAATAACGAGTAAAAAATGAACAAGAAATTTTTTTTACATCTAATAAAAACCCATTTATAGTACGTAAAAATACAAACAAATATCATAGGTAAGTAGACAAATATCTCTTCTCGACGTAGGTTAAACTCACGTGTTGCATATTTATTTTTATAACCCCGTTCTCGTTAGTTTTTTGGACCCCGTCCGCGACTGTATTGATCATTCTTTAAGATACCCAAAGATTTTAATGTAAAATTCTGATTTTCTTTATGAAGAAAAACTTCGATAATGTTAAAATATACAGAAAATCACTGGATTTAAACAGTTTCTATTTAAAAATGTTCTTTCAATGAAATCATAAAATAAGTCGTAATTTTGAAGAGTTCACTCCTAATCGAATCAACCGGAAGTAAAAATTAATTTTATCGTTATTCTAAAATATATTGTCGCTTAATAAAGTTTTAAATTATACAAAAAATCAATCAGGCAAAGATTAATTAAAAACAAACAAAAAAAACTAATAAGGCGAAGTTTTAAATAAAAATAAAAATAAAAAAACAACTAGGCAAAGTTTTAAATTATAAATAAAATTTCGTTTGATAAAGTTTTAAATAATACAAAAAAAATAATTTAAATAATAAAAAAAAAAGTAATTTATAGTTAAATAAACACGAGCCGGCAAAATAACGTAAGATTTATTATTGTGCCGGGCGTCACTGTATGTTTAATAATTTAGTTAAATATACATGAACCGGCAAAATAACGCAGGAATCGTTATTTTGCCGGGACCGGCAATATAGCCTATTCGTATATATATATATATATATATATATATATATATATATATATATATATATATATATATATATATATATATATATATATATATATATTTGACATTTTTTAAAGTATAACCACAATATTATTGTTATCTCCCTTACACACTATACATTTTTAAAAGTAATAGGTTAATGCAATTTGCTCGAAGCATTGTTTAGTGTGTATATAAAGGTACTTTATAGAATGTAATCCAATGAAGAGGTGAAACGGTAAAACACGAACGAAAAGAGAATTAAGACATATAAAAGTGGTGGAATCTGTTTTTAAGTTTCCAACTATTTATTAATACACATTCATTTATTTAAGTATTTATTTATTTTTAGATTAAAATCGTACTTGACGATTAGATCGGTGTTCCGTATGACATAATATTTTGGGAAAAATTATCTGTTAAAAATTATTTCAAAATTTCGCTATTTATTTTGTGTAATTGGATTTTACCCCATGCATAGCACTTTAAAATATTTGATATCTGCGGCGAAAATAGAAGATATAATCCGGTTATCCAATTGATTTTCCTTCATTTTCTGACTATTAACTTGAAAAAAAATCGTTTGTATTTTACACTTTAAACATTTTACATGTTGTTATGTAATATTATTGGTTTTTTCTTAGTTTGTTTTGGCTTTTTTATTTTAGTAATCACTTTTCTCTTTGTTTAACATTTTATTCTAAGGAGTTGAACTCTCCGCTACTCCATGTGGCATGATTCTGTGTTTTTCTCCGGATTGCCTTCGGGTGTGGCGTTTGTTCGGTTTACTAGATGATTGCTATTTATGGTAAGCAACCTCGATTACCTTTGTTTACCTTAAACTTTTTTGATACATGTGTACAATTGTTGTGTACATATATTGTTATTAATCATAGAATAGTAGAATTCAGTACTTGAACACCGCTCTTTGCTGTTGTCCCTACGAATAAACAAAAAAAATGTTTTCTTCTTTCTTTTCTTTCGTTTTTCCTTTTACTTTTTTTAATAGGAACATGTAGCACTTCATCGGTGGGTTCAAATATAAAATATTCAAAAATAAAAATTAATTAAATAAGTAATTTAAATCATAAAAAAGAAATTTAAAAAAAATCAGTCATAGTTTTAGTTTTATTACATTTGCTGTGGATATTAATATTTACTGCGTATTGCCATCCAAACGTTTTTTTTTAGATTAAAAACACCTACTATTTGACGAAGAGGTCTTTCTTCGAAATATATTATAGAACACGGTAACACAGATTACATCAGTTTTGAAGTCTCTCCTAACAAAGTAAGATTTGCTATATAGAAAAAAAATGATTAAAAAAGTTTTTGAAAAAATATAAATTAAAATCACTTGTTTTTGTCTTACTTCTCAACGCCGACATATTTCAATTTCTTGCATTGTGATAGCCTTCTAATACTCCTCTCTCTCTCTCTTTCTCTCTCTCTCTCTCACTCTCTCTCTTTCTCTCTCTGTATATATATATTTATATATATATATATATATATATATATATATATATATATATATGTGAGAAAAGAAAGGATATGAGAGTAATCCGACGTAATGGGGAATGAAAAAGGAAAATACCAAGATATATATTTTTTTATATGTTGATCAACGTTTCGTCTTTATTGTAAGACTTCCTCAGGATGATAATTTGAAGAAAAATGTCATGCAAGTATATCAAAATTTTGCGTTGACATATTTGTTTTAATCTACATTCATCCTTACGAGCATCGTCAGAGTAGAAAATAATTATTTACATCGGTCGCCGGACTCCAACCCCGGAACACAACTTATATTTCAAACTCGAATTCCTTCGTCTTAGCTGTCTTAAAGTGTTCGTCTATTGGAAGTAGCATATATATATATATATATATATATATATATATATATATATATATATATGTATGTGTGTGCGTGTGTGTATGTGTGTGTGTGTGTGTTCTGGTCCAGCTGGTTGCGACAACAATGTAAAAGTAGTATCCGTTCGCAGAGAGTTTTTATTTTATTAAAGTTTTATTAAAGTTAATATTATTAAAGTTTATTTTAAAATTTGTACCTACAAATATATATATATATATATATATATATATATATATATATATATTGTATGTAGAAATTTTAAAATAAACTTTAATTAATAATATTTGCTGTATATATATATATATATATATATATATATGTGTGTGTGTGTTTGTGTGTGTGTTTGTGTGTGTGTGTGTGTGTGTGTTCTGGTCCAGCTGGTTGCGACAACAATGTAAAAGTAATATCCGTTCGTAGAGAGTTTTTCTTTTCTTTTTTCCTAAGAAAGTAAACTTTGGTAGGTTTTGTTTTTATCCACCCCAGTAACTAATTTCGTTTCCAACTGATCTCCCGCCATTTTTATCTACTTTCACTTTCGTTTCCAATTCTCCATAGTATTTCATTTTTGTTTGTGTGTCTCTTTCAATGTTTTATTATACCTTTTCTTTTGTCGTTTCATTCTTCTTCTTCTTATTATTGTTATTGTTTTTTTCGCGTGTTCAATTTTTGCCTCCTGTCAAGTTCCCCTTTGTATTTCAGACCCGATATTCGTGTTGCCTCTGAGCGGCCTACACATGTACTTTGGCATCTTAAACTGCCGCCGAGCACGTCGGGCATGTAACAGACGCCGGGGAATGGCCATTACAACACGAGCAAAACATGGACACTACTGGAATAATGCCAAACCCGCGGAGACAAGTCGGTCTGCGCACGTTTTGTCGATGAATACATAAGAGATAGACTTACCTTTAGTCCCCGACTAGCGCCTGCCCAGCTACTTTCACAACCCATCAATACTTAATGTGAGAATAAACTAATCGACTAGCTTTACGATATATATATATATATATATATATATATATATATATATATATATATATATATATATATATATATATATATATATATATGCAAAGGAGTAAGGCTACTAACATTTGTAGAATGTTTTTTTCAACATTTATTTATTATTTTGTTGTTTTTTTCAACATTTATTTATTATTTTGTTGTTTTACCATTTTATAATTTTATATAACGCGTTTCAAGCGGTGGTCCGCTTTGATCAGATATGAAAATCCATTTGGATTTTCATGTGACTATAAATATATATTCCACGATAAATGCCAGTATACTGAACTCATATGCCCTTAATAGGGTTAAGATGAAAATTCATATACACTAAATGAACAAAAGCAAGGAAATTCCTAAATTTTTACACTTTTATTGTCATTAAGGGTATGCGAGCACAACAAAGCTATGTATTTTACTGGTAGGATTTTTTCTTCAGAGCACCTCACACACTTCATCCACTCATGCATAGATATTTATACTGTAGTGATGTGATAATGAAATGGTTTGGTTTATATGTGGTCATACCCTTAATGACAGTAAAAGTGTAAAAATTTGTGAATGCCCTTGCTTTTGTACATTTAGTGTATATGAATTTTCATCTTAACCCTATTAAGGGCATATGATTTCAGTATACTGGCATTTATCATGGAATGTCACTACTTTTGTAAAGGCTATGCCTCAAGACAATGGTAATTTTTAAGGGTTTTTGGAATTTTCTGGAAAACTAAGATGGTAAACTGAAATTAAAATGCCATCAACTAGACCCTAGAACCTCTATCTCTGCCAAAAATCAGCTGAATCCATCAAATAGTTGATGAGATGCAGGGTGGCACACACGTACGTACGCACACACGGATAACACAACATCACTCCTGACCTTTCTGGATCTCTGGGTTGCCTTGACTAATGATGTTGAAATTCTACACACTTATAGAACGTATCAAATGAAAATTTTGTGCAAAGTTTTAACTAATTTGGTTTATTGGGTTTTGAGTTATGACTGATCGTAGAAATGAGATTTCTAGCATATGTCGTTTTTGAAGTCTATTAAGGGATAGAGCGCTATCGCGCCTCCCTTGATATATACGTGCACATACTGACTGTTTGCCGGGTCACGGCTCTATTCAGTGTGGCTAGATAGGTACGCGCTTTAAGCCGGGATGTAAACTCGACCCTTATTTCTTCGATGGGTTGCACTATGAACTGTTAGGCTATCAACAACAGGCAACGATTAAGTGCAATATTATTGTTCATGTGAACATTGTTTGCACGGAACAGGGTTCAATTTGTTTATACGGAGAGGTGTGTATTATCGCTAATAGTTACTAGTGGTATAACTTACGTCTATGATGGAGGTGCGAGTTATATATATTAATCAATAGACAGACTGTTTCGTTGTATCACTGCTCTTCACTGTGTCTAAATAGGCAAGCGTTTCAAACTGGTATCAACACCTGACTGTTTTTTTTTACACTGGGCGCTTCTAACTGTTAGGTTATCGACACTAGGCTACTAGTAATTAAATCTTAATATTCATATAAAAATTAAAACCGACAAATGCTCAATTTGTTTTTCATGATTGTTAGCGGGACATGTGTAACTTCAAACGTTCATACAATAAAAATGACTCAGCTTTGTATTTTTGTGTAAATGTATATTTGGTGTGTCTTTATTATTGACAGGTACTCAGAGCGCAGTACAAATGAGGAAAGAAAAAAAACTGACTCAAACAAGCAGTCCGAGCCATAAGATGATCATCTGACCACTGTGAAGAATATACAAATGAAGCGATACGGCCATGGTACACAATATCTACGGAATTTCCAACGGGATCCTTTATTTAATCCATGGGGGTAAGCAGTGCCGGGTAGATATATTTAGTAATTCATAATTGTATTCTTAGTACCGCCCATACTAAGACTTGAACCTTCCACCCCCAGAAGACTATTATTTAGAACTGGTTATACTTAGCACTTACATCCGGTGCTCCTTGACACTTGCGGATAATTCTAGCATGAATGTTTGGAAGCTAAAACTTATTAATGTTTGAGATGTGTTGTCTTAATACTTTTTACGACTTAGTACTATATATTACTAATTATTAGTATATATATATATATATATATATATATATATATATATATATATATTTATATATATATATATACATATATACATATATACATATATATATATATATATATATATAATGAAGAAGAATGGAAAGGAATTAGAGAAACAAAAGTCAAATCATAATTCAATTCAATTGCTCAGAGCAAGGTATATTCCGCAAAAAAGGCAATTTGTTCAAGTTAAATTTTCCTTAAGCCAGGCTTTTCAAAGATCAAAATCTTATCATCAGAGGAAGTCGCTGGGATAGATAAGTTGGCAAAGGCCAAGATTTAAAATTTGAAAAAATAAAATAAAAGTTGTAGGGGGAAGAAACACAGGGAAAAATTCTGCCCGAATGCAAGCAAATGTCCGATTGCTAAAAAGTCCGGTGTCGAAAAGTCCAGCGGAGAGAATGAGATGTAGATAGGTAGGTCGTTAAAAGGCCCGAAAGGTTGTAAGAGAGGAATCAAAGTTAAATTCCAAGAAGCCACAACTTCAGATGCGGCGAAAATACCTGCTCTATCCTGGATATTGAGCTATATACTCTTCACAATAGGTTTCACTTTTCCTAAAAGTTCGCTTTTAGTACACCACTTTATATATATATATATATATATATATATATATATATATATATATATATATATATATATATATATATATATATATATGTGCTTATATATTACTAAAGCGTCACCACTTATCAAGGCCTGAAAGGCCACTAAAGAATAAGGGCTAATAAGTGTCATGTGGACGGTGAGACAGCATCGTGATGATTGGTAATGATAGAGGAAGTTTAGCAGAATCTGATTATTTAGGAGGACGGCTTAATAATAACGTGTTTACATTGTACTTGAACACGACAATCTTGTAGTCAGCTGGCAAGCAGCCTCGCGGCATCGAGTACTACAGACGTGTCTTTCTAGAAAATAAATTTTGCTCATGGATATATGTTTTACTTGTGTTCTAATCGATTATTTATAATGAATGATTCCTATATTGTATTAAATTCTATACTAGGTCTTATTAAGAGGCCACATTTGCCCAACATATGCGCTGCCCCTTTTGAGTAGTCTAAGTTTCTATCCTTCTTTTCTGTCAATAATGTTTGCTTTCTTTTTCATGTTATTATCGGGTTTAGTTGATTTCATGTAACAAAGCTATGAAAGTTAAATTACTGAAACTATGATTTTCACCCATTTCATCGATTGATTGAATATGGCATTTTATGTTGGAGGATGATAAAGCAAGTGGAGAACAGGCTCAGACAGGCAGTCTGCTGACCAATTTGAAGATGGAGAAAATGAAGTGGAACTGCAATATCACACGATCATCAGGTCTTGCGAACACAATCCTGCAAGGGATGGGGGGACGAGAATAGGCAAACAAAAAAATGTGAAGACAGCGCCAGAGATTGAACAGGGACTGGCGGTGAGTAACACATTACAAATGAACCGGTGTACAAAGAAGGGGAACGAACCTTAAAAAAAGAGGGACACTATTCCTCAGCTGACACGCGGTGGTAATCGGTTTTCTATGTCTTTCATTTTCGTATTTTCATCCTTTATAACTTTACTCATTGTATTGTATGCCTCTATTTACGCCCCCTTCCACTCCCACGAGGACAAATCAGTAACAATGTGTGAGGTGACAGTGGTTAAGTGGATATCGACACTGGGTGTTCCAAGTTCGAATCCAGTCGGTTCCATAGTACTACTTTCACTTAGAGATGTTGGCATCCTTCTCGTGGTCCTTCCCGTAACTACCCGATGTATTTCCAGAAAAAATGTATATCTACAAAAACATCGGGGAAACTAATGCCAACACCAGACTCATCTAATTCACACGAAAGAAGAAGTAACAAGGTCGGTTTTAATATAGACAAAATCCATCTGCCCCAACTGAGACACTAAGATGGGATGAAAATAATAATTACTTTAGTCTAGAATGATTTTTGATTCACTCAACGAGGAATTAAAGTTGAATTTTAATATCAGAACAGATACTATACTTTGCTCCTTGTCTTCTTCGTCTTTTTCTTTTTCTTTACGTTTTTAATCTTTTTCTACATCTACTTTTTCTTCTTCTTCCCTTCTCCATTTACTATGTCTTCACTTTCTTCTAATTTCTACTACTTTTTTATTACTTTCATTAACCCGACACGAAGCACATTGCAACTGAGACTTAAGGGGCAACTGTCTATTAGGGGGAAACCCTATAGGGGCATCCTAAGTTGTGAGTTGTGCAGCGAAGTGTTTGCCCACATTATATTTCAATTTCTGCATTGTGGTACAGTAGAGGGAAAAGAGGGCAGGGAGGGATTCAAAAGGCAAGAAGTGCGAAGATAGATTCTATTAGAGTACAAAGCTAACCAGCCTCTGTGGACCTCTACAGTGAAGGGGTGATATTTTGCTGATTGTCAGGTTGGTCGCGGGTATTTACGTAGAGAGGACACATGTGCAGCCAGGAAAGCAACATTGTGGCGATGGAACAGGGGCTTGAGCTTGGTAGACAGTGCTAAACCTATTAGATTAGAGACTCTTTTTGGGGGCACGTCTAAGAAGGAGAGACTAGTGGCTGATGCACCAAATCAGATGTGATAACCATACGCCATGCATGGGCGGATGTTGGCTTTGTAGAGAAATAGGATACTGGCAGGTATGAAAAGTGTTCTAGCTCGGTAGAGGAGCTTACTTTCCATGCAGCAGCCTTGGCAGCATTATCTATGTATTTCCGCCTATTCATGTTAAATGAGAATGTTAAGCCGATTATTTCAAATGTTCGACTTTATAGTACGGTCATATTTGTCATGGTAGTTTAAAAGGGTTATTTTTCTAATTGTTTTAGGAAAGGGGCGTAGTCTACACAGCATTTATGTCTCTATTCAACTACAAACTGGAGACATTCCTCTATTTATTCAGTCATTCCCTTTGACATGTGCGCGTTTGGTTTACCTACATGTCGAGAATATAGCATAGTGTCACTAGAAAGTATACCAATAATAGAAGTGGTTTATGAAGATCAGAAACAATAAAGATCCAAGGATCGACACTTTGGGTACATGTACATTAATCTCCTGTTGTTCGGATATACGACTATTGAGGACACCCAGGATCTTTCTTTTGGCTATGAACTATCTGATTATATCATATATTCGTCGAAAAATACCATACGAATTTATTTTCATGAGAAGGCCTTCATGCCAGACCTTGTCAATCGCTTTAGATATATCAAGCGCTACAGCCTGCATAGTCTAGTGTATGGTATATGTGTTCAGAGATGACCTTTAGAATATCTGCAGTAGAACGTGCTTTACTAAGTCTGTACTGATAGTCAGAAAGAAGTATAGCAATTACAAGATGGCGGACAATCGCAATATGTATTAATGATTCAAAGAGTCTAACGAAGAACGGAAGAGACTGATGGACGCCTTATTTAAGAGTCAGTATTTTCACCAGAATTCTTGAACACTAGTATCAAAAAGGCAATTTTACAGTAATCAGGGAAACGAGATTCGGCAAAACATTTGCTGTAAAGTTTGAAGAGGGCAGAGACCAGCTCAGCATATCATTTGTTTATTTTTATAGCAGGGATTAGATCAGGCCTTAATTTTCTTTCTGCTACTTTTTTCCTTCAACTTTTGTCTTCTCTTTATTCTTCATTTTCTTTTCATCATCTTCTTCGTCATTGTCTTGTACTTTTTCTTTTTTCTTCTGTTTTCATCTCCTTCGTTACCTTTCACTTAATGTGTTTATTTCTATTTTTCTTCGCATTCGTTATCAGAATGATGCTAGATCATTGATCGTGCGTTTTCCTCTTTGATGTCACCTCGTAGTCGAATCCTAAATCTTTCAATTCTCTTCAGATCTCTGGTACCATCCTCCTGCGTATGCTAAACACATCTTAACTATATTTATTTGTCATACCGTAGTCTTTTTTTGTCTCTCAGGAATTTTTTGTTTCCTATGTTTTTATCAAGATGTTCAATTTTTCCCGACCGGCTCTTTTGATTTCTCAAAGCTACATAGATTTTGGAAAAACCTGGACTCCGTGACCGTTCTTTTCTTGAAATTCAACTGAATGTAGCCAGAGGCTCGATGTGACGGTCAAAGATATTTATAATACCGATGAAGCAATTTGTACAATGACATTTTCTGAAGTTATTCCACTGGAAAGCGGAGAGGTAACTTCGGTTATTATTAACATTAGTGTCTAAGGCTGTTTGCGACATGCTTACTTTAATTCAACACGCTTGACTTCTTGCAACATGTTGGAATGGAAATATACTTACTGTTTTCATAAAGAAAATCTTACAACTAAGGCTGCATTGTTGGACTCAGAGTTTTGAGGAATGCATCGGAGTTGTAACAATGTAAGGAGAAGTGATGAGATGATTAAAAATGTTTCTCGATTCCGATACAATAACCGATTCTTTTCTAAATTCCCGATTCCAATACAATTACTGATTCCAGTTCTTTTTAAATTTCTCTATATTTACAAAATGTAGATGTGTTGCCTTTTTCATTTCGAATTACTGTAACCCCCCCCTGTATGATGTTCTCATATAATTTCACCAACGTAAACATACACTTTAAGTGGGGGAGGGCGTATATTATGTTATATATTGTGTTTTCCTCGTAATTGATTCAGTTATGCAGTGTGTTTACACATAATCGTTTTAAAAAGAGAATCTCATTTTTGTTTGGAGGGGTAATCTAGCTGAGTGTTTAATCTACAATAAGAATAATAATAATTATAAGTTCTTATATTGTAAAACAGTCTATTTAATTTCTACAAAGATACATTAAAATATGAGTTTATATATGAAAAAAAATAAATAAAAAAAATATGTTAGTAATTTTTTTTTCACAAAACATGTCTTTGAAATAGTTTTAAAAATAAACTTACGTTTTACTGTTGAGAAATGTTCACTGTCTTTCATGTGTCTTGTCAGTAGAAGATAAATGAAACATATACACTTCTAAACGATTTCAATAAAATGAATAAGCAATCATTATTTTTATTACTAGTCTTTGCTTTTATTGCCTTCTATCTCCATCCCAACCCACCATTTTAATAAAAGGTTATTTAACAACCAGACATGGACAATCAAAATCAAAGAAGAACTGACGCCAAAATCAATTTACGAATTGATTTATACCTAATTAAACTTAAGAACAAGCCTTTGCGAATATCCACATTTTTTTCAGACGTTTTAGCCACCCATTTTGAAATTCATCAATGATGGCTGGAGGACCGGACAAGAGCCAACTGAACAAAGACCCGACATATATTTTTAAAAGACAGACGAAAGCCCAACAGCATAAAACAATGAATAAAACATATTTAAAAAAACACTTTTTGTATTTTACTTTTAATCTTATTATCAATGATGTTTGACAGTATTTTTCTTGACAAAAATGTTTTTTTTTTAATTTTTAAACATTTTGCTGAACCTTGTAAATGAACTGCATTTTTTAAAAGATAACCTCGCGAATTTAAGTTTCATTTTGTGTTGCTTTTTTACGCAAGTAAAAAACATTTACATCGTATTTCGCTGTTATTATGATTTATTGATTTTAGTTTTAAACACAGTAAATATTTATCAGCAATGGACAAGTAAGTTTTCAAAAAAATATTCAAAGAATCGTCTTTGAAATCTGGGATTAGGCTCAAACTTTACTGAGTCTGATACCGATTCCGATACCCCAAAAAGTTCCGATTTTTCTGATCCCGGTTCTGATTCTGATTAACAGTTTTTACCCCACCTAATAAACCAGTATCGTCCGGGCCTTTGGGTCTGGATTTACGCCGGTCTATTGGGGGGTGTTGGTCCTGTGCAGTTCTAGGAGGTGCACCCTCCCAGGCTTTGCCTCCCCTCTTTGGGGAGGAGTAAGTTTATTGCTTACTGTCTGAGGCGCCCTACCGGGAATGCCGACGGGGCTGCCCAGGCAATTTTGAAATGGCCAGAATACTTACCTCGAGCCCTGGCTTATCTAATCCCACTTTCCCGACCTTGTGTCACATCTTAGCTTGTGGGAGGTAGATAAATAAAGCCCTAACATAAGTTCGGAGTAAGAGTCAGAGCCAGTGGTCTTAAGTGCATCTCGTTCGTCTTTGTACAGTGTCTGTCTTCTTTTATATCTTCTAATTCTACTTAATTTCTTCCGGTATTATGCTGGTTTTTATTTTTATTTTTCTTCTTTGCATTGATCTTCTTTTCCTCTCCTCTATCCTAAGTGTTCCTGCTATTCTTCGTCTTTCTCTTCCTATTCGTCGTTCGTATTTCTTCTACTATTTCATCCGAAACTCCGGGTCCGTTTTCTTCCTCGACAACCGTTACACACTGGTCACTTTATCCCACCACTTGTACCTCACTCAATTACCTGAGTCTGGCAGAGGAAAGACAATTAAAGCATAACACGTCCTTTTTATTACGACCGATAACAGCAATCGGTCAACTTTTTGGCTTCAACAAAGCAAACGCACACGTTCAGTTACGCAGATGGTGCCAAGTTTTCTAATTGGACAATGGTCACTTAAAAAAAGAAGAACAATAAATGTTTATTGTACATTTATTGTCCGTC
The DNA here is from genome assembly GCA_963556195.1 of Sepiola atlantica. Taxonomy (NCBI): domain Eukaryota; kingdom Metazoa; phylum Mollusca; class Cephalopoda; order Sepiida; family Sepiolidae; genus Sepiola; species Sepiola atlantica. The sequence continues at coordinate 73,630,250 of OY744535.1, forward strand.
CGTTTTAAAATGCCGTCTTCAGGGGCTAGTCGCTTCGGAAATTGGTATTTTACAACCACGAATAAGGAGGAAACCAACACACTTTCATTGATAAATTCGATATCTATCTATCTATCTATCTATCTATCTATCTATCTATCTATCTATCTATCTATCTATTTATGTATCTATCTATCTATCTATCTATCTATCTATCTATCTATCTATCTATATATATATATATATATATATATATATATATATATATATATATATATATATATATATATGTACTTGAGCCTGAGGTTCGAATGATACGAGGGGCAGTACAGTCAGCCTCCGCCCTGAGAAAGCAGTGGCTTTTAAAGTGTACCTATAAATCCGAGATTGACTGAATTGTAGTGTAAATAAAAAGTGATTCAAGTTGTACACTGTTAAAAATTAGATGATGTTCATTGTTCTGTTCTAGTAATATAATTCCCAGCTGCAATCATATGAGCCTGTCGGAACATATATCTAAATAAATAATGCAAAAGTGTAGCCTCTTTCTCGCATTGACGATAGAGCAAAACAGCCTTATTTCAAGTGAATTAACCTTTACACAATAGACGCACCATATGTTTTTTTTTAATATACGAGATATTAAGCTGATGAATAGATTCCCATAATTGTCAATATTATAAACTGTTTTGGATGATAATAAACTTGGTATTAAGGAAACATATATATACAAGGACAAATATTGTTGGCGGTGAATTTTTCTGAACATGGTCATTGCAGAATAATGAATATGACATGAATTAGCATTCTACTGATTCATAACATATTGTCTCTGTTTGACTCTAAAACTTTACCATTTCAGATTAATTTCATATTTAGTATTTTATTTGTATTTGTGGTCTAAATTTTATTTTTTATAAAATTGATGTTTTCTGATTACTTTGGGATGCAACAAAATGTATAGTTATTGAAGAAAACTTTCAATTATATATATATATATATATATATATATATATATAAAACGCTCTCTAAGACCATAACTTTCGCCCATCCACCAAAATCACAGCCCCCCCCTCCCTCTCTACCCATCCCCATTTTCCCTGCATACACCCCCCACACACAAACATTCCAACTCACTCTTCCCCTTCAATCTTGACCACAGCCATCTGGTCAAACACCTCCCTCCCCCTCTTCCTCCAATCTCTCTCTGCCATCCATTTTACCCCTGCTCATCCCCCACCTCTTTCTCTCACCGCAAGCCACAGTAGTCCTTGCTCCCTCCATCCTTCCCCTTTTTCCCACTCATTTTCGTCACTCAT
>OY744535.1:73636547-73639047 GCA_963556195.1 Sepiola atlantica
CTCTTATAATTTGCACACCTCGATTATACTATAGAAATATTTTGTATATTGCTTTATAAGAAGAGAATGTGCACCTTTGCCAACACAATTGATGGAGTGATTTCAATAGCTAATATGTTATACTTCTATATTATCAATGTGGAATTTATAGGAAGTAAATAGTCTAATTATTTTGCTATCTAATTTACATACGTGTTTACGGTGTGTATAAACACACTATGTTAATTAGCTGAAAATAGATAGTTATGTGTTCTCAAATTGCTTACAGAAACTGGGCACACTATTGGAGAGTTGATGAATCAATATACAATGAGAGCGAGCGATAGCTAAGAGAGAGCTGGGTGAGTTTGTCAATTAATTTAAATTTACGGCTATTTAAAAGAATTAAAATAAATTGTTAAAACATAACTCCACCATGATGATGATCATCATAATCATGGATTTTGATCACTCCTAGAGGAATGACCACTCCCTGGTTTTCTTTCCATCTTGATTTGTCCCTTGCTAGGCCGTTCTACGTAGGAATCAGTTGGCTGTCGAGGTCGTCTCTCCCCACTAGGATTTGACCTTGCTCTTGGTCTTTTCAATTGGATCGGGATCCATTCTGTGGCTCTAGATTTTACCCTGTTGCCTGTTTAGCCGTTCGTATGCGCTCGTAATTATGCCGTTTTCCCCCGTTTGCTGTCTGATCCAAGTGTTTCTTTTTCTTACACGTTGACTGATGACAAGCATTAAGCGTTCCATTTTGCGCTGTTCCACTTTTACCTGTTATACTGAATACCCATGTTTCTCTACCATATGTCATAACAGGTATGATGTATTCGTTTAACACTTTCCGTTCCATGCTCATAGTCAACTTTTGACTCTTCATGATGTTGTCTACTTGTGAAAAGGTGTCCATACTAGGTAGATTGAGTACACTTCTCTGACATGTTCACCGTTAACTATGACTGATGCTTTTGTGGCATATTTTGTGGGATTTAAGTATATAAGAAAAAAGGCTTAGTGTAATAACATTTTGTATAATAATAGGTGCAGTCATCCACATATTTCGTAGCGCAAAAAGGTTCTGAGTAAATCAATTCAAATTTATTGTCTTCTCGACGTTGAAGCTTCAAACCTCAGTCAAGGTGATATCAAGAATGTAATTAAAAATTGCTTAAAACTTCTATCCGGCAATGGCTTACGAGACGACAGCAAGCTACGCAGCAGATTAAATGGTTCGACAAAACACATTTAGAAAAGTCGGAGGCTACATCGGCCGAAACGCTTTGAAAATAACATCCAAGATAAGAAAAGTAATCAAAATAATCTGCAATAATAATGCAAATCCTTATATTTGTCTTTTTTCTTTTTTTCTTTTCCTTTTTTCATGTTTCAACCATTGATTAATTATCTACGAATTCTAATGTGATTTCGATGAGAAAATGTATTTTATTCTTTAAATATTAAAAAAATATTCAAAATATTTTAAGATTGAAAGGAATTAAGAATTTTTTAGAGATTTTCTTACACAAATAAAAACGTCTAGTTATTTTAAACAATACTGTTCGATATTTCCCCGTTTTATACGCGAATATATAAATATAAAGAGATATAAAGGGATGTAAACCACACAAGAACAAATCACATTGTCTGAATAAATGAAACGAGAAACTCTTAGTCGGGACGTGGTATATATTGCATGCACAATACCTTGATCTATCACGGATAGTGACCACTCTCTCTTATTGCAAATAACACACATTTATATATATATATATATATATATATATATATATATATATATATATATATATATATATATATATATATATATATATATATGTATATATATATATATATGAGATAATTTATTTCATTTTGACTACAAAATTGATTTTATTTCACGTGAGCGATTTGAAGCGCTCCCGATCGTCAGGTCATGAAAATTCATTATGCCTGTTAAGATAAGTTCAGAATCACACACAGTTTTATGAAGGTGACAGAAGTTTAAAATAAAAATTAAAAATTGAATATGAATAGAAACAAAAACAAAAACAAAAGCAAAAAGCAAAAATAGAAATACAAGTAAGAAGAAAAAGAAAAAGAAAAAGAAAAGGGAGAAGGAAATATTAAGAGCTACACGGGACCAAGAACAGAAATAGAAAGAGGTGAAGAGAACGCAGACGTGATTTGGTGAAGGTTGGTCGAAATATGAATGCGTCAACGCGTGTCAAAAAAGAACACTCTGTCTGGGTCTTGCTTTTGCAGAAATGGGCAAGTAACCGATTATCAATTTGGTAATATGTCTATGAAGGGGGAGGGAGAGATTAACCCTATATGGAGGGCGGGTGGATGAGTAGGGGGTGGAGGGATAAAATATTTACGGTGCTAATAATAAAATTAAAAAATTAAAAAGTTAAAGAATTGAGGATAAAGAATGTCTATATACGGGTCAAAATAAATATAAAATTATGAATACAGCAAATATGTAATCGTGATTATACTAATAATATAA
>OY744535.1:73646547-73649047 GCA_963556195.1 Sepiola atlantica
TTTTAGCTGGGTTGATAAGTCTGCATGAGGGTTTATTTGTGAAGTTTTCTTTGTGGTCTTTTAAAGTAACAAAGGCCTTCCTCTTATCTAAATAATTAATTCTATATTCGACGCCTAGTCTAGTAGCTATTTCAGTAGTATCATTATTAATAGATTTATATGTATCTGCCTTGGCTAATTGATATTTATCGGTAATGGAGCTCCCGTGTTTTAAATCTCAACGGTCTTATGACACTAAATTCAAATTTAAACAAACACACACAACACACTGAGCAAATAACGCGTCCCAACAAGAGTGTCATGTGACCTCACATTTCCAAAACAGATGACAACAGAAGCTGAAGAGAGCCGGATGGGTAAGACCTTCCGTGCTTGAAACCGACGGTACGAATGTTGTACTAATTTTTCTGTACCAGAATAAATAAATATTATGCTCTTAATTTTTAACTTTGATTCTTAATTAATCGAGCACTCTGCTGGGATTTTTCCTACCATTCTACAAAGAATATATATATATATATATATATATATATATATATATATATATATATATATATATATATATATATATATAATAATCCAGGTAAAACATCCACAGGGTAGTAATCCAAAGAATTTCAACCGGGTTTATAAAAAGTGCTCAGTATCAAATAGAGCAACAGTTCTATTTGATAGTGAGCACTTTTTATAAACCCGGTCGAAATATATGATTATTTTTATTTACAGACATGTACAAAATCTGCGACACTTGCATGTCGATGTTATAGATCAACAGCTATTATAAAGTTAGAACTAAGGTTAAGATCGGATTCTAACTCTGCCTTATGAGATCTCAGTTTATAATAGCTCGATAACATCGACATGCCAGTGTCGCAGATTTTGCACATGTTTGTGTAAATAAAAATAGACATATATATATATATATATATATATATATATATATATATATATATATATATATATACTAAACACTTTGAATTATATATATACATGTATATAATTCGATCTATTTACTACTTAGCTATTTTTCTTCCTTATTGTGGGTAATATAAGCACTTTTCATAAGTCATTATGAATTTTGTTGATATTTAACATTGATACTTTTGAGATACGCCGAAACAATTATATGCCAATAAAGTGGCTTTCAAGAAAATGTTGAATGTTTTCGGAATACTTATCATTATATATATATCCGAATTTTTTATTTAAAAACTATACATTACATATTTTCGAGACGTACCATTGGGTCATTGACATGTGTAGACCTTTACTCTTTAGAAAAGACATATACTTTTAATCAAACATATATATAATGAGAAAGTATATAGCATAGGGGTTCGTTTAAACACCAGCATGACCGCTAATATTCTTCACCGGGTTCTTAGGCCGGCTGAGAAACGCACCAACTGATTTCACAAGAAACTCCTTTTTGTTTTTTACTCTGTCACTACTTATCAAGGCTTAAATACACTTGAGTATGATAAAGATTTACAGTGGAATGATAAATATTATGAGAGGATATAGAATATTCACATACCATGCACTAAAAAATTGCTGAACCAGAAAACAGCAATTATTCCCCATTCGCTTGCGAAAGACAAAATAGGTGGAAGAGAGTGTTGCGAGTTTCTGTGAAATTACTTGATGCTGTTCTTGGCGGCTTGAGAAGCTGGTGTCGAATGCTGGCGCTCATATAAAATTCTAAAAAAAACAAACCCATGCTATACATTCTCTTATCATATTCATTTCTGGTAAAAATTATATTTCAGTGATAAATTCGAAGCAGCTAACAATAAGGAATCACTTACTAATCACTTTGTATGCAGAAATATTTCGAAGTGAGTAACGAATTACATACACGACGAAGAATACTTTGGGAATATTAATTTTTGCTTTTTGGGATTCGTTTTTGTTATCTACATGCTCTTTTTTTGTTCTTGAAGTAGTAGTAGTATTTGTAATAGAAATGATATTATTACTATTACTTATTATTATTATAATTGTTGTTATTATTATTGTTGTTGTTGCTGCTGATTCTGTTGCTGTTGCTGTTGCTGTTGTTGCTATTATTATTATTATTATTATTATTATTATTATTATTATTAAACGTATTATTTAAACGTCTTCATGATAATGTTCTTTATTAATATTTTATTGTTCTTCTGTTTTACTGTGTTCTTCGCCGTTTTTTCTTCTTCGTTATTTGTCTGGTCATGTCTTTTTCTTTTGCTACTACTACTACTACTACTACTACTACTACTGCGCTTTGTTTTCTTCTTCTTTTACTTCAACTTTTTCTTCTTTTTTTTTCTTCTTTTTCTTCTTCGTCTTCTTCTTCTTCTTCTCCTTCTTCTTCTTCTTCGTCTTCTTCTTCTTCTTCTTCTTATTATTATTATTATTAAATGTATTCCTCATTTTCTTCATTAACATCTTCGTTCATATTCTTCATTAACATCTTAGCTTTCTTCTTTTGCTTCTTCTTCTTCTTCTTCTTCTTCAA
>OY744535.1:73654047-73701547 GCA_963556195.1 Sepiola atlantica
TGTTTTTTCTTAGAAGATCTGTTGTATTTTGCTTCCGGGATGTCACGCGAAAGCATCCAGCAGAAGTATCCCATCATGCCAGGGTTCCATTTGCCTTGACAGTTGCTCTCCATCTTCGTAATGTCTTGTTGGAATCTTTCTCCATGCTCATCACTCACTGCTCCAAGGTTTAGTGGGAAGAAGTTAAGGTGGGAATGGAGAAAATGAATCTTGAGTGACATTCGGCACCCCATATTTTCGTAAGACTTTAATAACTTCTTAACTGCCAAAATCCGTCTTGATATATATATATATATATATATATATATATATATATATATATATATATATATATATATATATGCTAATAATGGAGTTTATGTATCTGTCTGTCTGTCTGTCTATCTGTCTGTCTGAAGCCGAAACTCCAGTATGACTATTTTACTGAAACTAATCTTCTTTTACTGAAACTAATCTTTTTGAAATTCTTTATATACTGTCATTAAAAGCCGTTAAGACACCAGATGGGTTTTCCTATTTACATAAGCCATTCCTTTAAACCTTCAATTAAATTCATATTTACAAATATACACTTATAACTGCTATTATCAAATTTACATATGTATTCACAATATTTTCCGATGAGGTTATATTAATAAAAATTATTCATACAATTAATTACAGACATAACCGGCGTGTTTTCTAAACCATTTCAACGCGAGTACTGTTAAAATTGCAAAGTCATTGGGTGTTTAATAAGTGGTGTCCTCCCTCCCTCCGGTAATTTAATATGGCGATCTGATTTAGCAGCCGTGTGGCTTTTTAATCAGTAGTGTCCTCCCTCCCTCCGGTAATTAAATATGGCGATCTGATTAAGCAGACGATTGGCTTTTTAATCAGTAGTGTCCTCCCTCCCTCCGGTAATTAAATATGGCGATCTGATTAAGCAACCGAGTGGCTTTTTAATCAGTAGTGTCCTCCCTCCCTCCGGTAATTAAATATGGCGATCTGATTAAGCAGACGATTGGCTTTTTAATCAGTAGTGTCCTCCCTCCCTCCGGTAATTAAATATGGCGATCTGATTAAGCAGACGATTGGCTTTTTAATCAGTAGTGTCCTCCCTCCCTCCGGTAATTAAATATGGCGATCTGATTAAGCAGCCGAGTGGCTTTTTAATCAGTAGTGTCCTCCCTCCCTCCGGTAATTAAATATGGCGATTTGATTAAGCAGACGATTGGCTTTTTAATCAGTAGTGCCCTCCCTCCCTCCGGTAATTAAATATGGCGATCGTATTAAGCAGACGATTGGCTTTTTAATCAGTAGTGTCCTCCTTCCCTCCTGTAATTAAATATGGCGATCTGATTAAGCAGCCGATTGGCTTTTTAATCAGTAGTGTCCTCCCTCCCTCCGGTAATTAAATGTGGCGATCTGATTAAGCAGGCGATTGGCTTTTTAATCAGTAGTGTCCTCCCTCCCTCCGGTAATTAAATATGGCGATCTGATTAAGCAGCCGATTGGCTTTTTAATCAGTAGTGTCCTCCCTCCCTCCGGTAATTAAATATGGCGATCTGATTAAGCAGACGATGTTAATATGGCACGTTAAATATGTAAACAACAATGCTGGTATTCACCGTGCTCAGTTTTCCATTTTTAAAACCGTCCTAAGTTTGTTTATTCTTAGCCATTATGTTTTAAAACACACATTTATTAAATCAAATTGTTTAAGTAAAATAATAATTGATTTAAAAATTACTATATAAAAACGCGCGCGCGCACGCACACACCCACACACACACACACAGTTCAGGTAAACTTTTTCTTTCCGAGAATTAAAAAACTTTTCGTGTTTACTGTATTTGATTTCTTAATACTTTCATATCCAATATTATCATTTTTTCACGACCTCACATTGTACTGGAAAACTATACAACTGATTGTAAAATCAAATTGTTTAATTAAAAAAGGTCATTAAACAAACACCCACCCACACACACACACACACACACACACACACACCCACTGTGTTCACTGTATTTGATTTTTTGGTGCTTTTTCATTTTAGGACCCACGCTAACTTTGCCCCCGTCGTTACAGTTAGGGTTAGGTTTTTTTTATTTTCCTTTTTAATTAAAAATATTTACATGTATAGGGGGGAAGATAAAAGAATTGGGGGAAGGTGGTCAAAAAAAAAAATTTTTTTTTTCTTAACTAAAAAATATTTCAATGACTGGTAATATAAAAAAAATTGAGGGGGGTACAAAACATTTTTTTTCTTTCTTTTTAAACTGCAGGTCTTTCTATTTATGGGCGAGGGTACAACAAAAATCGGGGTACGGTCGAATTTTTTTTTCCTTTATTTTCAACTAAAAATATTCTTGGTCATAAACACAGAAAATCAATGTCTAACCACCACAGAAATATGACTGGGGCACCATTGGCTTACGCGTGAGCCTTCATTTCTGATGCGGCAGCCTAGCAAAATTATGCGACCGGAGGGAGCATATATTTGCTAGTATATATAATGTAATGCTAACACTTACATTTAGTGCATAATAACTAAAAAAAGCCATGAGTCTTACAATATTAGAATTAGCCCTGAATGGACAATATATATATTTATGTACCGTATATTCATAAAATGGAAACTATGCATATCTAAAAAAAAAACTAGAGGTGATGAGTAAAAACGGATTTCAAATTTGAATTCAGCTCTTCCAAATTAGGTATAAACGGGTGTTTTTGTGCTTGCCTCAATTTCTTTGTAAATCAGTGTAATTTGATCAACCAATCAGTTGTCTATTGATGTGCTACATGTGAACATGGGATACTATCATGTTTATTGTACTTAAGTGCTTCGTGGACTAGAATTACTCCACCCTAAGTTTAACTACCTTGGGTCAGTGATAACATCAGATAGACGATGTAGAGCAAACGTACCCTCTAGACTTGTCCAGTCATAAAGTGCGTATATGAAGCTGTCTTCTGTTCTGCAGTCTCGTACGATCTCGCTGGAGACCAGATTGAGGATACTTCGAGCGTACGTTTGGCCCATTCTACTTTATGGATGCGAGACTTGAGCTTTATGTCTTAAACTAGAAAGAACATTTTTTTGTCGTGGAGAAATGGTTTATTTGCCGAATGCTCAATATCAACTGGACGCAACATGTAACCAATGAGGAGTCGTGGAGGCGATCTGGATACAGACCTTGACAATTAATGCAGACTTTATTGAAAGGACAAGTGACTTTTATCGGCCAAATATATATAGACACAAAGGACTTGAATATTTAGTTCTTACTGCTAGAGTGGCTGGCTGTAAAGCAGTGGGCAAGCTAAGATATAAGTTTATGGGCAATAGGCGTAGGTGGACAAACCGGAACGCAATGGGATTATTTCGTTCAATGGATGATAGAACAATGTAATGGGCCATAGTCGCCGACGCCTTACGAAGGTTGGGTTATCCGTGATGATGAGATCTAACACACTGAACATTGAATAACGTTTACTTACTGCGTCCCGACTGATTACAGCTTGATCGTCTTCAAATCCAGTGTCAACAAAGTGTCGTCAAAAATTGTCCCATAGTAAAAATCAGTACCGACTCAAAAAATTTTCCCATAGTCAAAAATCAGTACCGACTCAAAAAAGTGTCCCATAGTAAAAATCAGTACCGACTCAAAAAATTGTCCCATAGTAAAAATCAGTACCGACTCAAAAAATTGTTCCATAGTAAAAATCAGTACCGACTCAAAAAATTGTCCCATAGTAAAAATCAGTACCGACTCAAAAAATTGTCCCATAGTAAAAATCAGTACCGACTCAAAAAATTGTTCCATAGTAATAATCAGTACCGACTCAAAAAATTGTCCCATAGTAAAAATCAGTACCGACTCAAAAAATTGTCCCATAGTAAAAATCAGTACCGACTCAAAAAATTGTCCCATAGTAATAATCAGTACCGACTCAAAAAATTGTCCCATAGTAAAAATCAGTACCGACTCAAAAAATTGTCCCATAGTAAAAATCAGTACCGACTCAAAAAATTGTCCCATAGTAATAATCAGTACCGACTCAAAAAATTGTTCCATAGTAAAAATCAGTACCGACTCAAAAAATTGTCCCATAGTAAAAATCAGTACCGACTCAAAAAATTGTCCCATAGTAAAAATCAGTACCGACTCAAAAAATTGTCCCATAGTAAAAATCAGTACCGACTCAAAAAATTGTCCCATAGTAAAAATCAGTACCGACTCAAAAAATTGTTCCATAGTAAAAATCAGTACCGACTCAAAAAATTGTCCCATAGTAAAAATCAGTACCGACTCAAAAATTGTCACATAGTAAAAATCAGTACCGACTCAAAAAATTGTCCCATAGTAAAAATCAGTACCGACTCAAAAAATTGTCCCATAGTAAAAATCAGTACCGACTCAAAAAATTGTCCCATAGTAAAAATCAGTACCGACTCAAAAAACTGTCCCATAGTAAAAATCAGTACCGACTCAAAAAATTGTCCCATAGTAAAAATCAGTACCGACACAAAAAATTGTCCCATAGTAAAAATCAGTACCGACTCAAAAAATTGTCCCATAGTAATAATCAGTACCGACTCAAAAAATTGTCCCATAGTAAAAATCAGTACCGACTCAAAAAATTGTCCCATAGTAAAAATCAGTACCGACTCAAAAAATTGTCCCATAGTAATAATCAGTACCGACTCAAAAAATTGTTCCATAGTAAAAATCAGTACCGACTCAAAAAATTGTCCCATAGTAAAAATCAGTACCGACTCAAAAAATTGTCCCATAGTAAAAATCAGTACCGACTCAAAAAATTGTCCCATAGTAAAAATCAGTACCGACTCAAAAAATTGTCCCATAGTAAAAATCAGTACCGACTCAAAAAATTGTTCCATAGTAAAAATCAGTACCGACTCAAAAAATTGTCCCATAGTAAAAATCAGTACCGACTCAAAAATTGTCACATAGTAAAAATCAGTACCGACTCAAAAAATTGTCCCATAGTAAAAATCAGTACCGACTCAAAAAATTGTCCCATAGTAAAAATCAGTACCGACTCAAAAAATTGTCCCATAGTAAAAATCAGTACCGACTCAAAAAACTGTCCCATAGTAAAAATCAGTACCGACTCAAAAAATTGTCCCATAGTAAAAATCAGTACCGACACAAAAAATTGTCCCATAGTAAAAATCAGTACCGACTCAAAAAATTGTCCCATAGTAATAATCAGTACCGACTCAAAAAATTGTCCCATAGTAAATATCAGTACCGACTCAAAAAACTGTCCCATAGTAAAAATCAGTACCGACTCAAAAAATTGTCCCATAGTAAAAATCAGTACCGACTCAAAAAATTGTCCCATAGTAATAATCAGTACCGACTCAAAAAATTGTCCCATAGTAATAATCAGTACCGACTCAAAAAATTGTCCCATAGTAAAAATCAGTACCGACTCAAAAAACTGTCCCATAGTAAAAATCAGTACCGACTCAAAAAATTGTCCCATAGTAAAAATCAGTACCGACTCAAAAAATTCTCCCATAGTAAAAATCAGTACCGACTCAAAAAGTCCCGTGTTTAAAAATACTACGAAATCATCAACTTCCCTGCAAACTCTTTCTTACAGAAGAGACTTTGCTGCTCTTGCTTGTTATTTTAATAATAGGTGCTGGGGTGAGCTCAATTCTCTGGTTCCTCCTTTGTAAAACCTTTACAGCAAACACGCTTCAGCCTCTGTGTACCTGAAACTAAACGAAACTTCCATGGCCGAGGTGTATTTCGAATAACTGCTCGTGCGTTGAACGCAATACAACGAGGCTGCTTCCGAGATGACTACAACATGGTCATTTTCAAGTCTAAGGTTTACAAACTCTTGTTGAACCGTCCTTTTAAATAAAAAAATATTCTAGGATGATCTAGCTATGGTCTGCAATCATCAAAGTGTTTTTCTCACCATCTACATGTCACAAACGCATTAACCTTTGTTCTCGCGAAACCTTTGATGAGCAGTGACGAGTTAGTAACAAAAATATCGGATAATTTCATCAAATATTTTGTTTATATATTTTTTAGATCAGGATATATAATTTGTATAAGTTAGATTATTCGGACTATTGTTGTTATCTTGGGTGTCATTTTCACAATATTTCGACCGATGAAATCTCCGATCTTCTTCAGATGTATATTGTCGAATACGGACATCTGTTCCCGAGTTCGACAGAAAGATTCTCGAGTTCGACAAGATACACGTAAAGAAGGTCGGGGATTGCATCGGCCGAAACGTTGTGAGAATAACACTCAGGATGATAACAGTAGTCTGAATAATTTAAATAATACAAAACAATTGTTTATTTTTTTAAATATTAGGGGAAATATTTATTGTAGTTGACTTTTATTTTACAATCCACTTTAACAATAACCGTTAAAGGCTAGCATAGATTCAAATTCACTGAAAGTCTTTTTTTATTGTATATTTTCCCGGAACACATTGAGTAGCCTTGCTAGCTAAAAGTGTAATTTTCGCTTCAATAATGTAAGAGATTTGAAGCTTACTAATTAGTTTGTGAGTTTGTAGCTGTGAGCCTGAAACCCGGCAACAGACAGACAGACAGACAGACAGACAGACAGACAGACAGAGGGACCACTTTAGTATCTGATGTCTAAAGAAATCTAAATATCTTATTCGAAGTGATTTTGATCAAATTACCTTAAACGCTTTCTTCCTGCGTCATAATTCCTCAATTTTCAATTTCTGAAACGAGCGCGAATTCACAAAACTGAAATGAAAAGAGTAAGAAAAAAGAAATGGCTGTAATTTTCTTCGAATCAGAAAAATAGTTGATGCAAGGAAACTTTTAGAGAAAACTTAATATATTATATATTGCCTACGATTTATTGGTAATTTGGACATAAAATATTTCACATTTACCCATGCAAACACATACCTACATTTGTATATATTTAGTATATGTGACACACACACACACACACATACACACACACACACACACACACACACACATATATATATATATATATATATATATATATATATATATATACATGTATATATTACAAAAAGCTTTTAGTAATTTATACAGAGAAAAGAGATAAGGAGAGAGAGAGCAAGAGAGAGAGAGAGAGAGAGAGAGAGAGAGAGAGAGAGAGAGAGAGAGAGAGAGAGAAAACCAATATATATGTATTCAAAATTAATAATGTAATGCAATCCGAATGTTCTCTTCATCTTTTTGGCTAATAGCAAAGTATAGTACTGTTGTGCTATGGCAATTCACATTTTCGGTCCTCGGTCAGTGAAGGAGAACTCTTTCTAAATGGCGACAATTGTTTATCTGTGTTCTGCCATTTCGAGAGGGATGTTGCATTCTACCCACATTAAACCCCGATATTGTGTCAAATTCTGTCATCGTAGGTAAGCAAGTAAATAGAAAGCAAATGTATATATGCCATCCACAAGAAACGCATCTACAAAAACATGCCTTACTGCTAACAATACCGAAGTATCCCCTCCTCCGTATTTCTAATGACAGCAGTATGATACCAACACTAGTATACGGCCTCCATAGAATTTGAATCCTGGAGATGAAAACTAAATCCGTATATTGTAGATTTTTCACACATACATACACACCACACATCCACACACACACACACACACACACACACACACACACACACATATATATATATATATATATATATATATATATATATATATATGTAATCTTCCAGAGACGATATTAACATAAAAATGTTGTTTGGCAAAAGACAAATTGAAACGGACCGTAAAAATATATAACCCAGAGAAATATTATGTTTTTTGGAAATGTGAAAAAATAAAAATAAAAATAATAAAATAAACACATGGTTATTGGAATATATGAACCTGACTTATATATATATATATATATATATATATATATATATATATATATATATATATATTGTTTAGATAGTGTATATTACATATCAGGACGGGACTACGATCATTTCAGCTTGCCGATGATTCCACTGGGCACAGAGATTTACAAAATATGTCTAAATCTGCCCTTTTGGATGAAACCGCGGTACATTGCTGAAATATGTAATATACAGTATCTAAATAAATTATATTAGCTCTCATATTATCGAGCACTTTATTTGATTTATTTTCAGATACAACCTGACACACTATATATATATATATATATATATATATATATATATATATATATATATATATATATATATATGTACTGTAGATACGAGGTAAATAAAGTTATGACATATTTATTTATTTATATTCCTAGAATTAAACATTAACAACAATTTTGTGTACGATCGTTTCTGAGACGATTTATTTTTATTGTCTATGTATATTTAGTCTCATCAGCAACACATGGAATAAACACGAAGTTTGAAGTTAAAACATAGTATCACGACTAGAGTGGAGAAATTAATCAGTTATACTGCAATTCGAGAGGTTGCTGAGGAGTTTAGATATGTTAATTGCAATTCGGTTAAAATCGGTTGCAAAGAAATTATATCAAGCATACAAATGGAGACAACAACTGTTTATATTATAGGCATTGAAGAGAACATATACAAGCGACAAATATTTAAAAAAAACTTTTACAGATATTATTTCAAGAGAAAATTTAAAAAAATATGAGAACCAATAGTTAAAAAAAATAATTAATAAATACATTTACTATTAAATAAATTAAAAGGGTTTTAAACTCTGTGCATTATTTCAAGAAACATTATCGAACAACATATCTTAATGAAACGTTTAAAAAAATATATAATTTACAAATTTAACTTACAGTAAGTAGAAGAAAAATTAAGTTTATAGAAAATAATGAAAATATTTTTTAATCAATGATATTAAGTAAAATTAATAATAATAATTATAATAAAAACATAATTGTTGAAATAATGATAATAATACGAATAATAATAATAACATCATTAATAATAATAATAATAATAATAATAATAATAATAATAATAATAATAATAATAATAATAATAATAATGGAAAATGTTAAAAAAATAGTATATAATGAAGTAGACCGAAAGAAAAAATAATAAAATAAAGAAAATAGTTAGAGATTTAAAAGGGTACATTTTTTTAATTAATCATTTTAAACCTCTTACCATTTATTAAAGTTTAATAAAGCTAGATACATTAAAACTGTTTAAACTGTACGTCTTTATTTGAAAAAAACTAACTTTAGAAACGGCTTCTTCTTGTTTCGGGTGAATCAGATGATTCTGGTGTTGGCCTTAGTTTCTAGTTAGAACTCTTTCTGGAAAGACATCGGGTACCTACAGGAAGAACCACAAAAAGGTTGCCAACATCTCTAAGTTAAAGACGTACTGTGGCATCGATTGGATTCGAACTTGGAACCCCCAGGTCTTTAGTCCGTGCCGTTATCCTTTTAACCACCGTCACCTCCCTAGATGCTGCTAATTCTTGGAAATAAGTATCGATTACACCTTTAAATATACCGGTTAGAATGAAGTGTTGGGTATCTTTTACAATAGCACTCAAACGAAAACGCAAAAATATATATATATACAACAAATAAAAGTTACCATAGCCGATAAAACAGAATTTCCAAATTACCTGTGACATTTATTAATGATCATAAGCCGTTAAAAGTGCTATTTTTTATAAATCGATAGTTTTAGCATACATTAAGTGTAACTAAAAAATGGCCGTTTCTTGTTAGAAAAGTTGCAGCCTCGTTCTCGTTTAATTCTATCGTGGTTGTTTTTTTACTGGAACTCATATTCAAAGCGCATTTTTTCATGTTTCAGCCAAGTAAAAGAACAAAACAAAACTACATTTTAAGCAACAGGAATAACATCATTTTCTTTTGATTTACATGTCATTGTGCTTTTATTTACATATCATGTTCATTCGTCACACCGTAATGTTTTTTCCTGTTGTTTCTGTAAAAAATTCCTTACCGTAACCCTAACTCCAACTCCAGCCCTAACCCTAACTCCAACTCCAGCCTTAACTCTAATCCTAACTCCAACCCTAACCCTAACTCCAACTCCAGCCCTAACCCTAACTCCAGCCCTAACCCTAATCCTAACTCCAGCCCTAACTTTAATCCTAACTCCAGCCCTAACCCTACTCCTTACTCCAGCCCTAACCCTAAACCTAACCCCAAATTTTCATATTTCATTCAAGCATAAGAACAAAACAAAACAAAATTTTAAACAAAAGAAAGTTTATTTTTATTTACATGACATTATGCGTCACACCGTGTACATGGTGCACACCTGCTGCCAAAAATGATATAGTCTGTCGTCCATGCCACGGAACCGTTGCGACCACATAAACTCAGCCATGTAGTCGGCACGCATTCTGTTAACGGTCTCGTGCATGGACTTCAGCTTCCCTTTGGTCTTTGCAGCAACAAGAAATACACGAAAATGTCCCCCCACCCACCCCCAATGACGTAACGACAAGCGCGCTCATTCGGTGACCAAAATGATCGTTAAAATGTTCGTTTCATAAAATTAAATTTAAAAAATGCAAACCAAAAAAAAAAACGGCGCTTTGATTATGAGCCCCGGTAAAAAAAAACACTCACGTGACAACGAAAAGCCGAAGCGAGTAAAACATTTGACGCCATGTTTATTAATTAAAAAAATTTGTTCATGTCTATTAAACACCCATTTATCCTACGTAAACATACACAGAAATGGAATAGCTAACTAGGAAAATCTCCAGTCTCGACGTACGTCGCATTTATTTGTTGCATATTCATTTTTTTGACCACGGTCTACTTCTTTTTTTGAACCCGACTCGCGAGTTTGTAGGGCTATTGTAAAAGATTCTCGAAGTGTTTGTTAACGAAACATATTATATCGAAAATATTATGCAAAAATGATACCAAACATAAAAAAATAATATGCAAGTATTTTGAAGTATAGGCAAACCTTTAATAAAGAAAACAATAATAAATTAAAAACAAATAAATAAATTTAAAAAAAAAGATAATAAATAATACAGAATAATTACTTAAAATTGCTTTGTTGGGCGGATCAGAGATTTATTTTAATTTGCATTTGGCTACACTTGATTACAGTGCTTCATAAATTCGCAGACGGAGCTTTATAGTATTTAAAAAGATTATGCGTTGTTATACATGCCATGACGATTGTTTCATGCGCTGTTGCGATCGTCAGATGGCACAATACGCAAAGTTGTGTCAACATTCACTCTTTATTCTTCGATACTCATATTCGAGTTTTAATTATACAGTAGTCTTATGCCAGTAAGTGGGCTATATTACTTTTCTCAGTTCTCTAAAAAATAAAATTTTATTTCTTTGTTCCTATATATTCTATATTTCTTTGTAATATTGACACTGCGTGTTTCCTTTTTAATCTTTCTCAAAGTAAACACAAATTAATACGATAGCGAGAGAAAGTTAGTGCACGTTTTTAAGAGCTACATGTCAACTCTTTTGTTCGCCTAGTCTCTAAACGAAATGTATTTCCTGCTGTTTGTTCACGTGATTTCATACTTCCGTCTTTTGTTCTTCGCCCACATTTTCTCACTATGTGCAATTTGGATTTCTAATACCCCATTGTCAACTAACGCCTTGTCTTCAATGAATACCGCCTCAATGTACAATCCATGTAAATGACACTGTTTTCCCAAATCCGTACAGCACACTTGTGACATAAATGCTTATACATTTAATTGGAACTTTATTCTTCAACAAAAACATAACGAGAGCGAGAAATGGAGAAGAGAGATGAATGGAAAGAGACGTTAAGTACAATTGTAAAGAACTACATGCCAGCACCTATTTTCGCCTCACCTCTAAACGAACTCTATGCCCTGCTCATCCCCTGCCCACGTTTCCAATGTATGTGCTATTCTTTCCTATGACACACGACCTATCTCTGTTCAACACGAATACTTCAATATATATTCAATCTAAACGACATTGTATTTTCGGAATCCGAACAGAGATCTCTCCAAAGAGCAACACTATTGTCACAAAAATATGAATACTTTTAATTGAAACTTTATTCTCTTGCACAAACAGATCCGAGAATGAGATAGATATATACGGAGAGAGAGAGCGAGAGAGCGAAATAGAGAGAGAGAAAGAGAGAGAGGAAGAGAGAGAAATAGAGAGGATAAAGCTAGAGAGATGGAATACGTACACATTTTTAAGAGCTACATGCCAGCACTTATGTTCCCCTCGCCTTTAAACTTACTCTATCCCTTGCTCTTCTACCCCGTAAAGAACGCACTACGTATCTCAGTCTAACAAAGCTAATTGAATATATATAAAATTGAATATATATAAAATTGAATATATATAACATTGAATATATATAAAATTGAATATATATAAAATTGAATATATATAAAATTGAATATATGTAAAATTGAATATATATAAAATTGAATATATATAAAATTGAATATATATAACATTGAATATATATAACATTGAATATATATAAAATTGAATATATATAAAATTGAATATATATAAAATTGAATATATATAACATTGAATATATATAAAATTGAATATATATAAAATTGAATATATATAAAATAGAATATATATAAAATAGAATATATATAAAATCTCAATGAAACTATATTATCTAATCCGAACACCGATCATCCTAAAGAACAACACCATTATCACAAACAAGTCCGAGAGAGAGAAAAAGCAAGAGAAAGAAAGAGAGAGAGAGAGAGAGAGAGAGAGATAGGGGGATCAGCACAATTCTTCAGAGCCACATGCCAGCACTTATGTTTGTCCCGCCCCATAACATACTATATCACCGGCTGTTTGGTCACGTGATTTATGGCACCTCGCTTTTCGTCCCCGGCATAGGGTTTACTTGTGCATATGCAATTTGAACTTCTACCCCTCACTTGACAACTCACCACCTATGTCAAAAAAGACAGACTAACTCGATATATACTACACCTATTCTATACGAACGCCAATCTTTTTTGTATGATTATTCCTGATGAAAAACGCAGGGTGTTAGACATATTTTATAAGAACAAAATATTAATACAACGGAGTTCCAAATACAATACTAGTACATTTATGCGTCAAACACCACCCACCAATTTCAAAATACATCTCTAGTAGCATACGTGGAATACCAAATGAATCTACACGTGACAAATGTACTAGTATTTTAATTGGAACTTTATTCTCCGATTCAAACACGAAACCATCTGACTCCGTTTCATATAAATGACGACATAACAAAGACCTTTTTAAAAGCAAACAAACAACACAATGTTCTGTTATCGTCGCTTTCTTATCTCAGGCGAGGCTGGCATCACCTTTCACCTCTTGATTAAAAATCGTCTTCATAATTAATAAAACAACAACAAAAATAATCTGTGTTCTGTACAGCATCCATCTCTGCGTTATGTGATCAATCAGTGTCAAGAAATCTAAGAAAAATAATTGCTAATTAGTTTGTTAATGAGACTACACAGGTCACAATTTAAATCTCATCCAACCCCCGGGGGTAAGCCGGTAAAGATGCAAGTTGTCTTCTACTGGGGATTAGACTTCAAATGTTGATTATATCTGAAACAATTTATTTTGTCATCAAAATTAGAAAGATGATATTAAAAATGAGTTGGCTTACGTTATTGGTGACAGGTTTAGCTAAAGTGTTCAAACATCGGACTGGATGATGTGCGCCACCACCGAAAGACCAACAATCGAATCGTTAACAATCCTTTCTGCAACAAAACAAGGCAATGGAAGTCTATATCTAAGTTACCCATCAAGTTGCAGTCATGAATGCCCAACCGTTTTACTCAGTGATATGCGTAGAAAATGTGTGATCATATAATCAGTAGGATTGTAACGTTATGTGATCGTGTTGATAGATTTATGTACGTTCATAAAATGGATGAAAGATGAGCGAACACTTCATCAAAACGTGTCTTTGGTGATTCAACTGTTGTTTAGTTCCATGAGAGCTAACAGTAAAACACACTAAAGCGTACGCAATTTAAAAAAAATAGACCTTCCTGTTATTGCAATTATTAGTGTTCGTTTGTGATGGAGAATCGCTTAGGGAAGCGTCTTAACCGTTATCATATACACAAGAACGATACCAACACACCTCTCTACCAACGAACTTAACCCTAACCCTAACACTAACCATCACACCTCTCCACTAGCCAAATCCAATAAACTTAACGCCCATACTTTCTACACAACCCCAAACAAAACATATATAACAAAAATAAACGTATACTATATATATACATATACATAACAAAAACGTAGAAACATTGTTATGAAAATATACATTACTCAAAATATATTTTTTAAATATATAAACTACATAAAATATATATATATATATATACATTTGGTGGGCCAAAATAAGGGTCCTATCTTTAAATTTGAATAACTTGAATTTGAATAACTTCCACAAAATAAAAGTAAAACTCACCAAACTTTATGTGTGTGTAGACTGACCCTTCCGAGATTTTCTGAAATAAACAAAACAAATTTTAGCCGAAAAACACTTCTTAAAACTTACAAAAACTAAAGTATTGTTTTTTACACTGTTTTGAGTTTTTTAAGCAAAAATAATGTTTTCTAAATGAGGGTACGTTCCTTAGGGCTAATACGGCTCATGCTTGCTTCGGAAGGGGTCCTTTACTTATTCTAAAAAAAAAAAAAAAAATCAATAAATAAAAAAGTTATGAATTTTTAAAAATAGGACCCTTATTTTTGCCCACCCTGTATATATATATATATATATAGATAATAAACAAATTATAAAAACAAAATTAAACCAATATACATATATGAATTAAACAAACATATGGACTAATACATACGTGTGTTTTGTCGGCACCGACTCACAGACGTGTGTGTAAGAATACTAAAATCTGATTAATATTAATTAATTGATATCTAATATATATATAGTTGAAATTTCACAAACATCGGAAGTATCTTAATTTTGACGAAAGGCTACCATCCCGCTTTTAACCCCCTTTTAATGCCCTTTGCATCCAACTAAATTAAACAAAAAATAACCTCTATTTCAACACCTTACGCATAGCATCTTTGTTAAAAAAATCATAATGATCGGTTTAATAGTTTAGAAGTGAATCGTGTATATATACATAACTGCACATTGATAGAGATATGCACATATGAAATATGTGAATAGATAGAGCACTTAGAGATTCGGATACAATTCCACTGTTTCCCTAGTAAATTTTATATAAGAATATACTTTTAGAACTTATGTAGTTTATCTAACCTTTCTCTTTATAGAGACCTCACAGAGATCACGCACATACATATACATGGGTTGAGTTATATATATATATATATATATATATATATATATATATATATATATATAATGTATGTTTATGTCATAATATTTATTGGTGATTGCAGCGTTCGTTTTTTTTTGCTTACTATTATTTCGATTGTCTCACTTCCTTATGTACGTATAAAATTAATAAATATATATATATATATATATATATATATATATATATATATATATATATATATATATATATATATATATATATATATATTCTAGTAACACTGAGGAGGTGAGATACAGCGAAAGAGTCTGTTAATGACTATACAAGGCCGCCAATTTCTCGTGTGGAGCGCTGTCGTTTATGATATCGCCTGATCCAATTTAGCGTAATGCAAAGCTCTTTGTAAATAAACAAATATATGATTTGCCAAGTAGCTTTTAATCTTTACGTATAAAACATTGCAAATATCATTTATAAGCAGCGCTTATTCATAGCCTGTTTGTTAGAGCTACTGACTATCAACTAGAGTTTTGCTAGTTCGATACTTGGTTTGGGAAGGGGTCTGGTCTAACCATACTCAAGAGCTGTGATACAGCGTAACAGTCTATCTGTGGAGTACTATATATATATGATATATGATATAAATAGTTAAATATACAAATAATATATGACGACACATTTTCAGATATATTAAGGTCAAAGCTAAAAATAGTCAAACCCTTTCCAGGTCAAACGCATTCACTACGTCTACATGAAGCGGAATAAAAACAAAATCTTTATTTCTGAAACTGAACACGTGATCAATTCATAAAAAACAAGTTAAACTGTATGAAATATACGTTATCTTTCATTACATTTAAAATTTGTATTTTTATTTTTTATCATTTGCTAATTTCTTTTTCTTTTAAAGAAAATTATTAATTTTAAAATGGAAATATAACAACAATTTTAGACAGTTTAATTTTTTGAATGTCAAATGTTCAGTATAATATGCAGGAATGTTTTTATTCCGCTTCTTCTATCCGCTGTGAAATGTTTATTTCCCTAAGGAACCTGGCCTCTTTTAGTTTTGACCGAAATATGTCTGCAAATGTGTAGTCAGATATAGTTTCTATGATAAAAAAATATGTATATTAAATAAAGCACTCTGTTTATTATTTTATATAAACACAGTAAGGATTCTCTGGGTGTTTACCTTGTGTTTAATTACCAGGATAACTATATATATATATATATATATATATATATATATATATATGTATATATATAACTATATATATGGGTGTGTTTTTATATATTAAAATTCAGTAGTCTGTCATCCGAGAATAAGAATAAGAATATTTCTAGACTATGTTCTTACACGATACGAAGAGGGAATGAATTTCTTTCATCAAACATTTCATAGATAAATATTTTATGTTCAATTTTTATATCCAAATCAAGAAATGTAGCTTGTGTTCCCGTATGTTCACAGTTAAATTTTAACTCTTTAGGATATATTAAATGTTTAGTATTTGCAAATTGATCGTTATCATTAATGCATACAAGGTCGTCAATATATCGCGTACATCCATGATAACTATACGCTCTAGATATATCAATTTTTATTAATGATATATATATATATATATATAGAGAGAGAGAGAGAGAAAGAGAGAGAAAGAGAAAGAGAGAGAGAGAGAGAGAGAGGGAGAGAGAGAGAAAGAGAGAGAACGAGAGAGAGACTTTTAACTCATGAATCGTTCCTGAATTGTATTGGAATCCATTTCCGTTATAATCAGATTTTCCACAACTATACTGATACATTCACTTCTACAAATACTTTCTGCCACTTTAAAAAAACATACATTAGGATATGTTTGCTTT
The DNA here is from genome assembly GCA_963556195.1 of Sepiola atlantica. Classification (NCBI taxonomy): domain Eukaryota; kingdom Metazoa; phylum Mollusca; class Cephalopoda; order Sepiida; family Sepiolidae; genus Sepiola; species Sepiola atlantica. Next base: position 73,671,253 of record OY744535.1, read on the forward strand.
AAGCATGCTTTAAATTTTGTTGTAAATTTTGTAAATGTATATAAAGCAAATTATTGTTTTTTTTTCTTTTTAAGGATTGGAGTAAATTCTTTGAAAATCCATGGATTAAAGGTCATTCTCATACTTTATTTCACTTTATTCTATTTCCTGTTTAAACACCTGATGATTATAATGCACTTGTAAATTATTTAACTTTACTTTTGTTTCATTATTTCAAGATGTATATATATATATATATATATATATATATATATATATATGTATTTATAGATAATAATGATAATTCAGATAAAACATCCACAGGGTAATAATCCAAAGAATTTAAACCGGGTTTATAAAAAAGTGCTCAATATCAAATATAACTTTTATATATGATTATTTATATTTACACCGACATGGACAAAATCTGCGACACTGGCATGTCGATGTTATCGATGAACACTTATTATAAACTGTGATCTCACACAGTTAGAATCCGATCTTAACCTTAGATCATATTTCTTTCCAAATATGATCTAAGGTTAAGATAGGATTCTAGCTCTACCTAATGAGATCTCAGTTTGTAATTACTGTTGATCGATAACATCGACATGCCAGTGTCGCAGATTTTGTACATGTCTGTGTAAATGGAAATAATCATATAAATATATATATATATATATATATATATATATATATATATATATATATATATATATATATATAGTTGTGCTTTGGTAATATACATGTGGATAAGACAGTATTGCCGTACAGAAGATACATATCTTCTTTGTCAATGATTCGCAAGTTTGATAATCGCTTAACATTTGGTACCATTTCTCATTGCCATACTGATCCTTGCTTTCTTTACCGGTTCACTGAAGCGGTCATTCGTTACTGATTCGCCAATCTCCTCCGCTGGACAAACAGCCGCTGTCGATAGACGCGCATAAAGGTTCTGATCTAGATGTCGTTAAATTTTTCCCGGAAATCAACGAGGTGATACCGGAAATTGGTCAGCGCTGTCTTTACGTCTACGGAAATGGGGGATAAAATCAAAACGCCGACTGTAATTAGAGAGTTGCCTTGTTTCCGGTGGCAATTAGACTCTTTCAACTTCTTCGGGCAACTTCTCGCACGTCTGCTGAATCGTAACTAAAGATAATAGAAACGATTTCTTTTCTGATGTCTATAGCATCACGAAAAACGTTATATTGCCATTGGCTTTAGGTCGTCTGTTTCTATTTTGTACGATAGAGTAGAGCTGAGGTATACCACTATTTAGATGCAGATGTGTTAAAATAATGTTAAGAACGGTATTTTTTACATGAGGTTATAATTTAACAGAACGTGGAAAATTCCTTTTAGCCGTTATGAATTTATAATTAAGACGACGTGACAGAATATGATGTAATGGCAGGAAATACGTGAGATAAAATAAAAAGTGCCTGTCTCCGGAAAATCAGGTGTTGAAGCGACTAGCTACGATTTTTTAGTCCTCTCCCACCCCATGGGTCTTGCAAGGGGAATATTAAGTTTCTTGATCTGTTTGGTAAGAAGTGAATCTAACATGACAGCAAGTTAGTAAGTGAATTGTTCTTTTTTATTGCTTCTATTTTATCAGCCACTAAAAGAACAAAGAAGACACGAACATTTCTAAGACTGTTACATGATTACTACTGCCGGAGACATCGCTATCTAATGATCCACCTTCTGCTTGTCAACATGATAAACACACAGCTATTTCTGTCGACGAAGAAGATAACGGAAAACCGTGAGGATCGAAGACATTCCCCACGTTATTCTACCGAAGAGCATTGGATCTCGCTGGAAGAGGATGGGGTCCAGACTTGTAATTGTCTATATATTGTTAAGTCCTTATATAAGACTTAACTTCACATTTCCAAACAAGTACGTCGAATGTGGTTCCCCTACGATAGCTTATGTACACAGCCACTAATAATAATGTTTTGTAATGTTTATGATTTGGATTGATAAGTTGTATTATTTGGATTATTCGAAATATTGTTTTCGTTTTGGGTTTATTCTCACAATGTTTCGACCGATTTACTCTTCGACTTTCTTGCGGGCAGGTGGCGTAAAGGATATATGTTTTAATTTAAAATCAGTTCTACTCGACAGTCTTTAGGATGTTGAAGGTTCAATCCTCAGTGTAGGCGATAGTAAGAATACAATTAACAATTACTTAAGAATTCTACCCGGTCACGGCTGACGGTACGGAGATTAAATAAAGGTTTTCTTTTGCTATTCCATACAGATTTCTAAGTGTAAGAACACGATTCCCGAGTTCGACGGGGAACACCTGAAAAAGATCGGAGGTGACATCGACCGAGACGTTTTTAGAATACCATCCAAGATTAGAACAGTAGTCCGAATAATTCAAATAATACAAATTATCAATAACGTTTTGGGAAAATTAATGCATGTTTATAAAAAAGTGAGAATTTTTAATAGCTTATTGTTCGTTTCTACGAAAGGACGGGCATGCACTAGTTTTGGGTAGCAGCAGTAGTTGTTTCTATGAGAAATATAGGCATTCGAATACAAGGGAAACGTCATACCAGCAGTTGGTTCGGCCAGGTTTGTTACTTGTGAAAACAGTCTCTCTTTTTGCGATCCCAATTCAAATCTGAGTCTTAAATATTAAGCGAGTTAACCTATTTATATGTGCGATGATTAGTCGGGAATAACACACAAATAAAAGTTCAGTCAGGGTCAACTTGCTGAACTCGAGGTTAAAAATGCTGGGGCTGCGGAAAACGGGTGTGAGTTCACATGAATAAACGAGAGTGTGAGTGAGTGAAGTCGGTAGTTTAATGAGAGTAAAACACGTGTGAACATATCATTTTTAAAATGCCCTTATAATATATGATTAAACAGTGATTGTCTCCCTGTCCTCCCACATCACACTGATTAGTAATTTTGAACGAAACTCAAGGCGAATAAATCTCCTCTGTCTTCAACAGCTTTGTATTGACTTAGTCCTTTTTCGTGGTATAAAATGTGCGTGCGGCACTCCACTCGGTTTGGAAGGGATCATATAGAAGCGCATATAAGAGAAATATGCAGTGAGTAAGGAGATATGCAATTTGTTGACTTTAGTGTTTTGTAAGACACGTTAAAACGCAACACAAGGTAGCATTGCTGATACACACCAGGACCCTCGCAATACTGTATCTAAACGAGCCAATCTAATTAATGTAATAAACAGAAATGCGGTTTGTTTAACAGCAAAAGGTATACAGCTCTCTAAAACCTATGACGGAGTCTTGTTCAGAAAACAAAAAAAAAATCGGTGCTTCTCCATGGTTACACCTTGATTGAATATGGATGTAAGAAAATAGAACAAAAACATAATGATGTACTTAATTGTAGGAGAAAATTAATACCGTTCAGCAAAAATTACGGAAATTCATCTCGTATTTTTGTTTTTATAAAATAAATTCAACTTTTAGCCGTACGCGGAACATCGTCGCTATTATCATGATATTTACAGGAGGTAATTCCCTTTTTGCGTTTAAAACATAAAAAATGTGATTTATCTCCTCGAAGTTTGAATTATCTCCCTAGATTTTTATAATGATACCGATAATGGCGGCGATATTCCGCGTACGGCTAAAAGTTGAATTTAGTTTATAAAAACAAAACTACTGAATGGATTTTCGTAATTTTGGGTGAACATGTATTTTTTTCCTCACAAGTAAGTACAGCATAGATGCTGCTTGCTATTTTTTCATCACATTTATATTCAATTTTGGTTATGGAGAAACACCAAAAAATATTATATCTACAAGCCTAATAAACCAAAACAAACACTTCCATGGATTAAACAGTATTTATCGATTTCAGACTGTTTATTTACAAATATAAGCATGCGAAACAAATGAAACTACAAATGATTCGTATAGAAAATAGATTCTATTGAATATTTGAAAATATTAAAAACAGCAAGCTTAAAAACCTTTTACTAAAGTAAATGAAGTCAGCATTAAATCATGCAAAAAAGGTTGATATGCCGTAAAACGCTAAATGCTAAAACCCGGAAAAAGTATTGTCCAGAAAACACTGGAACACAACTAACACTATTTCTTACATATATTCACAGATCGTCGGCTAATGTCCATCTCCCTGTTTCTTCTGCCTCACTGTCGTTATATATCGTCTTTTAAAACGGGTCGATGTTAACGCGTGCAAATTACAAACTTCTACAAAAAAAAAACAAAAAAAAAACAGGCACCGCGCATGCGCTTTTGACATCTTTCAAATGCCTACTCGACAAGCAAGGTGTTTTATAAGTGTAAATATCTATTTTAATAGATAGAATGTACACGAATTACTTAGTCTGTTTCTGTAGCTCAGAAGTGTCTTTTTGAAGCTGATTAAGTCAAGTTTATAAGTAAAACAATCTCAAAGTGTCAATGAAATTACCCAAAGGGAATATCACCCCGAATAGTAATACTTCTTGATCGAACCTAGAAATACGAGCGGGAGATATAGCGTTGTAGAAATATACTAATTTTAGATTTTTACTTTTTATTTTTATACTTAACTTTACAATATCACTTCTTCCTGATTCAAGCAATCTAGTCCGTGTTCAATGGGTGATCCAGTTCGTCACATTTTTCTAGTACGCACACATGCATACCCACCCCATACTACGAATCAGTGGCGATTTGTGATCGGGGTTCGCGCCCGCCGACCGTTGAGAATTAGTTCCTGCACTCAAGATTGCGTTAGCATGAAACATCGATGTCTGTAGGTATTAAAATAATTAATATTTATTTATAAATAATTAATATTTATTTATGAATATTATTATTCCGGGCACTTCTGAGTGACTTTAATAACAAGCAGTACACATAGCTACATGCACGATCCGAACGCGTTCGTAGATCACTCTAGCTGCTTGGTAAATCTAGCCGCCGACTCGCTATTTACATTTAAATTCCTCTCTAATTACTAACTAATTGTCTATGGCCGGTGGGATAAGACTCTTGACTACAGATCTGTGGCGACCGTAGGGAATTAGTTCCTGCAGTGAAGATTGCGTTACCATGAAACATCGACGTCTGTAGGCATTAAAATAATTAATAATCATTTATAAATATTATATATATATATATATATATTATATATATATATATATATATATATATATATATATATATATATATATATTTACATCTGAATTCTTTTATTGTTTTTTAATTCGCATTTTCAAGGCTTTCACCCAATATAAGCAGCCTCAACAAGTCCGACCTATTATACGTTCATGCATCTAATGACCAAAACTAGTAAGTGAACGCACACAAAGACAGAAAGAAAGACAAAGGCAGGTACGTATAACAACTCTCTCGCTGCATATCTCTCTGTCTCTCTCTCTTTCTCCATCTGTATATATATATATATATATATATATATATATATATATATATATATATATATAATTGTTTTTCATGTATACACACATGTACATAATCCGCGACACTGACATGACGATGTTATCGATTTACAGCTGTTAGAAACTGAGATCTCATCAGGGGGGAAGTAAAATCTGGTCCTTCTATTACCTAATATGATCTGAGGGAAGGACCAGCTTTCGTTTTCTTATTAATGAGATCTCAGTATCTAACAGCTGTTGATCGATAACATCGATATGCAATTGTCGCGAATTATGCACATGTCTGTATGATTACATTTTTTTTTATAAATACAAGCTCTATTTTATATTAAACACTCTTCCTAGGACCGGTTGAAATTATTTGGATTTTTATCTTGTGAATGTTTACTTTACTTGGATTACTATATATATATATATATATATATATATATATATATATATATATATATATATATATATATATATATATATATAGTTTGTATTTAGACAGCATTCTTTCATTTCGGCAAAATGTGTGCAACATAACCAAATCCTGCTTGATTATTACTTTTTTTTCAATTCATATGTACAACTAACGTATTCGATTCTCCGTCGAATTCATTTTTAATCTGTTGTCGTCGTCAGGAATCTAGGTTTCTGATTGTCTGTGGATATTATCACTCAGGCGCCGATGTATAGTTTTCATGGGATGGTTTATAAATACTTACGAATTGAAACATTCATAAACTGAGTTTAAGATCTTTGGATCAGAGAGAGAGAGAGAGAGAGAGAGAGAGAGAGAGAGAGAGAGAGAGAAAGAGAGAGACAGACAGACAGAGACAGACAGACAGAGAGACATACAGAGAGACAGACAGAGAGAGAGAGAGATAGAGAGAGAGTCAGACAGACAGATTATTCGATATATAGATAGCTTTTCTCGTTACATATGGTTACTTTGTGCGCGACTGCATTCACTCTCGTTTGGGTCTGTTCAAAGAATGCCCAAATTTGCATCCGCTTGCTTAAGTTGTCAGTCAAAAGGTTAACCGTGGAAATTACTTGATTTCGTCGATTTTCATTACACATTACTTCCTATCCATCAATCACTCCTCTATTTAACGTACGATTTTTGCTATGTAACACATACACTAACTGGCCAAGTGTCTCTCATTAATAATAACTCAACCTTATACGGGTATTACAGCTAGTATCAGTATAGACAATGAGTAAATATGCGTAAATCTGTTAGTCGGAGAATTCTTGTCTGTTTGGGACTAGTTATTTGCAAAGCTGACCAATAGACGAATCCAGGCGCGTCGGTGGCGATAAAATCTTTTATACGGGGACATAAATATTGATGTATGAATTCGGATGCTTCCGAGGGGGGCACCCTCCAATATCTTCCCACACAGACACCAAAACGCAAGGGACGGTCGCCTGTGACGCCGCGTCCGCCAACAATGACGCCGTCGCCCTACTCCGAGGCCGACGCCTGGTATTGTATCGAATACCCATTACTGGTGCCGCAAATAGAAACTACCCGTATCCACTACCCCCGCCATGTCACTTCCCGATTCCTTAATGATCAAAATCGTAGCAGAACCATTTTTATCGAGATAATGCTGCAGACATCACGAGGGCCGCTTCCACCGCTACAGCAACAACCTCACCTAAACCACAAATAACACAAAACCAACATGATTAGTGTTATTATTATCATTAGTGCCAGTCGTTCTTCTGTCTCAATAGACAATAGATAGTAAGGAAGGATGTGACAGTGAAGCAAGTGTTCACAATCACTAACCGCACATTACTCATGGTCTAAGCGGCGAGCACTCGTTAAAAACAATTCTACACAATGCAATACTTTTGGAGTTTTCTTTCCCTTAAATTAGTTGCTCTACCATGTCTTGCGATTCTTGTTTAATCTACTATTTTACCAAATAATTTACATATTCCTAGTGTTGATGATGGTGAAGTGAATTCAGACGTCGGCTTGAAACCTGGGTATGTTATGTTCGATTCTAGTTGGTCCATTTACACCATAATAAGACTATCAATGTTAGCGACCTGTACGTGGTTGCTCCTGTGAGTACTTGATTCTAGAAAGAATAAGGGAAACAAATGCTAACAGACAGAATCAAGCCCGTCAAAAGTCCTTACCATGGTGATAATTTAATTTCTTTTAATATCTAGGGGAAGAGATATGTGTTCATTCCTCTTTGAAGGGTAATATAGAAATCTAACTTTTATCCAAGTCCTGTTATGTGCAAGAGTTGAATTGAACTTCTACGAATGTTCTTAAGTTTAAGAATGATCAAATAAAAAATAAAAATAAATATATTTTAAAAAATTATTTAACTTATGCAACTAATAGAATAGAGACGCTTGTTCACCCATTTACTTCTATTTTATTGTAAAATTTAATACATTTACGTATTTAAAAAAAACGGTGTTATTGCTTCCCTTAACATGTGTTCACATAATAATCATATACAATATGTATTAAAAAAAAACAATAAGAAATTAGTCATATTTGTATCATATTAATCAAAATCAGTTTTAAAATAGTAATATGTTAATTAATGACGCAGATAACGATATGAACAAGATTTTGTTAGATATAACTTTATTTGAGCATAAAATATATCATATTAGGTAAACGATGTAAATAATATAAATATTTATGACTTAATGAAAAAATATTTTAAAATAAAAATCATTTGAGATGAGAGACCAAACTCGACGTAGATAGTTACCAACAGGATGTGTCGAAAGTAACTTCATATAAGTAAGTGTTGATAATTTATTACGTAAATATATATTTTCACAAGCAATGAATACAATAAGAAAGGAATTCGAGGCAACCTAGTAAATGCTTTAATTAAAAAAATGTTTAAGAAAAATAATCCTTGGCGAATGCCAGACTGTATTTTCAGGGTACCGGAACCTCAACGTACATGCGAATGTGGGAGCGTGTTGGGCAATTGTATGCTTTGAGAAGACTGAGAAGTTTAAGCAGAAATACAATCTGCGTGCATAACCTTCCAGAGGTGGCAAGGTTCGACGGCGTCTTATGCAGCAACGAAATCATTAACCCAGACGATTGTCATCTGGTTAAAGTACTAACCATATTCGAAGGTTCGCCGTAGAGTGAAACTTTGATCGGTGCAGCCGTGACCTTGACGGAAATCACATTGGTTTGGGTTAGGGTTATAGTCGCGTTTCTATTGAAATCGTTTCCAAAGAAAAGAAGCTGATACTGCGGAAGTTACTGCAGAAACACTTATTGCATTGCTGAAAGAATGGTGCCAGTGTTGCATCGCTCCAGTCTCAGAGGAGAATTCCAGTCTCCCAAACTCGGATAAAAACTTACTAGATGGTAGGCTCTTGTGTGTGTTGAGGATCTCAAGAGTTATTTTATCTTCACCTGCAGCTTTGCTAGTTTTTAGAATTCCGAGAACAGAAATAATCTCAAACGTCGTTCGGTGAGTAGTTTGGAAGTCATAAAGCGGTTATCGTAAGAGTAGGTGATGGGAGCTGTTGGTCGTAGTTTAGCTAATTGTAGAAGTGATTTCTCCAGCGGATGAGCTGTTCATGAAGATACTTTTATTGGCCCGCCATTTTGCTTCAACATGGTTTAATTGTAACCCCAACATGTGTTGGAGCTAGAACGATGGGATGTGTAGAGTTTACGGAAGTTCCCAACACTTCTTCCACTTTCCTCCAAAATGTATTTCTATTAGAACGATCAGCTTCACGAGGTAATTGTCTGAAATCACCAGATTTGTTGCATCGCTTTTATTTTGGCCTTTTTAGCAATTTTTAATTTTTTAGTCTGAAACATACTCTTTGTCTTTTCGCTTAGTTCTTCAGAGCGTTTCAAATATCACAGATTGAAGTTACACCTCTCAGTTCGCCAAAGGTCATTTGGGGTAGCACTTTAAGGTTGGAGTACATTAGATTGTTCATTGCGTGACACATTGCCGTTTTCCCTTACTTTTTAATTGTACCTGGGAAGCTTAGACCGAGACCTGATGGCCTTAGTGGAACGATATACATCTGCTCGTCCCAATACTCGATCGAAATCGTATTATCTAACGGTTTCTGTTCTCTAGAAACACTTTAAAATCAAGGACGCTCGACGTTTAACAAGAAGGGGTCGATTTAGTTTGCTTTGACACAGTCATCAGAGTATCAAGAAGTAGGAATCGCCGGTGATGTTGCAAACGCCTGCTGCATACGGTCATTTGATTTGCTACAGTTTTTCATAGTTAGTATATTAACATCCAAACGCAAATCGTCCGACGATATTACTATTGCTGGTGTCGCCTGCGCCTGTACTGTCAATCAAATCGCCTGCAATAATTAGGTCGCTGGAAGGTTTGCAATCAACAGTAGAATGTTGCTGCAGAAAGAGGCATTATGTTGATCGTCAGCGTTAAGAGAGGGTTCGTAGGTTGGAATAACACTGACGAGATTAAGAGGCGAACCTTTGAAGCAGATACAGAGCAGACGAAAAGAGATTAGTTCATATTCAGGAATTGATGCATTTGTACGTTCGCTCCAAGTAACCCCATAAATACACCACATATCTAGGTAAAATCACTCCAGGATATATGTTAATGCGATGGATGGATTAGCAGTTTAAAAACGAAATCCCCCACTTTTACTCAGAAACATCGTTTATGAAATGTTAGTACTTGCTATTTTCTGGGTCGGTTATTGTCTTTAGTAGAGCTTGTATTCATCATTATTTTACAATTAAAAACGACATTCCCCACTTTTAGTCAGAAACATCGTTTATGAAATGTTAGTACTTGCTATTTTCTGGGTCGGTTATTGTCTTTAGTAGTGCTTGTATTCATCATTATTTTACAATTAAAAACGAAATTCCCCACTTTTAGTCAGAAACATCGTTTAGGAAATGTTAGTACTTGCTATTTTCTGGGTCGGTTATTGTCTTTAGTAGGGCTCGTATTCATCATTATTTTACAATTAAAAACCGGAAAAAATGTAAGAATTATATTTCAGTTATAACTTTTTAGTACTTTATAATAGTGAATTACTTTCAAGACAACTTGTACTTTCGTTTAGAAACACACACATAATCTTCAGTATAAGACCATGTTAACAGTCGTAACCATACTTTTCTCTATAAAAATCTAGTGGAAGATGATTTATTCTTTTCTCTTCAGCCGCTTTTCAAACACAAAATATGTTTCTAACCTTTCTCTATTGTATCGATATGTTCATGGTACGTTCTCGACTGAGCTAAACTCCCTCGACACCCCATGTACAAAAGTTACAGCAAGAAACAGCTTCGCTTTAATCAGAGCAAAATACTTTCTATCTCTCTGTATCAAAGACCGCAACTTCCATGAACAAAGTGTGTTTCCTAGAACGTCCTCTCTGTGTGGCAAAATAGAACAAATCTGCTTTTAAGCTGACTACAACATGGGGGTCTGCAAGTCTAATGTAAATAAATACTTATTAAGTCGTCAACTTGGATAATCAATTCCTTTTAAGTAATCTTCTGGCCATTCAACGGTGTTTCCAATGCGCGCGCAGTTGCACTCGACGTCCTACTAAGAATCTTTTTAACCTTCATCCGCGAATGACTCCAAGCCTAGATAAGCGGTGACTAATTAGATAAAAAATCGAATAAGTTTAACAGAATGGCGCAGATTATCTTCATGTTACTCCCACTCTATGTCTTGAAGCCTTAATCCTTTCATTCTCATTGTATGCATGTGTATCCACTTTTTTTAACTGCCAATATATTCTAATCTGCTTCCCCATCGGAAGTGAGTTTTCTGTATCGCTTGCTTTCATGACATTTTCAAAAATAAACTGGCGTTCTTATTTTTCATGATCACTAAAAAGTGCCTGACAATGTTTAACATTAAGCAAATGAGAGAAAATTCATTCGACCATCATATTATGTGAAATGTACCTCCCTGTTGCTTTTGACACGAAGCTCCCGTCAACAGATTAACTGATACTGTGTAATATTACAGTCAGCACATCAGCTGTTGATCTTGTACGACGAGATCCATATTGCTGAACTTTGATCCTTCACCTCTTCCCCGTAAGATAGTTACAGTTAGACACCCCCTAGATACGACCGTATCGGAGTATTTTCCTTTCTTTCTCTCTGTATGAAAGACAAAACGCTTTTGTACTCTGTCAAAGTAGGAAATAGTGCTCGGAACTGCACCTCCTCATATGTGCCAACAAAGAGGGCAGCGATTTTAGCTCAGCAATGTTAATTTCTTCCTGCAAGATCAACACTTTATGTGCTGACAGTAATATTACACAGCATCAGTGAATCTATTGACGGAAGCTTCGTTTCGGTTTAAGTTTTTCATTGACAATTTAATCTATTCATAGACAAAATTATATTCAATCTAATGTATCTAGCTCTTTTTCTTACGAAGCTGTTAAATCGTTGCTGAACGTCTTCTTATCACCTTGGAAAACTTACTCCATTGTCCCAGTACCATAACGTATTTTTAAGGCAGATGGTACAAGACATGACCAATTCTATTTGTCTCAAAGGCAACACTTTCGTTGTATATTAAGATAACGAATGACAGTCGCAACATTGACCCCCAAACTACCGAGTATTACATTTATATAAGCTCTGATATTAGTAGTCAACCGTATATGTCTCCTACTTTCACTTGTACTGGAGGTATTCATTTGATAAACCCAGCTTCGTAAACCCTTTTCCACAATTTAATTTTGAATTTTTTCATAAAATCATATTTCCTGATTTGTCTTTTGTATACATACTGTTGGGGGCGCTCAGTGTAAATATTCGACTTTTGTGAGACCAACCAATTATTCGCGTTGCTTCAATTGTTTCTTTATTGGTTTCAAAGCAGCGAACATCATATTGCTTTTAGGCCTTTAAAAAGGTTTCACGTATTTTTAGCGTGACACATTTTTTTTGAGTCGATGAATTTTCCAAGTTCGTCTGAATAAAATAAAAATATTTCTACTCTTTCATTAAATTTTCTGGCCCCCTGTTCTTACTAAGTGACAGAATATTAATTTTATTACAAAAATGTATGCATCGTTCATGGGAATTACTTAAAAGTATACAATCCATTTCAATGTGATTTTGAACACTAAGTATTTAGTGTCTTTCCAACCAATATTTTGAGTGAATTCACCTTTAACATTCAAAATCTTCTGACACTCAACATGCAACTATGTTCGTGTTCCTTAATAAAGATTTGCTAATATTTTCAGTGTTACTTCATTTTAACCGTATAATTAACATTACACTTCTGTTTCAAGTTTAAGTTTAATATTTTCTTTGTTGATGTTTACGTAGACACATTTATATTTTCGACTCTCTTCAATTTCACGTATCTATACAACTTTAATGTTCAAAATGTTGAATGGCTAGTTCAGCCAAACAAGACCGATGATGTTGGAAGATTTTTTAAATAATTTTTCCATCGCATATGATAACACACAGTTTGTTGCTAAACCTTCTCGCGTACCCACTACTTTTGCAGACACCGTTTTTCTGACAAATTTCGCTGAGCAGTGCTCAGCCATTGTTCTGTTTCCAAAAAATCCCAAAGAAACCAAACAACCTGCATTAGTATATCTCTGAATGCGCTGCCAACATTTCTAACATAGATCACAATTTCAATTGCTTTCAGCGAAATAACTACTCTGAAAGAAAAGCGCCCTGAAAGATTGCCCGCAAGAATTGCAAAAAAGTTATATAGAACCTGAAAGTGTCCTAATCTTGGCTGAGCAGAGGCTTGGTTACCAGGAGTTTATACAAATAACAAATAGGACCCTGAACAGATGCAATACTCCTATTTCATTATCAATGGACTATAAGTGATCTCTTCAGCATTCGATACAGCAGAACTGCTCGGAACAAAGTATTCATCATATTCTACCCTTTGCGATTAGGGCTGTTAACATCTTGAATGCCTATTTATAACTGTAAACATACTAAGCGACATCCATATATTTGTTACCAAAGTTATCAAGAACCTTGCAGCCAGCAAAGCAACTGGTCATGACAACATTCGAAGCATAGTGCTTAATAAAACTGCAACCGTAAATAACCGCGTACTTCTAGGCAATCGCCCTCAACCTCAACGTTGTGCATGGTGTGGTTTTCATCTCTTTCATCGCTATTCTAATTGTCTTGTCTTGTCGATCGCTGAGGGAGCGAGCACTGGTTTGCAAGTTGAGAAACACCTAACACAGCAACTCACAAGAAAAACAAAAATTACGATACATTGTTTATAAGTCGGTTGAAAACGATGAATGTGTGTGACACCGTCGCGAGCTGTCGGGTCTCCCACTGTAGTAACTCGGAGTCGTCAGCTCATCTCCGGTCTACTAAAGCTCTGCCCGTTCAAATCCTATTTGATCGTCTTTTCTCCGATACTCTAACTGTCGTCATCTGTCTTAAACTCAAAACTAACGGACACTCAGACTGTCAAAATAGATGTTGCAAAACAACTCTCACTCCTAAATATTTTTAGTTATACCTGATAATCCTATGCCCGGTCTTTTGTCTTCTCGCCGCTCTCCAGCTGACTATTCACTCTATCTTCTATTGCCTTTGTGTGTATTAGTGAGTCATGTCATATCATTGTCCGGGGTCTCTGCTGTAGCAATGGGTGCCCATTGTGCGATTTGGTGAATCATTTCCTGGAAGGCGGGGGCAGTACATAGTATCACAACCAGAGAAAACATATTATTCTCACGAACTTCTTCAGTCATGCTTAAAGATTTTCATCACTTTTGAAATCTTCATCAGTTTGTCAAGTACTTAAAAATACTGCAGATCGATCTACTTCATCACAGTAGAATCAATGTACTAAGTTACAAGCAATATAGATGTTGACCTGCAAGATCAATAGCTGATGTGCTGACTGTAACAGTAAATCCATCAGTGAATCTATTTACAGAGGATCTCGTTTTAAGAACAATAATTCGTGATATATTAAAGGACTTTCATAGGGATTTTCGCAAACGTCTGCTTCACAATATTGCTAACAATGGACTTTTTGGAAATGTCCTCTGAATGATCAAATTATGTTTCTCTGATAGGTTGATAGAAATAGTAATTGATGAACAACATCCTCAGCACTTAGTATCAATGTCGATGCGTCTCAAGGATCTATTATAACACTCATCCTGATATTTATCAATGATCTCCCAAATCACATTCTAAGATCATGCGTTGATATATATGCAGATGATACAACAATCTATGGCAGCACTTCGGAGAACATTAATGATCAGCATATTTCTGATTCTCTCTCTTCCGACCTCGAACACCTGGTGTAACTGGGTGAAGTGGCTGCTTTCTTTTAATACATCTGAAAACAAACTTCTCTCCTTCCATCACTAGGCTCTAATCCTTACCTTTTTCAGTTTAAAATGGATAATTCTATCCTTGAGAAACACTGTCTTTATAAGCTTCTCGGACAGACTTTTACCTCAGACCTCAAGTAGATTTACATCAGATCTATTGCTAAGATCGCTGGAAAAATGGTTGGATCTTTCTACCGCCCAGGAAAAATCTCTATTCATGACGCAATCTTTTACCTGTATAAGAGTCAGATACGTCCGAAGTTGGGGAGGTACTGTTACCGAACCTTGGGAGGTGAAACTCAGAGCACTCTTTTCTGTCCTGATAGAGTACGAAATAGATTTTGAATCAGGTGAGTGATGTCCTATTTTCTTCTCTGACGTTCCTATTCTCACGTTCGATGTATTTCAGTACTCTATCGTTATTTCCATTATAAGTTCTCGACTGAGCTCCAATAACTGATTCCATCGTGCAAAACATTTACACCAAATATTCGTTTAGCTAAAACTATACTAAGTAATTATTCTATCATCATGTGTCTACTTGGAGATGAAAATAATTTCCATGATCAATGTTTTATTCAAAGAACTGCCACACTGTGGAACACAATAACATGGGCTGCTTCCCATCTGACTAAAACATTTTCGGTTTCAAGTCCAATGTTTACAAGTTTTCTGTTCAGCTGTACTCTGAGATAATCAAATTCTGTCCAATTTCAACAAGCATGCCCAACCCTTAATGTCCGTCCGCCTTAACAACTAATTAACTCTAATCCTCGACTGGCATTTGCGCCTTGATAATCAGTGACTTATTTGCACAAAACCAACTATACTTAGATTGCTCCTAGTATTCGACATTTTCTTTGGTGAATTCCGTCTAGTTCTGGATTACATAATGTTATGTCTTATATTTCCACAAATAAAACAACATTCATCAAGGACAAAATATTCACTTTTTCTAACACATACACAGATTTGTTTTCAAATTAGCTGTCGTAATGTTACATAAGGGGTCGGTGTTTGAATAGAGTATTTCAGTGACAGTTTAAACATCAGAGGTCATCCCAGAACAAGGAAGTCGACGAAACCACGTGACTTCCGGGATAATGTTTTCTGCCTCTTGACTGGCGACGCTTCAAGCAAGAAATACGTGAGAGGTGTGCTGTCCTAAATTGAGGGGGCGTACAATAAAGTACGTGTAACAATGAGAGTTATTCGTCTATTTATCTGTATGTCTCTATGTCTCTCTGATGTTTTTTGTGACATTTCCACTTTTTTTTAATAAATCATTTTTATAAACATCAGCGTCTGAGTAGGTTTATGAACAGACAAATATAACATGTTTCCCGACGGATGTATAATAGTTTATACACGCATAAGTAAGTTAACATACAACATATAGTGCGGAAGATCAACACGTACGCGTTAACAATTGTGTTCCGATGGATACTACACCCTATAGACCGGTATCGTCTTGGCCTTCGGGCTTAATGACGCCGGTCTGTGGGTTTGTCCTGTGCTGTTCTAGGAGGTCCACCCTCCCAGGCTTTGCCTCCTCTCTTTGGGGAGGAGTAATTTATTGATTACTGCTAGAGGCGCCCCTACCGGGGAATGCGCACGGGGCTATCCAGGCATCTTTTGTAGGCCATAGTGCTCAGCTTCTCCGGCGCTTGCTTTTCAAATCTCACTTTCCCGACCTTGTGTCACACTTTACCGCTGTGAGAGGAAGATAAAAAAACGATTGTCTTTTTATTTAATTCGTGTCTTATCATGTTGGTAATTTACAATGTTCGGGTATTTGTCAATCCATAGCTTGTTTGCTAGGAGAAAAGTGTAGTATCTGTTCTGATACTACATTTCCTCATTTTTGACATTGGTCTGTGAAAGTGAACCTCTTTTAGACTCAGTCAAATTTTATTTTTGTCACATCAAAGTGCCACTCTTTCAGGGCAAGATTTTCTCCACATTGTCTCACTCTCCTCTCGAGGGGAGGCACGTTAATAGGAACCCGCGTAATTACATACATCGTAACCAATAATATTTACTGCACATCAAATACGATTATATTGTAACTTAAAAATGATGATCCGCATTGCTTGACTTTGCATGTTTGTAATTAAAAAAATATATATAAATAGAGATTTTGTTCGTCAGTCAGTCACACTTGTTAGTTTAGCTACAAGTTGTTTAAACGTAATAATTACATTGTAAAATTCGTCTCATTCCGAAAAAAAACTAGAACTCTTTACTTCATTTAAGAAATGGAGAATATTGCATTAATTGTAAATGATAAATTCCCGCCAAATAAAGCGGTTGGCATGACCAGAAATCAAAACCGAAAGTATAAGATCTTAATGCTGACGTTTTACCAATTGAGCTTTTTTAATCTTCTCATGAATAGAGTTTAAAATATTTCCTCAACAAAGTAATTGTAGTTTTGCCGGCATATATTTATTATTTACGTCATGTGTCAAAACATGAATTCAGAGATAAACGATAATAAACAAAATGAATGTGTAAACATTATCAACAGCGTTGGAATACTAAAATCTCGGCGTGCAGTGCTCAAATTATAGCATGTAGTAAAACATGTTTTCAAAATTGTTAACAATTGAAATAATAAGCAAATTTTAGTCTTCAAAATCCATAAAACAACGCGAAAAAACACAAAACTTAACTATCCTGTTGCAATTATTATTCATCATATAGAGTTAATATTTAATGAAGTTTAATTTCAGTATACATCGTTTCGTGTATTTTGGTTTTCTTTTTCTTAATTAAATTTTGAAAAAAAGTACAATTCATTATCGACAGCCAGAGTTTTCAGCATGTCTCGCTTACCCCAAAGTGTTTATTCAACACCTACCCACAATAGGAGTATGTGACACAAGGTCGGAAAGTGGGATTTGAAAAGGCAGTGTCCGAGAAGGTGAGCACTCTGGCTATTAAATATTGCCTGGGCAGCCCCGTCGGCATTCTCCGGTAGGTGCGCCTCAGGCAGTAAGCAATAAACTTACTCCTCCCCAAAGAGGGCCGGCAAAGCCTGGGAGGGTGAACCTCCTAGAACTGCACAGGACAGACCCATAGACAGGCGTAAATCCAACCCCAGAGGCCAAGACAATACCAGTCTATGGAGTGCAGTATCCATCGGAACATATACTACACTTTGATCCCGACCCCAAAGTGTATACAATTTCCGATCAAACAGACCGTTATAAAAAAGTCGTTGCTCGGGACAAGTAGGCATGAGGTTCTTCCTCTAATACCGGGCAACGTTGTGTCTTCCCGCTAGTATAAGTCTCTCTATATCTGATAATCTATGTAATCTCCGCGCTGTGGCCACTTTCATCCGCCTACATCAATGCAGCATATTCCTGTGATTCCGATCATTGCCGCCCGTTCCTCTAATACAGCCCGACGCAGTTGTCTCCTCTTTTATTTTAAACAAAGAACCCATCATCCAAAACGGAATCACAATTCATCATGTCGACAATGAAATGATCGTATCGATTTGGCGCGCTTTGCAGAAATGCCTGCGGGCCGCACTCCACGCCGCTCGTCTTGTTTCGTTGTCTTCTGATTCGACCAATAAAAGAAAGTTAAAAGCATAAAGAAAAAAGTAAAAAGTCTTTGATTATTCCATTTGCTTTTACCATATACTGAAGAATGCGATTCAACGAACGCCAAGTTCTTCGTAAAGATGAGCCATAAACAATTAATAGAAAAATGGCGGGAATTGTGTGAAATCTATTAGTTGGTTCGGAAAATAGTAACCGATTTTATAAATAAACATTTATTATTAAATGTGAATCTTTCTCTACTTTCTGTCACAGGATTTAAACTCCATTTAGGTAAGACAGAAAATGTCTACTTGGTGGCGGCTTCATCTCTTAAAATCGGAAATTTACAACCGGATTTTTCTTTCCCGCCTTTTGAGAAATGGGTTCGTTTATTGCTAATCGCTTGAGTCGCTTTTACCGTGGAATGCAGACCAGGTATCCCAGACAATTTTTGTTCGGCCAGAGTTCTCTGCCTCTTCAGCGCTGGCTATTCCAACCCCATTTTCCTGCCCTGATGTCACATTTTCCAGCTGTGGGAGGAAGATGAATAACACCCGGTGTTTATCAAAAAACCGTCCCCTATCATATTATAGGTGAAACTTTTTTGGGGACAATATTAATTTATTTTCAACATTTTTTAAAAATTCAACACATAAGAAACTATTTTTTTATGATTAAACATAATCAAATAAAACTCTTTTTTATAATTGCAATGATTTTTTTCGTTTGAAAATATTTTTGGTACTTCCACAGAATTGGAACCGAACAGCTGTTTTTTTTAACCATAACCTAACCCTAAGGTAACCCTTTAGTTTTAGGTTTAGTTCCACAAAGGTCGGTTCGGTTCGGTTCAAATTCTGTAGAAAAAAACTCATATTTTTTTAATTATTTAATTTAAATTATATTTTATAGCAGTATACGGCCAACTCTCTTAACGAAATATTTGATAAAGGTTATTAAGCTGGAAATTGTTAAGTTAAAAGTTCCGCCAAAAATTAAACAGTCTAAAATCATAAAGGACTGACTATTGCTAAACACCGCTTGTAAATTACCGATTTCAACACCGGAAGCCGTCGCCAAGTAGACTCTTTCTATCATACAAATATTTATTATTAAACTTAGATATCGCTCTACTTTTTACACATGACTTCGGTTAAGAATTACTTCCCTTGTGTATATCATTACATAAACAAAAGAAGTTCTATTATTTAGAGAACGACCTCTTTTATTCTTCTCTTTGGTGTTGGATGATTAAAAACTATAATAAAGACTTGTTAGAATCAAATGGATTTCAAGCACACCAAAATCAGCAACGACTTATAGTAGAACTTTTGCCATGAAACTGATTTTTTTAGATTTTTCTTCCGGTTTAATCATAAAAAAATAAATACGAAGTTTTATAATTTTTGCATGACAGATTTTTATTAAAGAAAACGTTTTACTATTTGAAAAAATAGTTTCATTTACAAGTAGTTTTATTTAATAAAACAATATGTATCGACAAAACATCGCAGAATTTCACCCTCGATGAGGGACAAATAAATAGGGGCACGATCTCTGCAATGTGTTTTTATATAACTGTCCATTTTCTTAAAATAAATACGAAACAATAACGCAGAACAGTTTAAATTAAAATAGTTTTTTGTGCAAGAACAATCGATTGTTTACTATTTTGTAAGTATAATGATGTCTTTGTTAAATGTTATTTCGTTATTTTCGATTTATTCGTAATGTATCCTTCTTTTTTCGTAAAATAAATACGAGAAAAGAGTTAATAAAATAATTTTTTCAATAATTTTCTATTTACAAGTTCAATGACAAAGTTTTAAAAAATAGATAGTTTTATTTATTAGCACATTTTAATTGAAACAACATTTTGTGAATAAAAATGTTTGTAAGTAAAAGCCTGTTTTTAATAGTCACACTTTTTTCTTTAATACAAATCTGTGATCGAAAAGATATTAAGGTGCGTATTTATTGTTTTTAATTCAAGCGGAAGTAAACGTTTTATTTTAAATCGGTGTTAGAACAAAACGTGTTCTTTTGGTCGTCGCTTGCCACATGCAAATGCAGAAACGACCAACGATTGATGCCTATACTGACGCCTCCTAGATTTTAAACAGTTAACATACTCTCTACCGTTGAAACCGCACTTACTACGATAAGGACGGGCATGACTTTTGGTAATGGTCGTAAACCGTTGACATTATTGGATATTATTGAGGGAGGTGTTGATCAATTGTTTTCATTGTCACGATAGCATGTCTATGTTTGTGCTATATGCATCTCCAAGGATTATACTATAAATGTTGTAGATAAGTTGGGAACTATTGTTTATGATATATATATATATATATATATATATATATATATATATATATATATATATATGTGTGTGTGTGTGTGTGTGTGTGTGTGTGTGTGTGTGTGTTGGTGTTTAAATAATTTCACATCGACTGAATCGTGTGAATCAGATAATTCTGGTGTTGGCATTAGTTTCCCCGATCTTTTTCTAGTGAGAAATCTTTCCGGAAATACATCGGGTGCATACGGGAAATACCACGAGTAGATTGCCAACATCCTTAAGTTTTAGTGTGGAACCGACTCGAACTTGGAACACCCAGGTCTTCAGCCCGTGTCGATATCCACCTTCCTCCTTTCCTCTAAACTTAATATTTCCTTTTCTTATGTGCATTTTCTTAAAAGTCTATAATCACCAGGTTTATAATTCCTGTGCATTCTATCAAGTATATATATATATATATATATATATATATATATATATATATATATATATATATATACTTAAAAGAATACACAGAAATATATATGTATATATATATACACACACACACACACACATATATATATATATATATATATATATATATATATATAAATTTTAAGTAAATAATATTGCATTTTTTACCTATATACGCTAGCGTTTCTCAGTGTAGGGAATAATAATCTCAGACGGTCGAAAGGTTCGAACCCCTGCTACAGAATAAACCTCGACTCCGCAAACAAGCGTAACAATCATACGTCCACGAGACATTCTCACGTCAAAAAGAATTTAAATTCTATTTATGCGAAGAGAAGCAAACATAGAAATACTGACTAGAGTATTCAACGAACGTTGTCGGAATATCCATTTTACTTTACCGAACATTGCTCAACTTCTAACTTATTAAAGGGGCTCATAACAATGTTATTTTTAAATTAATAATATAAAATTATTTTTACCTACATACTTCAGCGTTTTAAGCTTTCGCTCTCATCAGTGTAGGGAATGATAATCAACGACGGTTGCAAGGTTCGAAAACCTGCTACATATATATACATATATATATATATATATATATATATATATATATATATCTATATTGTAAATAATGTTAAGTCTTATAGTGTTTTTGTACTTACAGACGATGTTGTTTCCTGTGTTTTTACTCTCATGGGTGCAGGAGTGACGGTTGCAGGCGGTCACATGGGTTCGCAGTGCGTGTATGCTTGAAATAATTAATACCTCGAACTGCACCGTTTTATGTCTCATAAAAGAAGATTAAAATAATAAAAAAATAATGCTTAGAATCCTTATTCCAATTTTGATCAAAATCTATGACATCATTTTGATTCTGGACAATGCCCCAAATTTAACACTTTACTATAAGGGGTCTTAAAAAAATAAATTATAGGGTTCTTGCTTCATTGGTGTTTAATGATTATGGATCCAATGAAATGTTAACCTGATATATTTGTATTTTTAAACAGAGGGTTTTGATCATGTTATTTCCCTTAGAACCCCTTTTAATTCTTCAAAAACTGAAATCTGAGATGCATTCTTTAATTCATGTCTAAAATGACACAAAGAAAAACAAACACCTACTGTTTTTTTTTAAAAATTATTTAGAATGGAGATTTGTTTCCCAATTCATTTCAGACGGCTGGGCTTGTTGTTCTTGCTTATCTGATTTCTCGCTTCCCCTCACTACAGTAAATAGTTTCGACCGGAGGCTAGACATATGCATATTTTTATTAGCTCATGTTCGTGTGACGAGACAGATTTATATTAAGTGATATACAAATAAATATACATTATTCTTTTATTATATGGTAGATAGATAGACACATGAGTAAGTAGATTGATAGATAGATTAATATATATATATATATATATATATATATATATATATATATATATAGATAAATAGATAGCGATAGATAGATAAATATATAGATAGGTCGATAGATCAATAGATATATATATATATATATATATATAGAGAGAGAGAGAGAGAGGGAGAGATAGATAGATATTTATATATAGATAGTTAGATAGATATAGATCGTTAGATAGATATAGATAGATCAATATATATATATATATAGAGAGAGAGAGATAGATAGATAGATAGTTATATATAGATAGATAGATAGATATAGATCGTTAGATAGATAGATAGATAGATAGATAGATAGATAGATAGATAGATATATAGATATAAGCAGGTGTGAGTCACAGCACAAAGAATAGTTCGACTGCTCTTTGTACAAACTAAATACTAGCATTGATAACGCACATTGTCCGTTATTTATATCTGCACACGTGCTGAAAAGAGGCAACACTATTAGATCGCATCTTCTATGCAGCATTCCCTCTAATTATCAATATTTGATGAATGTGCCAATGTTATGTTGCGCTTTGTGTCCCAAGACAAATGTTTGTGTACAACGAACACTTGTCCAAATTAAAACTTGAAATTATTTTCAGATAATTTGAGAGCGCAGCAAGTGCGCGTTTTCATGTGGTCTAATGGTTACAGAGTAGGGAATCGACGAGCCGAGGTCGAATTGGATAAGTGCTCTGGCACTGATTCTCTTCGCGTCATTTGATTACCACCTGAGCAGCATTGTGAGCAAATAGACGGACTCTTTAAGAAAGGCTTGAATTTGTCAAATAACACAATACACCAGTGTTCAAGCGGGTCCAAAGACATACATAACTGGGCTCTGAAAATTGTTAAAGTATTCTTGTAACATAAGATATCCAAACTTTCCTCAGCTTGTTGCATATCATATTTGTTTCATCTACATCTATGTTACATGCCATTACAATAAACGTTTAATCTTCGTTCGCTGTCACAAAAGTTAATTAGCACAAAAGAAATATCAACGTACTAATCCCTTTTTAGACGCTATTTCTTATATATATATATATATATATATATATATATATATATATATATATATATATG
Organism: Sepiola atlantica; assembly: GCA_963556195.1. Taxonomy (NCBI): domain Eukaryota; kingdom Metazoa; phylum Mollusca; class Cephalopoda; order Sepiida; family Sepiolidae; genus Sepiola; species Sepiola atlantica. The sequence continues at coordinate 73,694,811 of OY744535.1, forward strand.
TATATATATATGGGAAAATGAAAAAGGAAAACCAAAAAAATGGATGTTTTTTTTATGTGTACATTTACGTTTCGTCTTTATTTATAAGACTTCATCAGGATGATAATATAAAGAAAAATGTCATGCAAGTAGTGGCTACTATTTTCTTCCTTTTTCCCAATATGTCAACCCTATATGTGTTTGTACTTGCATGACATTTTTCTTTATATTATCATCCTGATGAAGTCTTATAAATAAAGACGAAACGTTGATGTACACATAAAAAACATCCATTTTTTGGTTTTCCTTTTCATTTTCCCATTACGTCGGATTACTTTCATCCTTCTCTTCCCATATATATATATATATATATATATAATATATATATATATATATAAATAAAATATTTGTTGTTGTTTATTATCTATGTACGTATACGTTTCGTCCCTTTTCAATCGGGACTCATCAGCATAGAGATATGACTATTCACTACCGGTCGTACGATTCGAAACCCTGGATAACAAGTATTTTTCAACTTGCATCCAACGCCTTAAACCGCGCGCCCACCAGTTGAACAGCCAGTAAACAATGATAATTTAACACATATAAAAGCGGCTTGATGTCGAAGCACTCTACTTCTATTAAAGAAGGAGTGATGCATATAAAGCAAGTGACGTCATGCTGTGTTTGTACTACCATTAAGAGGGCTCTACTTGTTTTACGAGGAGCGACAAGGTCAATTAATTTGCATATTTGTTTAAGAAATGACATTTTATTTATTAACTATTGTTTCTTATTGTTTTTTAATGCTTTTGATTTCAATATAGTCAACTACTTGGGTTTTGCTATATTGTTTTCTTTCCTTAACAAATGTTGAGTATTTGTGTTAAAATGTTGTTTTTTTCTTTTAGAGGAATTGGCTAGATTTTAAAGAAGCTTTTATGTTTATTTTATACAAATAACAAGTGAAATATCTTCATTTTTTTCCTTTCTTTCTAGTCACATTCAAAAATAGATACATAGAAATTACCAAATGTTGATGTTTATCTATCTATAGAATAAATAAGAAATATTTTGTTTCGTGTTTACAACAATGTTATGAATTAAATGTCTAGCATTTTAAAACCAAGTTTCAAGTTTTATCATCACAACGTTTCGCCCGCTGTAACCGTCGGCCTTCTTCAGGTGTATCTCTTCGAACTCGACAATATTTCTGCCGAACTCGGGTATCTCGACGGAATTTCGAACGAAACCCTTTATTTAATCCACGGGGGTAGCATGCACTTGATGCATCAGCAATGACTGGGAGAAGTCTTCAGTATTTCGAAATTCTTCGGCGTTAGATGTGGATTGTTAACGGAAGTGTTTTGTGCATCCTTTTTCCTTCTGACTCTTTTGATTTTTCTTTACTCACTAACCGGGCGAAGTTCGTAGCTTGCAGGTAAATACAACTTATGCTTATATGATGCCTTTTCTCCATCCTGAGGAAGTCTTACAATAAAAACGAAATGTTGATGAATACATAAGTAAGATGTTTTTAGGTTTTCCTTTTTCATTTTCTATTACGTCGGATCATTTTATTCCTATTTTTTTTCATATATATACACATATATATATATATATATATATATATATATATATATATATATATATATATATATATATATAAATATATATGTATAGTAAGCAATGAAAATATATATGGCAATCAAGCTACACAGAGGCTCCTGCGTTTCATCCCCGGGGGGGGGGAATCTTCATGCTAAATGCCTGATGGGATGAAACGCGGGAGCCTCTGTGTAGCTTGATTGCCATATATATTTTCATTGCTTACTACCTAGCTCTACTTACGTATCGAGCACTGTTGAAGTAAATACTGAAAACTTGTTTTTTTGACGTGGTTGTTTATACGTCTGAGGAGACCTAATAAAGGGGTCGAAATAATTTATGATGTATACAACCTAAATGTGTGTATAGTTTTTTTCCTTTTTATAATTCTGTTTTGCTCTGTTTAAATTACATTGAGCTCTGTTATTCGGATTCTCAACACAAAATTGAAATCTACACACACTATATATATATATATATATATATATATATATATATATATATATATATATAATGGTAATAATCCAGCTAGAAAATATCCACAGGTTGGTAATCCAGAGAATTTTAACCGGGTTTATAAAAAGTGCTCAATATAAAAATAGAGCTTTATAAATGATAATTTTATTTACACAGACATGTACAAAATCTGCGACACTGGCATGTCGATGTTATCGATCAACAGTTACTATATACTTAGATCTCATCAGGAAGAGTTAGAATTCGATCTTAACCTCATATCATATTTGGAGAGAATGAAATGGAGGGATAAAGAAAGAGAAGAAGAAAAGAAATTTAACATTTCAAAAATTAGGGCCGTTAAAAAATTAAAAAATTAAAAAATTAAAAATTAAAAATCTAAAAAATCTAAAAACAAAAAACAAAAACAAAAAACAAAAAATCTAAAAAGTCTTAAATCTAAAATCTGAGACAAACAGGACAAATAAATAAATAAATAAATAAATATATAAAAATAAGGTGGAAAAAGAGGGGCATATAATGAAGGAAGAAGTGATAGGAAGGTAGACACATCAAGGAAAAAAGGAGAAGAAAAGAAAACGTTTGTTGATTCAGATCGACAGAGAAGAGATAGGAAATAGAAAGTAGGAGGGGGAGGTGTACATGCACAAATCGAGTGTCAAAAAAGAAAACGACAGTTATTTTCAAGCAGAGCTTATGAATGTATTTTTCAAGTTAACAATAATATTGTTTATATTAGTGTATGTGTGCGTGCGGGCAAACCGATCAGACGCGTGTAATAGTTGTGGTGGTGGGGTGTTAATCAAATGTGTCGCCGATTCTGAATTTATATTATCTTTATATTTTGTCTAGAGTTTATTAGCTAACCATTAATAAATTACTAAATTGAACAAATATATTCGTTAAGTATAACAGGATTAGTAGTAGTAACAATAATAGTAATAATAATGGACACCCATAATAATTGAGATGAAATAATGAAAATAATAATGAATGATAATAAAAATAGTAATAATAGTTTAATTTAATTTAAAAGTACTAAAGAAATATAACTATAGACTAACTAGAAAAAGCCGGCGTTATTAATAAATTAATAAATAATAATAATAATAATAATAATAATAATAATAATAATAATAATAATAATAATAATAATAATAATAATAATAATAACATTAGGAGATAGTGATAATCATAATAATATTTAAATAATAAGATAATGTTTGCCGATATTGTGATATGGGTTAATGGTTGCAATAATGCTGATCATATAAAAATACTAATAATTGTGGTTTTACCGACAGCAGCAATTAGAGTGGTAATCCCAGTAATGTTAACAATAGTAATAATGATAGTGAAAGATTAATAAATAATAATAAAACAGTACAAATAGTAGTAGTAGTTATAATGACGATAATAATAGCAATAAATATGAAAACAGTAATAATAATAATAATAATAATAATAATAATAATAATAATAATAATAATAATAATAATAATAATAACTGAAATACAATAATAAAGTTATAGATAATGACATTATCATTACTATCAATGACAGTGGAAGTAAAAGTCAGGTAACGGTAAAACATGGCAATATCAATATTATTAATAATAGTAATACTGTTAATTTCACTGCCGCAAATAATAATAACTATGATAGTAACAGTCGACATGATACCACCACTAACAACAATAGTGATCTTGATAAAAGTACAGAAATGAAAAATATTTCAATGTCAAATAATTAAGTTTTAAATATTAATAATAGTAATAATAATTGATAATGATAATCTAAAAATAATCTAAAAATAATCTAAAAAATATTAAAAAAATATAAAAATATTAATCAATAAATGTATAAAAATATAAGGGGATAGTTAAGGGTAAAGAAAATACAGAGGATGACAATTAGTATTAATCGCTGTGGGTATAATAATAATAACACTAATACCAATACTAATACTACCACCACTACCAATAATGCTACCACCAATAATACTACTACAACTTATACCACTAATAATAATACTAGCAATACTACTACTACTACTACTACTAATAATAATAATAATTAATTAAAAAGTATAAGATGATAGTTGTGTTGACAAGGTTACCAGTTGATGGGTAGGTGCATTTTTTTATATAGTAACAGCCTAATATAGTAACTCTGCCTGATGAAATCTCAGTTTATAGTAACTGTTGATCGATAACATCGACATGCTAGTGTCGCAGATTTTGTACATGTCTGTGTAAATAAAATTATCCTATATATATATATGCATTTCGGGGGCGTGGGTTTATTTGTGTTTGCTAACTTTTTCCATCAAGTAAGTTTATTTTCAATGTATTCAAAACTACCAAGCTTTCATTGGAACACTCATTTTCAATCTCCTCTCCTTTTCTTTCGTTTTTTCTTATATTTTTTCTAATGTGATGTGACGTTATAAGATGTTGCTAAAATTTAAATATACATTCTAATATTCTCTGAAGATTTACAGATAGACTATTGAACTGTAATTTTTGTCCCAATCTGCCAAGAAACGCGTGTAAGAATGTTAATTATTAAAGATGAACAGATTGTGTTTCATATATAAGATGTAAATTGGAATGATAAACATCCACCGAGGTGGGGAAATAAAAATTATATGAAAAATAAAAGATTGAAGGAACTTGTGAAAATTATGATTTTAAATTGATTTTTGCATTGCCATTGAAATAAATCAATATGCTGTATATATATATATATATATATATATATATATATATATTAAAAAAAACCCCAAAAAAACAATAAGATTCCTTTCGATTGCCTCAGTAAAATATAAGATTTTAATTCCTCCTCGCTCTGTAAGAGGTGTTCAGATTGGTGTCGACCACCACTCTCTTTGGTTGTATTTAGATTGTTGAAGGTGAATTCAGTTTTCTGTCAGTCTCAAAAATGTAATTGTCTAGTTTGATGCTTGAGGAAACCGCAAGGTTGAAATAAATTATTGCATCGACAATTATGTAATTTAGTGTTATTATATTTTATGTTATTCTTGCTCTGTTTACCACATTGAGCTCTCATACCCGGATTTCTTCCTGGAATTATTCCATTATAACACACACATATATATATATATATATATATATATATATATATATATATATATATATATATATATATATATATATATATAGTGTTTAATTATTAAACACATACGTATACGTTTCATCCTAATGAAATCGACAGTGTGGAAAACAAATGTTCAGCCGGTCACAAAATTCGAACCCCGAGTTACAATTAACACAAATTCGAACACCCTAAATAAGAGGCCATCTTCAATATATATCGGGCAAGCCGTTTAAAAGCTTAATTACATGGTTTCATTACCTCCGCCATGATCACGTTACCCACGTGTATTAAAAAAATAATTCCGGTCGATATTTCATACAGATTCTCAGGTTCTATCCAAAGGTTACAGATGTATGAACAATTGACCTGGAGAAGGTCGTAGGTCTGAGGTTACATTGTGAGATTAAAATTCAAGATGAGAACAGTAATCAGAATAATCCAAATAATCCAAATTATTAATCTTCATCTCAAAAAACGTAAATGGAAGAAGAGGAACAATTGCTTCTCGTGGTTATAGACATTGGAAATTTCACGAAAACGTAACGTACTTTCTTTCTAACATCCAACGTTTCAAATTCTATTCTTTTTTTCTTCGCGTCCTATAAACTGTTTGTTTTCTCTTTGATTGACGAATCAACAACATTTATCACGTCTGATTATCGAGTGTTCCCAACAACAATAAAACGGTCTTGATCTTTCGGGAACAAGTAACATGTATTGCTTTCTACAATGCCTTTCTTTCTTTCTGTCTCTTTTTCCTTACTTCCGGGTTCCACCCTGTCACTTTCTGTCTAGCCGGAAACGAAAAACAACAAAAAAAGTCTCTTTCTCTCGCTCGTTTCAATCGATTCTCGGGGCTTTTGTTATTGGCGTCAAATCAATATGTTTGACCTAATGACAGAGTAAGTCACTGATACGCATTGCTAATCTGTTTCTGCAAACTACCTCTCTCGTTAGTCGGAGGAATCCACACACCCATCCACGCACCCATCCACCAACGACCAAGGCCAACTCTTCCCCTGCCATCCACACCTACACCCAAAGAAGCTGGAAATTCCAATGGACTGCACTTGATTCCGTGTTCGATATACAGTTAGAGGTTAGGGTTAGGGTTGGCGTTCGATATACAGTTAGAGGTTAGGGTTATGGTTATGGTGATGTGTTCGATATACAGTTAGAGGTTAGGGTTAGGGTTAGGGTTAGCCGTGTGATATAGAGTTAGAGATTAGGGTTAGGGTAAGGGTTAGTCGTTCGATATACAGTTAGAGGTTAGGGTTAGGGTAAGGGTTAGGCGTTCGATATATAGTTAGAGGTTAGGGTTAAGGTTCGGGTTAGGCGTTCGATATGCAGTTAGAGATTAGGGTTAGGGTTAGGGTTAGGGTTAGGCGTTCGATATACAGTTAGAGATTAGGGTTAGGGTTAGCGTTAGGCGTTCGATATACAGTTAGAGGTTAGGGTTAGTGTTAGGGTTAGGGTTAGGTGTCCGATATGCAGTTAGAGGTTAGGGTTAGGGTTAGGCGTTCGATATACAGTTAGAGATTATGGACAAGCGG
>OY744535.1:73704047-73716547 GCA_963556195.1 Sepiola atlantica
CTCTTTAATGCCATTTGTTCTTTGGGTATGGTTAACCAGTACATGTATATAAATACAAACTATGTTTACAAAAGCTACGGAAATAATCTCAGAGAAAATCAATTTCGACTGACGTACATCTTCCATGAAAAATGGCGGAAAAATATGCGTAGGTCGTGTTTGCACTAACATTCATACAAAATCATAGACTTACACTAGTAATTTAATTTTCCATGTATAAATTTTTATCATTTCTCATCACATAAAACACCTATCGTTGACCTTTTATTAAGAGTGGAGGATTTATTTACAGATTTAATTCAGATGGTGCTTTTGTTTGATTTGCTATTTGTTTTCAAATGTAAGTCATTTTAATGCTTTTTTTAATTTAAATAGGATAGGACTGAACTATCGCGAGTCGTTTTTGATAACCCAAAGAAAATAAACACAAACCTTGAATTCTTTAATTTTCTTTATTTTTTTCCCCTTTGGTTATTGAGAAATAGGGGGCTACACATCAAAACAATGACGCCGGATGTTAAATAAATTTTTAAAACCTAAAAGACGTTAGCAGTGAAAAACTGAACCCCCAAAAAATAACCTGCGTTCACCTAAAGGAGACGTCTCAAACTGTAAAGTTTTAAAAAATAAAAAAATACATACATACATGTATATAGAAACGTCTCAATCTGGAAAGTTATAAAAACTAAAAAAATACATACATACATTTATATAGAAAGCAGAAGGGATAAAGGTAAGAACCGTCTAATTATAGAAAATATATCCCCTTCTTCGGGGTGATTTCTGTTTTAAGAATCAGTATCTAAAAAGAGGTCAGTATTTAAGTCATCAATTCCGAGTTTCACCGGGGACTTCCGAGACTGGCGTACGTTAACGAACTTTAGCAAACAAACTGAATGTAATATTATTATTTATTTTTATTTTGCGAATAATTTATTTAACGAAATAAACTGTCGATTTTACTTTGTATTTAATTGTATTCTGTAATGTTTTTCGGTACCTCTACAAAATAATAACCAAAATGGTTTCGTGACGTTCACTCTAAACTAACCCTGACCTAACCATAACCTACCCTGACCTAAACATAAACCTAACCTAACCTAACTCTGACCTTACCCTTAACTAACACTGACCTAATCCTAACCTAACCATTCACTAACACTAACTGTAACACTAAACTAACCCTAACTAAACCCTCACCTAACACTAAACTAACCATAACTTTACTCTAAACTAACTCTTACCAAATCCTGACCTTATCCTAAAGCAACCATAACTTTACCCTAACCTAACCACAAACAAACTCTAACCTAACTATGACCTAACATTTTTGTAAAAGTAAATTAAAAGGTATCCCCAAAAAATAAAATTTAAAAGTCGCAAAAGTAATAAGTGTATCAAAATATACGTAAAAGTCGGAACTTGATTTTTCTGAATATTTCCGACTTTTACGTATTTCCGATTAAAAAATAGTCATCTAGCAAGTAACAGCGTATTTTCCATTTGTATATTTCGGTCAAAGTCGGAACTTAATTCGTCTTTTTCCGTTCGTAGTCGGAACTGCTTACGTGACGACTACAGATCTCTGGATAGATATACTTAAAAAGCGCCAAATAAATACACATTACTATTTATAATAGAGTGTGAGATTCCAATGAACACACTACATGATTGTCTTATCCAAATGTCTCCTTCTCGGCCACTCTTCTATGTGAAGAGTATTAATAGTAATTCCACCTCATTTCAGAAAATATAGGTAGACATTGTTATCTGACATTTTGTTAGTCGGGTCACAGCTAGAGACCTCCTTCGGTCAGGAATGGTTTGTTATGACAACATTTATGACTTATCGTGACAGTTCAGTTTTTAACGTGTGTATCTCTGTTTGTGAGTACTGTAGCGTGAGTCTAGGTCTGGATGCGATAGACGATTGTTTTTGTCTACCATGACTCACGCTGACAAGTAGAATAAATAAAAAAAATCATGTTTCGGTATTTTTTGATAGGAAGATTCTTAATTTGTATTATTAGGATTATTCGGAATACTGTTCTCATCTTGGACGTTATTCTCACAACGTTTTCATTGATGTAACTTCCAAACTTCTCTATGTGCGTCTCGGCGAAGTCGAGAATCTATATCTCGAACTGTCGAAATTATTTTGTCGGTGTGTGAATATCACGCTTAAAAATTTGATATATTATTATTCGGATTTTCCGTGCTAGACATGAAGATTATTACAATGGAGACGATTTTACATAATGACATAAACAGGCTCAAAATCTAAGAGATATTTCTTATTTTAACTTAAAATAAACAACACGAGTTCTCTCCCTTACATTTTTATTTCATTTTACTTTTTATTTCTTCGTGACTTACATATTATTGAAAAACATTAATTAACAAAATTAAACTAAAATGAGGTGCATTAATCTTGGGCTACGCTAGTATATAAAAGGGACGGCTAGTATATAAAACAGAAGTGTGAGAACTAAATACAGCGTATTTATATGCTTACAAGGTATGAAAAGTTGCATGTCTGAATGTTTTCATTAGTGTGCGTAAGTTTGAAAAGTATATATGTTTACTATTGTGGAGAAAAATCAATGAATCAATCTAAACAAGTGTTTGTGTAAACATTTGCCTATGTTTTGTCATGTGTGTGAATATGTGTTGAGTATATGCAGCATATATGCAAGAAAGCGATCGTAGATTCTTCTCTTCTGTCAGCTTCATAGTTGGGGAAGACTACAGGCAAACACGTTGGGCCCTCTCTTTTGCCTGGCTTTCCTGTGACTGCTTCTAATAGCTGTCTGCACAGGAAGTCTCGAGTTCCAGACTGTGTTGAATTGTATTTATCTGAAAACAACAGACTCCACTAAGCTGTTCGATTTTTATTCGAGTAATTTGCAGACGTAATTATAGACAGATCATATAACTTATTATTTTACATAATTTATCATTTATTCTGTTTAGAGCCTCTGTTTTTTAGAACAAAATGATAGTTTTCAGATATAATTCTCAAGTGTGTCTTATACGTGTATTCTCATGCTATCAATATATGATTTAAAATATGTAAATACAAGAGAACATTTACAAAGATGTGTATTGCGTACATGATCCACAAAAGTTTGAAACAGATATACATCGGCGTATTTTAAGTATATAGTCAAGTACGCTTACTACTGCTGGGATCGTTATGTTTTTTGTCTGGTAAAAATTGTGTGTGTATATCTCGAGAAAGGAACCCTTGTAACTGTGACGTAGTGAAACTTATTACACTGCATACATAACTAAAAGTTATCAAGACTCAGAGAAAACAAGAGATTATCGGCGAACGAAGTGTGTATGCATTAATAAATGTAGTTTCAATGTTTTTACGTCAATACTCGGGATCGTAAATAAATGAACTACTAATGTTCAGCATGTGTAATAAATGAACTACCAATGTTCAGCATGTGTAACCCGTGAATCTTTAGAATAATCAGAGAAGAGATTAAAGAATGGCTGTTGAGTTTCTAGATTGTTAGGTTTTGTTAATTGCGTTACTCAACATTTGTTTATCTGGAGTTTTGATAAGAAATGAAAAAGTCAAGGTTTAAATTTTAATAGGGAATCACATACGCTACTCATGTTTCTAGTCAGGACAAACATCTGTTAGTAATGTCTAATGAGCTTCCCCCCTCTCTCGCACTCTCCCCCTCTCTCTCTCTCTCTCTTATATGATATGTCGAGTTCATCAGAAGAAGCATTCGAGTCCACACCAGCTAAAATATAACAATACGAATTCTTATTTGTATGTTATGATTTTAGTGAATAGCAATGGGAGGTGACGGTGGTTAAGTGGATATCAGCACGGACTGAAGACCTGTGTGTTCCAAGTTCAAATCCAATCGGTTCCACAGTACTACTTTCACTTAGGGATGTTGGCAATCTTCTCGTGGTCCTCCCCGTAAGTACCTGATGTCTTTCCAGAAAGATTTCTATCTAGAAAAACATCAGGGAAACTAATGCCAACATCTGATTCACACGAAAGAAGAAGTGAATATCAAAGTGAGATTAAAACAACGGTCCTAAACATGTAAAGAGAACAACTGTGTATTTCTAATGAATACATCAACCTGCCATGGCCTCCGTTCAGCCTTGGTGGACAATAGATACCTCCTGTAAGGGTGAATGCCCGTGTAATTGTGAAATAATTATTACGCAATACCAACCCCACTTCTCCCGAATCGTCACTGCTTGATTCCAGTGGAAAGGAGAAACACATGACAATCGGAAACACTGCCGGGATAAACGGAGAGTACACACAGCACATCGTATTCCGAAATGGTCCCCCATCTAGTACTGACTATGCTCAACGTCGCTTTACTTCAGTGATCTAACGGGAACCGGTGTGTCAACGTGATAATGGCGTATGCATATACAGAAACCTAAAGATCGTTAATACAACAGCAAAGACGATAGACAAATGTAAATAGTTGAAATAGTTGTTATGTACTCGAAGAGGCATAATTAATAAATCAGATATATAGTGACAAGAACAATCTATACAATAATACGCTAGAGTACTTTATGTTTGTACTACTGTTACATAATTGTAGTCCTGTTAATAGAAAAATTTCGGAGGTTACAGATGAGAGGAGGTCATCGAACTTAACTTTTTTTAATGGAAATCGCACCAGACAAGGCATGAAGCCACTTGATTTAAGAAGCTTACAAAAAAGATGATTATCGCGAACACATGAGATGCTTCTGGCTTTAGTCTTGAATAAGCCAAGGCTATAGGTAGGAGGAAATAATCAGCAGGAAGAGAGTTCCACAAGCCTGCAGTTCTTAAATTACTTGAATGGGAAGCTGTATTATAATGAGTTATAAAAACAGCGAATTGATCGAGCCCACTAGACAAACAAGTCGAATGAGCTGCAACAAAAGAAGCAGGGAATATATCACGCAATTCTGAAGAACACATGCCATGATAGTATGTATAGAACAGACTGAGACTATATAAACAGGCTTGTAAGAAAGTGGATGCAGAGAAAAAGGAAGTGTTGGGCGAATCAAATTACAGATACGTTTCTGAACCTTATCAAGAACCCTCAAATGGGGCAGAGATTCACCGGCCCAAATATGACAACAGTACTCTATACATGGTCTAATAGTAGATTTGTAGAGATAGAATAGAACCTCAGATGTGAGAAAGTGTTTGGAGAATGTTTCGCAAACGACGTGGTTTCCTTGCAGGGCCCTCTCTCTTTGGTTTTGCCGGTTGCAGCTTTGACGAGGAAAAAACGTGTGCGGCACTCGTTTAACGACTGATGTAGTTAATCCCCTCTCTTTCTTTCTATTTCTCACACACACATGCTAAGTTTCTATTCTGTCCTGTTGAATAAACTGTTTTATTAACTAGCCTACAATGTCGGCGTAATTTAGTATAAACGATCGCAAACGCAACCGAGGTTCACAATTATGATTGTGCGTTTTATCAACAACTTGATTTACGATAATGATAACAGCGGACACAAGACGATTACCCCCTTGCGCAAAAGACTTTATACACCAATTGGTAAGGGTGTATATACGTTATTACCTTTCATACACCTTTAAAATAAGGAGATCGTCCGATTAACAAATATTGCAATTAGTGATTAATCTAATATCCCCAATCTGAACAATTTAGACTTTACCTATTTTAAAAGGAATTATTCCAAAATCACTTTATGTCATTCCTATCGATTAAAACAGTACAATTTTAAATAAATGCATTTCCAAAAATTGACATTCGTTTAATTGATTCGAATAATATCTAGCTGACAATAACTTTTATGGCAAGGATCTGCGGCATAACGGATAAATTACTAAGTGAAATCTAGTTCTAAGTGACATTCTTGTGGAGGTTTAAGGTTACCCCCTCCCGCCCCAGTGCGGGCTATACAATGAATACAATTGCGAATTAACTTAAGAATTCTACGCGGTCCTGGATGACGGAACGAGAGCATGCTCCATCAACTCATTCTATAAAGGATTCCGTTCTAAAATTTCGCACATATTTCCGAGTTAGGCAAAAATATTCCCTAATTCGACAAGATACACTGGAAGAAGGTTGGAGGTTACATCTGCCGAAACGTTGTGAGAATAACACTTAAGATGCGAACAGTAGTGCGAATAATCCAAACAATACAAATTATCAATCCTCATCAACAGCATTCAGAAACGGAATGATTTTAACAAGGATTATATTGTTACAATGTTAAATAAAGAAGACATATATTCGTTTTATTTATTTTATTTTATTTTATTTTATTTTATTTATAATTTATTATTTATTTATTGATTTATTTTTATTTTATTTATTTTATTTATTTTATTTATTTTATTTTATTATTTATTTATTTTATTTATTATTTATTTTATTTATTTTAAGAATATTAAACTGATGATGATACCTATTTTGATGAAATGAGGAAAGAGTAATTCCGTTCTTAATAGTATTGACCGTGAGAGACATTTATTATTTAAAAAAAGAATATCATTTATGTTTACATCACCGTGTAATCTCCAAGGAATCCCGCTAGTAAGGTTATATTACAGTCATACTATGTCGCCAATGTAGCTTCTACTGGGCGACTGTTTGTGTCGGTTACAGTCATATTATTATATACCCATCGGAAGAGTCCATTGTGTATCTAAACGGGGATGATACCAAAACAATTGTTCACACTCATTTACAAATACCGGTTAAGAATGTCTGTACACATTCTATAAATCAGGTCACATAATGAGATGTCGTTTGTATAGAGGTGTTTATTTTCTATGAAAACTGTTATGTCTTGTATCAATTTGATTAATCGGACAACAATTCCGATCTAGGTTCTTATTTTCACAACGTTTTGCCCGATTTAACCTCCAACCTTTTTAGGTGCATATTTTTTAAACTTTGGGATTCTTTATGTAAAATTGGGTAACTTATACGGAATTTCGATCTGAACCCTTTCTTTAATGTGCTAGGGTAGATTGTTTACGTTTCGCCAGTCATAACAAAGTAGGAGTGTTAATTAATTATTATGTTATTCTAAGTCAACGTGGATCAACGGATAAAGGCGTTGGTTTACAATCAGTTGTGAGTGACCTTCTGCTGGGGTTGAAGATTCACTATTTACTACAGGTGATATAACTATATTCTAATGATAGTACCAAATTTGACAGGAATATTTAATTCATTTAATTCATTTATTTATTTTAAAAAAATTATCTTCCTCCCACAGCAGTAAGATGTGAAACAAAGTCGGGAAAGTGTGATTTGAAAAGCCAGCGTCCGAGAAGATGAGCATTCTGGCCTACAAAAAATGCCGGGTAGCCCCGTCGGCATTCCCCGGTAGGGACGCCCCAGGCAGTAAGCGATAAACTTACTCCGCCCCAAATAGGGAAGGCAAATCCTGGGAGGGTGGTGGACCTCCTAGAACTGCACAGGATAAACCCACAGACCGCAGAATCAAGTCCCGAAGGTCAAGACGATACCGGTCTATAGGGTGTAGCATCCATCGGAACAGATACTACACTTTGATCTTAGCCAAATAGACGAGAAAGTTTATTTAATGAATGCATAATTCAACATTAGACAAAATATGAATATTAGATTTAAATTTAAAAGTTCATAATTTTTTTTTCAACCACCAAATTTTAAAAGGATATAGTTGGTACATCATGAACTTTCATTGGATATCCTGCTGGTTTTACAGGTCAACAATAGGGTTAAGGCGTTCCCTCGAATTATGGCGATTTAGAGGCACCCGTAGAGTCAAGTAAATTCACAATGACTCGCAATATAGGGCGTACCTAATAAACCAAAGCGTTTGATGAATCCCGCATGGAAGGACCAATCGCTTCACACGTCTTCACGGCGATCGGTTTTGATATAAATATGCCGAGAAGACCAGTGTATTTTGATCGATAGCGATCCCCCGCTGTCTCTGTTACATATGCAAGGTTTGTTACAGGTTTTTTATCGATGACAACAAAAACGTGTCGACACAAGTCGCATGCAAAATTAGCGACTTGTTGTTTGCGAAGAGAAACATTCACAGGCCATCGAGCTGTTTCTCATCCCAATCAGTCGAGGCCAACTCGTCGAGGATCGACGGGAGGACCGCGATGTCTAAGGTCTATCGGACAACATAGTTAAGAGTGCTGTGTCTGGAGAATCTACCGGTGCACCTTTCTGCATGACAGAGTGTAGAATCCATACACGTCAATAATTAGAAATTGGTTTCTCGGACATCTCTTCGAAGATGTCAATTTGTCGATTAATTTAATATTGCTTTAAAGAAGGCGAAAACCAAACCCCCCGTACCTTATGCTCTCGCTCCTGCGCTTGCTCTAACTCTCTCTCTCTCTTTTTCTATTTCTCTCTATATATATATGTACTAGCAGGGGTACCCGGCGTTGCCCGGAGCTCTCCCTCCTCCTCTCCGCAAGCAAAATAGGATATTGAGCACTTTTCTCCCGGACAACGCCGAGTATTTAGAAAATCAAGACGGCCTCCAGAGCACTACTAAAATCACTCTTATCGATCCCCCCTCCTTTTCATCTGCACAATAGTCTGAAGAGAAAAACTACAGTAGCTCTATCTAGGACATTTAGCACTTTTCTCCCGGACAACGCTGAAGCCTCTGGGTCCTATATTGAAGAAGCCCCCCCCCCCCGCGGTGCGGTGTCCTATTCTGTAGAAGAACCCTCGGTGCTGGGTCCTATACTGTAGAAGCGCTCCGGTAGCTATACTGCAGAAGCAGCCCTCCCCCGTCCCTGTACTGCAGAAGCCTCCTGGTCCTATACTGTAGAAGCAACCCAGGGGCTGGGTCCTATACTGTAGAAGCCCCCGGTCCCTATACTGCAGAATCACCCATGGTCCATATACTGCAGAAGCACACCCGGTCTCTATACTACAGAAGCCTCTGGGTCCTATATTGTAGAAGCACCCCGGGTGCCTATACTGCAGAAGTCTCCAGGTCCTGTATTGTAGAAGCACCGATGATCCCTATTCTGCAGAAGCACCCATGGTCCTATATTATAGAAGCACCCCCCGGTGCTGTTATATACTGTAGAAGCACCCCTGGTCCCTATACTGCATAGGCACCAATGGTCCCTATTCTGCAGAAGCATCCGGGTCCTATATTGTAGAAGCACCCCCGGTGCTGGGTCCTATGCTGTAGAAGCACCCCTGGCCCCTATACTGTAGAAGCACCCATGGTCCCTATTCTGCAGAAGCACCCGGGTCCTATATTGTAGAAGCACCCCTAGTTCCTATACTGCAGAAGCCCTTCGGTCCTATACTGTAGAAGCACACCCTGGTGCCTATACTGCAGAAGCACCCCCCCGGTCCATATTCTTCAGAAACCTCCGGGTCCTATATTTTATCAGCACCCCCGCAGGATGAAGATATTGATAATTCCCTCCCAACCACCCGCCCCCAAAAAATTATCCCCATACCCCCCCAATTTCCCCCCTCCCCCAACCGTGTCCCAAACATTCTCCCCCCCCCTCTCCCCAAAGAACTATTTTTATTTTAAAAGAAATAAGTTTAGGTTGCTATGTGCGGATGTGATTGAGCAACCCTTATTTCACTGTTATTGATACATCCGGACAGAAGTTATGGGATGACCTGATACAACCGGACAGAATTTAGGGCAAGAATGGATGTTGGGGATTTTCAGTGAGTCTGCATTTTTATCAAGGTGTTACATGAATCACTAGTAAATAACATTGAAAAAGTTTCAAAAAACCAGACCCGCCCCCGAAAACTGGCCCCGTTGACCCCCACGAACATTTTTGTTTGTTTGTAATGTTGAGATATTATGCTCCCAGGTGTTGTCCGGTCCGAAAGATGTCAACTTGTTGACAGTTTGCCGAGTAGTTTTTGAGGGGTAACTCGAGATACAGACAGACAAACAGACAGACAAATACACAAGCATCAACACACAAACGCACACAGATGTTATTTATTAACCTCCACACGATGGCAGAGTCAGACGAAACTTCGGTTTTAATATAGTGAAAGTCAAGCTGCTCAAAAAGAGGCATTCTGGATTAAGATAAACGTAAAAAAAATGTCTCACACCAGAACAGTGATTACTAACAGGGGTCGGCATAGAACCCCAGGGTCGATGTAACATTACTAAGGTTCCGTTGTGTTCGTTCAAAATAAAGCATTGATATATTTTTCTTAAAACACAATAAGTCTAAGGGTTTCCGCCAAAAGGCAAAACGAGGAAAAAGCGATCGACGTGTGAGAACAGTGTAAAAATCACTGGTCTAGAAGTGTTTTCCTTCACTGACCGAGGACAGAAAAGATGACGTGTAGTATCAAAACATATACTACACTTAGATCTTTCCGGTTCATGTACCGCTCACTCTTTCGAAAACCATTTTGTTTACACTCACCCATCTTCTCGTTTCCTGTCTGTCAGTCTTTATGTTTCTCCCTCTGACATAAATATCCCCCCCTCTCTCTTACATAAATATCCCCCTCTCCCTCTCTCTTTCTTACATATCTCTCATACACACGTCACTATGCCTGTGTGTATCTCGCGCTCGTCTCCTTATCTATGTCTATCTTTTTCTTAAACTCACACGCGTGTATACTTTACTCTGCATATCAGGGTAATTCATACTAAAACTAGATCGGCTGAGTCTAAGCAATTTTTTAGGATGGCTCGTTCTTTGTTGAACTGGGGTTGTGTCTAGTGTAGTTCTAGGAGGTCTCCTTCCCAAGCTTTACCGTATCGCTCTTTGGAAAGGGGCGTTAGTTTATTGCAAATCGACTGAGGCGCCACCATTTTGGAATGCCGACGGGGCTGGCCAGGCATTTGGCGTAGATTGGAGTGCGCTAATTTAGTGTGCTAGCTTTTAGAAATCTCACTTTCCCTGACCTTGTGTCTAATCCTCCCGCCATGTGAGGGGGATAAATATAAACTCTGAATATCGGTTAGTCTCTCACACTGTTTTTTGTCTGTTTGCTTCTCTGTCTCACTCTCTCTCTCCCCCCCCCTCTCTCTCTCTCTACACACACACACACACACACACACACACACACACACACACACACATATATATATATATATATATATATATATATATATATATATATATATATATATATATATATATATATATGAAGAGTTCGCATGCAAAGCGCGATAAACGCCATTTTCAAAATTAAGAAACTATTACTACAAAAAGCGTTGCATTTCAACACTCGACAAGCATACAGAATCATGGTTTACATAATATGACACCGGCATCATTTCGTTTTGTTTTCAATTAAAATAAGCTTTTAGTCAAAGGCTAGATTGCATGTATTCGCATTGTTATTGTTTCATGTATAAATTTAAACGAATTGGATTTATCGCGTGTTGCATTCGAACTCTTCATATATATATACATAATTTTCTCTGTCTGTCCATCTCTCGCCTTCTTTCAGAGACAGACACCTTCATCTGTATGTCCTTCTTTTTTTCTGTCTGTGTTTCTAACACTCTCTCTTACATACACTCTTCATTAATTGTCTGTCCCCTTTCTCTCTCTCTCTCTCTCCACCACTCTCTCCTTCTCTCTTTATCTCTGTGTTTCTCTGTTTATCTATCTATTTATCTCTCTCTCTCTCTCTCTGACATACACCACACAACTGTCCGGTTAACGGAAGTCATTCACCTAGAAATTATTCTCTTCTTCAGGCATAGTGGATTGATTTATAGCCGGACGTATGCAGCAGCACCACATGGAAATGTCGACAAGTCCGATCACGGAAAAGGTTGCCACCATTCAGAGTGGCCGCATTTGGGGTGAGCTAGATTCCTTATTATAAACAGGCGTAATATCATGTATGTAGGAGACAGCAAATTAACACACAGATTTAGATTTATATAGTCTTAAGGAGCATTCTTACATTTAAGCAAATATTGTTTAAAATAACGCAATTATTCTGCTTAAGTATATATATTTAATTTCTTCTATTTTTCTAATTTCCTTTCGGTTCATTAGATTAAAGATGGCGTCATAGTTGGAATTCTATCACCATATTATCGTAGGGGGTAATGCGTGAGTGTCCTCTGCTTTCTGTCTTTTCCATTCACTTTATGCACGATTTGTTGTCTTTATTTCATTATATTAATTTACTTTCAGTTTAGTTTGTAGAGATCAGCGTGTAGTTGCATTTAACTGTATCATAATGAACGCTTTGAAACAATTGTAAGACCATTGGCAATTCTGCCATTGCAAAACATAAATGCCATGAGAAAAGATTGAGTTTCTGTCATAGGAATTAAAATAATAATATATATATATAATGATATATATATATATAATGATATATATATATATATATATATATATATATATATATATATATATATATATATATATATAGGCATCCACATACAGACTGTTTCGAAGCTCCTCAGTGCGGCTTGACCAGTTAGTGCCTCAAGCCGAGATTGAAACTCAACTGT
>OY744535.1:73719047-73794047 GCA_963556195.1 Sepiola atlantica
TTTGACGACGGCTGCCTTTAAATGGGTTTAATCTCTCAGTCATTTACCGGGTTGTTGACAACAGCCGTGTGGGCTAATACGCCGGAATTTGAGTTTGAAACATTACTCTTGATCCGTGGTTCGAGTCCGGTGACCTGTATGAATACTCTCTACACCGACGATTCCCGAAAAGATAAAACGTTTATGTATGTAGATAAAAACACACATTTATATATATATATATATATATATATATATATATATATATATATATATATATATATATATATATATATATATACATATATATATATATTTAAACAAAACAATCAAGGAAAAAATAAAAATATCGATTATATAAAAGAAAACATTCTGAGATCTTTAGTATTGCTGCCAAATAGTTAACATAGAACAACCAACTCCATAGCCACGTGCGAATTTGTAATACAACTATATCTGCTGATCGTATTTTATTAGCGTGTCCTTACCATTTATTCCCAATGATGGCTCCCGTCAATTCCCGATATATTGTAATGTCTAACTCTTCCTGGTAGACCTTCACATTGAATAACGAAAGGTTGAGTGAGCTTCTACTTTTTAGACTATTCTCTATCTTTTCAAATCCACTATCAGAATATGTATGAACTACTTTTGACTTATTTCGGCTGGTGACTCTCTACCCCATTTGAGGATTTTTGATGAGGTGCAAAAACGTATCTGTAATTTTATTAGTCTCACTCTTTCATCTTTTATGCACCTTAACTCTCTCTCTCACACGCGATGTTACTAGTCTCAGTCTTTTCTATAAGTACTCTTATAGCATGTGTTCTTAGGAATGTCTAATATATTTCCTGCTCCCATTGCTCCATCTCATTTTACTCGTTGCTCTAGTGGTCTCCATCAATTCTCGTCAAATATCGTTACTTATACCAGTAGCTTATTTCCAGGAACTGCGATCTTGTAGACCTCTCTCCCTGGGTACTGTTTCCTCCTAGTGAAAGCCTTAGTATTTTCATGACTGAGTCAAGTAGGAATTTCCTGTTTTTTTGCAATAATAACCTTTCGTTCTTGTTAGCTGCTTACATCAAGTGGCTTCATGCCTTGTCTGGAGCGATTTTCATTAGAACAAACGTTGACTTAGGGGTACGCTTATCAAAGTTTACTTTAACCCGTATTAAACTATGGTCAGAATAAACTATATTGTGAGAACGTGGACCTTAAAAGCCGAACGTCAAATTGTCTAATTAAGTACCCATCGATATAGTTTGAGCGCTGTACCAAAGTTTACACAATTCTTATGGAAGGGATTATCCTGTATTATCTGATTATTTAATGATTTTTGCCGTGGAAGTTATACTCGACCTAATGGCGAAAATACATTTATTTATTAAACTTTGTAAAAGTTAATGGCCGCGGACCCGTAGTCGAAGAATCATGGTTTACTAAGCATTTATTGGTCATAAAACAACATGAAACATCAGATTTCAGATTTGTTTTTTCTTTCACTGTTGACAGTCCGTTAGTCGGGTGGTAAAAATGACGACAGTAATGATGGTCCTCTTTTTTCTCTTTGTAAAACATCAATATACATAGCCCCGTTGATAAATTATAAGTGTCATTCTTTCATAGAATTGCTTACACAAAACACGAGTGTCAAGAAAAAAGCAGTGTTATACATGCAATAACCCTGAAAATAGATAACTATACTACACTATAATAAAGAGCATCATAAATAATAGCACAGTCAGCTTTTTCTTTTTGAGACTTTTTTGTAATTTTATAAATTTTCCAAATAGTCAAATTGGTGTAAGTTTCGTGGATTTCTTGTTCAAGTATTGTTTCTTTTCTTGTGAGTACTTACGATTTGATTCGTCAAATCATCAGCATGCGGTGTTAGTCTTGGTGTATTCTCATTGAACGTAGTTACTGTTGCGTTTTTTACGGCTAGCAATTTAGGACTTACATATGCGCGTCTGTAATATTGAGATGTTGGATGTAAATGTGAAATACCTGCTTAGCCACGACCAACGTAATATAAGTAGGGCACTGCACTAGAATATGGCGTCATGCTCGAAAGTAACAAACTAGATGTGTCAAATAGTCAGACTATTGGCATTTTGACCCCTTTACTTCACTTCAAAAATCATCAAAATTCAGACCAACAGATTGACATTTTCAGTATTTATTATTACTGATCACCAGATATAATTAACTCTTTACTTTATTAGAAATCTTAGTGCAAATGTATTATTTCGTGGAATTTGCGTAGCCTAGACAGCAAACATTAAGTTAATACTTAATAATAAAATTATGTTGCTAAAATTTTTTAATTTTTAAAACATGAACATTTTTCTTTGAAAAATAATTTGTCTGATTTAAATTTTTTTTTTCAAATAAGCGCATCTATTCCGGATGATTTTTAATGTTTAATTAATTGTTATGATAACCTGGTCTTCATCGAACAAACACATAGTAGTATCAGTTATACCGCATGAAAACATTGCTTGGTTTATAACCACAAGAAGACAAATTTCTATTATTTGGTTTGGTTTGGTTTGGTAGTTTTGTTTTACGGCATATCAACCCTTTTTGGGTTATTTAATGCCGAATCTGGTCTTGTTTTCTTCTCTTTTTTGTTTCTTTCCCCTTTTAATATCTGTTTCTATTTAACCCATAGTTGGGACCCTAACAGGTACTACCACTCCGGGTCAGGGTGGACCTGGGAGCAATGGTAATTAAGAGGAGGCTCCACATTCCCCAAAGTCCGTAAGCCGGATCTCACCATCGGATGTAGTTTAAGGTCATATCCAGGACCGGGAGTAGGGTAGGAAAAATAAAAATAAAAAAGGGGAGGGAGAAAGGGAGAGGGGCTGTTGTTTTTGTTTTTGGTTTTGTAGAACATAATTAAGTTTTACAAACAAAAAACAAAAAAAAAAAAACGTCAATGTAGGTGAATTTCGTCTCAGGGAGCCACAGGGCAGCCTGATCTGGTATCACCAGTCTATTATTTGACAGTTTTATTATTTATATGTAACATTTCATTATCATTAGTTTTAGCTGACTAATCTGATAAGAGCAGTTTTCACTTCTGAAAAAATAAATAATGTTTCTTTATATTTTTAATATACAAGTAAATCAAACATGAACAGTAAATAAAACATAACAAGTAAATCAAACATAAAAAATATGAATTCAGTAAAGTAACACAAAATCTATAATTGAAAATAAGTATTTAATGTAATATATATTGAAATAAATTAAAATGTTTGAAATAAATTAAAACAGTTTATTTACTATATTGTAAAAAATTGTAATAAATTAAAAGTCCTGTATTTTTTTTTTTTTTTGGGGGGGGGGGTCCCAAACACAGTTTTTTTACACTATATTATTATTTGAATGTCTCGCTTATTTTGTTGAATTTTCGTAGATATTTTAAATGTCTTAAATTGTATTTTTTTATCTCGAAATAAAATTTTAATTTATTTTTTTAAGACTTGAAAATCGAACTTTAATGCACTGCCTTAATCGTTAATGGTCATGTTGTAATTTGCTTATTTTCTGTGGCGCTTGACATCTATAAAAAGAAATACGTTTTAAAAAAGGAACACGCTAACAATGATTTCCAAGTTAATGTATAATCCTCAGAAGTATCCCTTGTTATTGGCAGAGGAATATTGTCACAATAGCAGGAACAAGTTAACAATGATTTCCAAGTGAATGAAAACTCAGATGAAAGGGAGTTTGCTCGCTCAGATTACTCGTAGAAAAAAAAAAGCTCTTCTGATCCTCATTGATATTGTTTTTTACTCCCACTTTCAATGATGTCACCAAAAAACTCCACTCAGTTAATAGAATTGAGTTATTATGTTGGTCATGGCTAATCGCGTTCAAAATTACAAAAATATGATTGCTAAACGGCTAAGAATTCGGTAATGTTAGTTTCTATGCTTGACATTAAAACAATTATTAGTTTCGTAATTCATATTATTCATTTGCGGATGTTTTATGTTTATGGCAAGGTTTCAAGAATGTTTAATCTATTGATGTTTTCTAAATACACACAATTATATATATATATATATATATATATATATATATATATATGGAATAGGCTATATTGCCGGTCCCGGCAAAATAACGATTCCTGCGTTATTTTGCCGGTTCATGTATATTTAACTAAATTGTTAAACATACAGTGACGCCCAGCACAATAATTATTTACGAATGTAAAGGGATCGTTATTATGCCGGTTCATTATTTTTAAAAACCTAATTGTTATGGCCTTGCGAAAGAAAAGGTAATTAAATAAATAAGGGCAAATATTTAAAAACAATTTGTTTTCATCATCAGTTGTGTCGGTTAAAGAAATAAAAAAAAATCGACCTGCCCTATTGTGTCGGTTAAAGAAATATCTGCTTACTTTTCATAATAGAATTAATGTTGATGAATTTTCCCAACATTACTAAGTCTGCTCTCGATTTAAGTAATTGAAATTTTCCTTAAGTTATATATAAGTTATATATAAAGAAAAAAATAAGCAACAAATAAATGTTACCAAAGGCAACATAAATTATTATTCTACCTGCCTGTATAAGTTTATTTGTTTATTTTATTATTTATTTTGATAAATGATTTTTTTTAATAAAAATAAACAATCAAATAAACAAATAAACTTATACAGGTAGAAGAATAATTTATGTTGCCTTTGGTAACATTTACTTGTTAAAAATGTGCTTTACTTTACTTTATGAAGAAAAACTTCGATAATGGGTAAATATACAGAAAATCACTGGATTTAAACAGTTTCTATTTTAAAATGTTCTTTCAATGAAATCATAAAATAAGTCGTAATTTTGAAGAGTTCACTTCTAATCGAATCAACCGGAAGTAAAAATTAATTTTATCGTTATTTTAAAATATATTGTCGCTTAATAAAGTTTTAAATTATACAAAAAATCAATCAGGCAAAGATTAATTAAAAACAAACAAAAAAAATCAATCAGGCAACGTTTTAAATAAAAAAAACAAAAAAAAACAATCAGGCAAAGTTTTAAATTATAAATAAAATTTCGTTTGATAAAGTTTTAAATAATACAAAAAAAAATAATTTAAATAATAAAAAAAAAAGTAATTTATAGTTAAATAAACACGAGCTGGCAAAATAACGTAAGACTCATTATTGTGCCGGGCGTCACTGTATGTTTAACAATTTAGTTAAATATACATGAACCGGCAAAATAACGCAGGAATCGTTATTTTGCCGGGACCGGCAATATAGCCTATTCGTATATATATATATATATATATATATGTGTATATATATATATATATATATATATATATATATATATATATATATATATATATATATATATATATATATATATATATATATATATATATATATATATATATACACACACATAAGTATTCCCACAATCAGACAACGCCGCAGCCCATAACATATGAAATAAACACACCGGAAGTCCTAGACTCGAGTTTAGCTTTTCCTTGGGCTCATCAGTAGAACACATCAACATGATACGGAGAATTTAAGTTATATTTATTTATATTTCAGCGTAAACATTCAGACAGAAAGGGTACCCAAGGAATTTACTCGGAGTCTGGCTTTGTAGCTAAGTGAATGCTTATTTCTAAATATCTCTTAACAGTGTTCAACGTTCATTTTCTTAAAGGACCTTTATCATAATATTTACGTGTAAATATTAAATTATTTTTACCTACACACGACGTCGTTTGGAGCTTATTGCTCTTTTCACTGTAGATAAGTGATAAATTCAGACGGTCATGAGGCGCAAACAAGGTCAACACAGCAAGGCTTGGATCTGCACACTTTCACTCTACCGTCTCAACCATATGAAATTACGACGTGATAAGAGAATTTAAGTTATAGTTATGCCCATTACAGCGTAAACATTAAGACAGATTAGAGAACTCAACGACCTTACTCAGAGTCTTTCTTTGTATCTAAGTGAATGTCAATTTTTAATAACTCATAACACTGCTCAACTATATATATATATATATATATATATATATATATATATATATATATATATATATATATATATATACATATAGATATATATTTATATATATATAAAAATATATATATATAGATGTGTGTGTGCGTGTGTGCAACAGCAGTTCGTTGGCAACACACACTTCTCTATATGGTTTTTATTAGACATCATTTTTCTATTTAAGCATTTTTCACTTAGTATGATCTACATATTTAGTATTTATTCGATGTGGATATTGGTATGCTTCAGGAAACCAGAAGACTTTTCGACGGGGGTTGTAGTTCATTGTTGCAAAGAAAGAGCCCTCGCACAACACGTCTGGACATTCACACATTTCCTCATCCGTCCTGTTATCACCTCATTATATGCAATGTTAGATTGCATCAGGTTAATTAGAAGAGGTCACATCTACACTAAATATCCGTCGTTAATTGGTCATTCAACAACAGCCTGAAAATGTAAAATCACCTTCCTAATTAAAACAAAGGTCATCAATGATGTGAACGACAATGACACAGGACGTTTCTAACGTGGATAATCAATGGTCACAGTTTGCGACATTCATTTACTGTATTCGTCATGTCTCAGCCATGACACGTAGCATGCTCATCATTCTAATTAGTTGAAACTTTAGAATGCCGATATAAAATATCTACACGGTCATAATCACGTTGACACGCCGGTTTAAGTTAAACAAATTCTTTAAAAAAAAACTCAATCATATTCTACAAAATTAAAAACAAAAAACAACAGTTTTCTTTCCCTCCCCCATCCATCCCCCTTCCCATCTCTCTCCTTTCCCCCCTTCAATAAACTAAACCCCATGAATAAATACTTTAACATATACATAACTTGAAGCATAACAATATTTACTAAAATTACAGGACTCGGCATTGAATAACCCGAGGAGGATTGATATGTCGTAAAAAACAAAAACAAACCAAACACCATGAATAAATACTTGAACATATAAATAACTTGAAACATAAAAACTTTCACCGAAATGACCGGACTCGGCATTGAATAACTCGAGGATGATTGATATGCCGTAAAACAAAACAAACAAATTAAACACCATGAATAAATACTTGAACATATGAAGAACTTGAAGCATAAACTCTTTTATCAAAATCACTAGGTTAAGCTTTAAATAATCCGAAAAGGGTTGACATGCCGTAAAACAAAGCAACCGTTAAAACCCATGGCGATAAGCGAAGTGGAGTCCAAACAATACCACTGTAGAAATATCGCCTATCTGATAATTACTTGATGTTAAACTTACACGTGTAGCAATATTATAGATCGTTTATTAGAATAGGGGCAGTATGGTAAATTTCCACGTTTGCTTAAAAATAAAATAGAGTGGGATTTCCCATTTCAGGTTCGAAGAAAGCTATGTATCCTGACTCTGACGTCACGGTTACAGTTATTATATGTGGCAAATTTCACCCAAAGCACCAGGGAATGGCGTTGGGCTTTTAGATACTGCTTCCTCCTTCCATGGGGGATGGGTTTAGTTTGTTTGAGGTGTGTACATGTATACTCTTACGAACGAATAACACCCCAAATAAGTTTTTAAAACGCAATTATATTTGCTTATGCGTCATTTGTTTAATAATATTCGTGAAAGCCGATACTGAATAAAGACGACAGCAACGAAGAGGAGGGGATATAGATCCTATTAATAACAATCCCCTCAGTTGTTCTGGGGGCCGTACGAGTAGATATTAACATAGGAGTGAAAATGGTTGTAACTTTCTCTTTAAAAGACTGCGTTAAAAAAATCACCACAATTATTTCATATTTGTGTTCGTATTGTATATATACTACATTATGGTTTTAAATCTAAGTATAGATCGCTCCGTTTAAGTACTATTTCTCTTTCCGGGCGGATTCTAGAAAGAAAAATAAACTATTTTTACCACTCGATTTATTTTGTCGTTTTATTATTTTTTTAGTTTCATGAAATTGAGTTTTAACATTGCCACGTCTGCTTTAAGCAAACAATAGTCTTCGTTAAATCCAACAGTAACGTTTAATCCGATTTCGCAATTAAACTTTCCCATAAGCCGTGGTGCTATCTCTTCTTCCAATATATTTTACATAAAGTTTGTGGGGTCTCCGTCTTCGCCAGACAACCATTAGAAAGAAATAATTCAATAGTTCAGCGTAAGAGCCTGGACTTTCTTTAGTTAATATATTTTCTTGTGCAACATCGTAGCACGGGCTCCACTCGTATATATATATATATATATATATATATATATATATATATATATATATATATATATATATATAATTAAGTTCAAATAGTACCAAAATGAACAAAACCAATATTTTTCAAAAGTGATCAATATATATTAAAACTTTTTATATTAAAATAAACATAGTTTGAGGATCTGACAATTGTTTCAGAACCTCTTCGGTCCCTCTTTAGGGATATATGCTCTCTCTCTCTCTCTCTCTCTCTCTCTCTCTCTCTCTCTCTATATATATATATATATATATATATATATATATATATATATATATATATAGTATATCCCTGAAGAGGAACCGAAGATTTTCTGAAACAATTGTCGGATACTCAAACAATGTTAATATATATATATATATATATATATATATATATATATATATATATATATATATATATATATATATATATATATATATATATATATGTATATATGTATATATATATATATGCATATATATATATATATATATGCATATATATATATATATATATATGCATATATATATATATATATATATATATATATATATATATATATATATGCATATATATATATATATATATATATATATATATTTCGCCGCTCACCTATCTTCGCACCCCGTAGATGTTAACTTATTTTCTTGACCGCATAACGCGCTCATTTTGGTGCGGGTAATTTGTCAGTCCAATGGACGAATAGAACGCCACCTTTGTCAACCCAATTTTCCATACACAAGAATGTATTTAAAATTTCCCCAGAAGACAATAATTGTAAACCAGTGTTCACTTTCAGCGGACGGCCACTTTGTATCTTGTTCGACTGATGATGATTATACTGCGCATGATGAAGCTTATGATGCTGCTGCTGCTGCTGCTGCTGCTGATGATGATGATGATTATGATGGTGATGGTGGTGATGATAATTATAATGATGATGTGATGGTGATGCTGCTGCTACTGATGATGATGATGATGATGATGATGATGATGATGATGATGATGATGATGATGATGATGATGATGATGATGATGATGATGATGATGATGATGGAGGAGTTCATTGATCAAATCCTCGATACAATAGTGCGAATAACAGCACCTTAGGTACCGTGTCTATCCACTTGACCAAGCCATGGACACACTTAGGCGGTTCTGTCCTACAGACTAGCTTACCCCTTTTCTACCAAAACGCCATCTTTAACAGTTTAGATAATCTTGATCTTTCTCCTTCCGATTTTGTTTGTTATTATTTTCAAAGCGTTCATATATAATTCTCTTTAAATTCCCCTTTCATCTTTATTGCGACTGTTATTTGCAGATATTGCCGTTTCTTTTACATCTTTTTTTCATTTTGTCCCTCCGCCATTTTTATTCTTTTATTTCGCTATTTATACTTTATTTAATTCTTTATCTATACATTCTTTTTTTTCTGTTCGTCTCTCTTTGTATTTTCTTTCTTTTCTTACACCCGGCTCTTCATTCTTTGTTTCTTTTCATCACCATGTTTTTCCTAATTTCTTTCTTTCTATTTCATCCACCATTTTTGTACATTTCACTTTTTTCTTTTTTTTCTTCATTTTTCATCTACCCGTCGCTCTTTCTTTTCAACCTAACTTATCCTTTCGTACTATTTTTTGTTTATTAATTTGCCACCATGATTCCTAGTTTTTTCTTTTCTACATTATTTTCACCTTGATCGATTCCTGTTTTATTTATTTCATTTTCATCCAACTTTATTTTCTTTATTTCTTTTCGATTGATTTTTTAAAACTCTTGTTACTTCGATCTTCGGCTATCGTTTATTTAATTTGCCCTTACTTTTTCATCTCCTTTTTCTTCAACTTCCTTCAGCAATTATTTATTCATTTCTTCTTGTCCTTCTTTTTTATTCAGGTATTTCCTTCTTTTTCTACTCTTTCCTTATCACCTGTATTTCCGTTTCTATTTGATTTCTTTCTTTCAGATGCTAGAGCAGTACTCCATCTTAGTTTCTATCTGACTCTTATGCAGATAGCGTATTTTCCGGAGCCGTAGAATGATGCAATTATTTTTCCTGCAAGTATAGAAACATATTTTTCTTTCATTAATTCCACATTCATCATTTCATTATTTTTCTATTTTACCTTTTTTCATAATTTCCGTTTTCCATTTTTGATTTTATACTTACTACCTTTCGTTCCTTTTTTGCCTTTCTCCATTTTCACTTTCCTTTTTATCTTCATTGCCCTTTTTCGTCATTAAAAAGAATCAGATTATTTTGTATTTTCATTGTCTTTTCCCCATTTTCTATCCTACTCTCATGCAGGTAGAAGATTGTATCATTAGTCAGGGTTTTTTTCTGATGCAACCATTTTACCAGCGACCTTAGCAACAGGTTTGATGTAATTCATCAATTTTTTCTGTCTTTCTTTAATTTCACTTTAAACATTTCTTTCTTTCTCTACCTTGCATGTGTTTGAAACTTCTCTTTGTGATTTTCGTTCCTAACTTCTTTGTTCCCCTTCCTTACGCTTACTTTCTTTTTATCTATTTTTTCCTTATTTTCTCTTTTACTTTCTTCTTCATTTCTCTTTTTACTATTTTCTATATTTCTCTGGATTATTTTTAATTTTATAATTTCATTTTCCCCTCATTCCACCATTTTCGAATGTTTAACTTTGTATGCAAAATGGCGGCCAACCGATTCATATTCTGATTTCATTCATTTTGTGATTCTGAACTTCTTTCCTTTCTTTATGCTTACTTACTTTTGCTTTTCTTTCTTTATTTCCCCTTTTCTTTTCGTCTCCATTCTCCTCTAATAAATGTTATTCGTTTTCGTATTTCTCCAGATTATTTACTATTTTTTATTTCCATTTTCCCATTATTCCGCAATTTTCGAAAGTTTAATCTTTCATACAAAATGGCGGACAATCGAATCTGATTTCATTCATTTTCTGATTCACTGAAATGAAATATTTTAATTATCTCATCTATTGCTCAGATAATCATCTTAATTTCAATTTCTTGCACATATAAAATAACTAAATCGATTCGATCTTCTTTTTGATTAGTAAAACGACAGCAAAACAAAGTTGACAGGTCATTCGTTTACAGTGTTTAGTTTTTTCACCCTAACCACCCTCTCTCTCTCTCTCTCTCCTTCTCTTTCTTCATTCTGCTCCTGTTTTGCTCATTTAAATCATTATTTATTTTTATTCATATTTCTGTAATTCTTTACTTTTTACTGTATTTTTCGATTCATTTTGTGATATAATTTTTCCATAATTGTGATTTTAATCTCGTTCATGTTAATGCTTTCCGGTACTAGCAGAGCTTTTGAACAAAACAACACCGAATTTTGCCGACGCAGAAATACGTAAACAGCCGGAAAAAGCCGAGTTAAAACGAACCGCCGTCAAAATCAAGACAAGGCGGATTCTCAATAGAATTAAATTATGAAAAAAAAAAACAATCAACGTATATTTATTTTTATGACAATTTATTTATTTTTGACGAAGAAAATCAATGAAATATGTTTTTTTACGGAAAAGTTCAAATATAATTTTTTTCGATAAATTGTGTTTTTTTTTAATAAAAAGATTGTAAAAGACATAATAAATTAAACAACGATTTTTTACATATTTTTTTATTTTTGTATAAATACAGCTTTGTAACTGGACAAACACCGACTAGGTTAAGGTTAGTTGAAGGTTAGGATAAAAAAAGTTCGGTCTTCGTTCGGTTCAAAAGCTGTACAAACTTTTTTGCGAGAATGTATTTTTAGGCATTTTTTTTTCATCTGGAAGATTTTCTTAGCGAAGATTTGTAAGAAGGGTTTCAGCGTTATTGTTGGGTACTCTTACCAGAAAAGTTTCCTCCTCTGCGGAGTCATATCCTCCGAAGACTCAGAGTCGTCATCACTTCTCAAGTCTTCAGGTTGGTTAAGCGCTTCGGAATATTCCGTCTATTGACGTAAACGGCCGGAATATGCCGACCAAAAGTCGGATTTTTCTGGTTAAAAAGCTGTATCAGTACCCACTTTCCCTTTACATAGATTTCAAGAATTCGTCTTACGACCACATCAGAAAATACTTTCTCTTTTTCTCTATGTGCGCAAGACTTTTCGTTTTAGGGACACATTACCGCGGTGCTGCTTCCCTGCAAATTACAATATGCTCGTCGTCAATTTCAACGTAAACAAATACTTGTGACAAACCTCTCTATAATTAATTAAACTGATTTCATACCACTGAGTGTTCCTCATCCTTCATCTGACAATCGTACACTCCTATTAACTCTTACTTTTGAGTGACTCTTGGCTTTGCTAAGTGTTGGGCAAACAGCAAAATAATGTTTTGTTTATATTATATCGATTATTTGAGCTACTATTT
The DNA here is from genome assembly GCA_963556195.1 of Sepiola atlantica. Classification (NCBI taxonomy): domain Eukaryota; kingdom Metazoa; phylum Mollusca; class Cephalopoda; order Sepiida; family Sepiolidae; genus Sepiola; species Sepiola atlantica. The sequence continues at coordinate 73,731,686 of OY744535.1, forward strand.
TCACAACGTTTCGGTCAATGTGACCCATGACATCTTAAGGTTTATATTCTCAAACTTAAACATCTTTATGCCGAAGTCGGGAATCTGGACGAAATTTCAAACTGAACCAATTTGAAAGGATTCAGCTGAAAAAAAAGCCGGAGGTTATACGGGCGAAACACTATGAATATAATATGGAAGATGAGAATAGTAATCAAATTTATCCAAATAATCCAAATTAAGGTTCGCACGTAAAAAGGGTCAGCGATTATGATCAGACTAGATTCGATTGATCTGTTGTGTTTAATAAAGTTTTGTTAATTCGAATAAAAAATGGCTTCGTCATCGACGTTACATTTGTTAACAACTGAACTTCAAAAACATTGTAATTAATAATTTAAGTATAAAATACGATTAATGAATCTCACGATATGCCTCTCTCTCTCTCTCTCGCTCTCTCTCTTTCCTTCTCCTTCTCTCTCTCTCTCTTTCTCTCTTTCCTTCTCCTTCTCTCTCTCTCTCTTTACATTTTGGTTCTTATTAAGTTTCCTAAATAAAAAGGGTGAAAATAACAACCAGGATGATTGGTCTTCTTTCCCACTCATTCCCATTAGGTCACACTCTTTTGATAGGACATCTTTTTCTTTTAGTTTCTCATAGGTTCGTGTCTTTCCACTCTCAGGCGGAGAACGTAATTTCGGATAAAACGTTTACCTTCGGCACTTTTATTGTTGATATCCTAACAAAGATGGAGGACAACATAAGCAATCCCAAAAAATTGGTGAAATGTAATAACTTTTCTTCTTCTTTTTCTTCTTCTTCTTCTTCTTCTTCTTCTTCTTTTTTTGTCTTCTTTTTTCCCTCTCTTTTTTGCTCTTCTTTTTCTTCTTCTTCTTTTTTCTCTCATTTTGCTTCTTCTTCTTCTTCTTCTTCTTCTTCTTCTTCTTCTTCTTCTTCTTCTTCTACTTCGTTTTCCTCTCTTTTCTGCTTTTGTCTTCGTCTTTTCACCTCTCTTTTTGCTCTTCTTTTTCTTCTTCTTCTTCTTCTTTTTCTTCTTTTTTCTCTCATTCTGCTTCTTCTTCTTCTTCTTCTTCTTCTTCTTCTTCTTCTCCTTCTTCTTCGTTTTCCTCTCTTTCTGCTTCTTCTTCTTCTTCTTCTTCTTTTTGTCTTCTTTTTCCCCTCTCTTTTTGCTCTTCTTTTTCTTCTTCTTTTTTTCTTCTTCTTCTTCTTCTTCTTCTTCTTCGTTTTTCTTTCTTTCTGCTTCTTTTTCTTCTTCTTCTTCATCCTCTATTTCTTTGTCTACTGTTATTCTTCATATCATATTCGTTTTCATCTTTTTTATTATTTTTCTTTATTTTTTCTCTTCATCTAATTTTCTTTTTACTTCTTCTTTTTCCTTATCGCTTTCCTTTTCCATTTCTTTCTCCTTCGTTTTCATCTTCTTCTGTTGATTGTCTTCTTCGCACTTTCTTATTTTCCTTCTTGTATTTCTTCCTTTTACCTTCATCTTCTACTTCTGCTTCTCAACTCTCATTGTTCTACATCTTTTTCTCCTTCCTTTCTCCTCTATCGTTAATATCTATGATCATTTAGTATACTTTCCTTTTATTTCTACTAATTCCCTGCACACTCCCCTTTCTCTTTCTCTCACACACACATTCCCCATCCCCATTAACTAACACTTTCAATCCACCCACTCCCAAGACCAACACCTCTCACTAATCAAAGGCGAAAAACGCATTTGATATCCGAAACAGCCCTTACCAAACGATTCTCCATAAGTCCGCTCAAATAAATGTTCGAACGATTGGTCGGTATTAATCGAAGCGAACATAAGTGACCAAAAGAAATGACCACCACTATAAAGTCTTGAACTCACTTTCAACACTTGCTGTCCTTTTCAACCCTAAACCTTTTTGAATTTCGGTGAATGCCACGAAGAAAATTAATAACTACAGTTTGGTAAATGGACATTTCGTACATTCGTCTAGGCCGACAAAAGAACCACAATTACATAAAAAGTGACGTCATAAGCTATAAATCTGCACGACTAGATGATAGCAGTTTGGTTTCAAAATTAGGTGCTTGGTTCTATGAGAATCTTTAAACTCATACACACACAACAAGACTCATAGAATTACATTATTTAATGATAAATACGACAGATTTTTCTCGTACAAACGATATATATATATATATATATATATATTGTTTGTGTATTTAGGCAGGTATTTTAGGAGTGTTTTTGTTTAATAATACTTTTTTATTTTTTCAATTTTCCGAATGGTGTATTTAGTGTTTCGGTCAAATATATGTATGTGAGTTCCGTGAGTTTTTTGTTCCATTTTCTTTCCTTTTTCGAGAGTACTTTCGATTTGATTCGTCAAATCATCTTCAGTCTTAGTGTCTTAAAAATATGGCTTTACTTTTGAGTTTTTTTTTATTATCATAACGGGTGAGATAGAGAGGAAGAAAGGGGAAGTGTGTAGAGAAATTAGTAGAAATAAAAAGTAAATTTCACTTGCCGTTATGATAATAAAAATAACTCAGAGAGATTGAATCAGAAAGATCTTGATCAGTAATGCTCTCTGAAGTGTCGACATATATGAGTGTGTCATCTGTATCACTTTGAACGCATGAGATTTGAAAATGATTTGGGAAATCATTGATGAAAATCAGGAAATGGGTTGGACTCGTTGAAACACGTTGACTTTGGTGATATGTGATTCAGTCTTCTGCTCATAATCGACTACTTTTATAAACCTACCACAGAAAAATGATTTGGTGATTTAGATGACATTTACAGAGATTTCATAGCTAGCAAGCTTGTAAAGTAGGCCCTTATGTCAAACCCTAACAAAGACCGTTGATATGTCAAGAGCTATGTGCTAGAAATTAAGCCTGCGTCAATAGATTACATGATCCTGCGAGATATTACAGTCAACACAGCAGATGTTGATTGCGCATGGCAAAATCCATATTGCTTGCCTGGTGATACCAGATCAGGCTGCCCTGTGGCTCCCTAGGACGAAATTAACCTACATTGACGTTTTTTTTTGTTTTTTTTTTTGTTTGTAAAACTTAATTATGTTCTACAAAACCAAAAACAAAAACAACAGCCCCTCTCCCTTTCTCCCTCCCCTTTTTTATTTTTATTTTTCCTACCCTACTCCCGGTCCTGGATATGACCTTAAACTGCATCCGATGGTGAGATCCGGCTTACGGACTTTGGGGAATGTGGAGCCTCCTCTTAATTACCATTGCTTCCAGGTCCACCCTGACCCGGAGTGGTAGTACTTGTTAGGGTCCCAACTATGGGTTAAATAGAAACAGATATTAAAAGGGGAAAGAAACAAAAAAGAGAAGAAAACAAGACCAGATTCGGCATTAAATAACCCAAAAAGGATTGATATGCCGTAAAACAAAACTACCAAACCAAAAACCCTGATTAAACATTTGAAGATATAAAGAACTTGAAGCATAAAAACTTTCACTATAATGACCAGATTCGGCATTAAATTACCCAAAAAGGGTTGATATGCCGTAAAACAGAACTACCAAACGATACCATATTGCTTGCCACTGAGTATGTTATTTGGCTGAGGTGATTGACAACTTATTGATTTATCACTGATTCAAACAACTTACCCATGAAACACAGGGGAGGGTTTGGTCTTTAATGAAATGCGGAAGATCTAAATTCAGTATTCTGTTTAATATTGGTCAGACTGACGCAGTTTTCCTGGGTGATAGGAAGCATTTCCCATTTAAACAACGATTGAACAGCTTGGTAAGACTATGAACTAATTATCTATGTAGCTAATCAAGCACTACGATTGGAATGCTTTTAGGACCAGTTGCTTTATAACCATAAACATTTTTGATAACGTTTTCAACACTCCGAACAGATATATGGATGTTGATCAGGGTGTTTTCAGTCATAGGGGGAGATTCATAGAGTAGGGGGCCATCATCTCATAAGGGTGGAATTTAATGCAAAGCTTTTTTGCAAATATATTCACTTCATCGGATGCTAAGCAAATCATCTCTTGTCAATTGATGATAGTTAGAATGGAGGTCACTCATCTGTTCAGGACCCTGATGAATTCGCTGAAAGCAAGCCTCTGATCAGTCACTCTTGACTAAATTCTCGCGTTTTCTATAACCTCTTTGCAGTTGTTGCAGGCAGTCTTAAGGACGGCTTTTTATCGGAATATTTATTTCTTTAAAGGCAATTGAAATTGTTTTTTTTTGTGATCAGAGGCATTCAGGGGTGTACCGCGGATGTCAGTCTGGTTTCTATTGGAATTTCTTGGGAGTTATGAAGCTCTCAATATAAATGATTCACCAATCGGTCAAATCGAATACGCTACGAAACACATTCATTTCAAACATGGAATGCAGAAGAATTTCTGATACGAAACATCTGAGGCTGTCTTAGTCAGCTATCGAGTACCGATACACTGTGCGATGGAGAGGAACACCAGAGGTTTTGTTGCACTTTGTTTGAAACTTTAATTGAGACAACTAAGTTATCGGAATAGCGCAACGGATACAGAACAGTGGATGATCACTGTTAATGACTAGTTGTCAGGAAAAAATCAAGAAGACTTGTAAAAATGTCTGTCGGCATCAGCCACACGAGTAGGTTTGTCAACAATCAGTGTTAGACAATAAGCTATGCAAAAACATAATAAGCTATGCAAACACATAATAAGCTATGGAAAAGATTTATGGAAGAGATCGGTAGATCGACTGAGAGATAACACACAAACAATTCGTAAGCAGATTATCTTTGTAAACTATTGAAGAAAGAAAAGCCGTAGCAGTTCCCGCCAATATGGCATCGAGAAACCTAAGCGTACACTTCTGCATGGTCAAGACTCACTCACTAACTGGCAATACAATAGTCCTGGTATTATACACCTGCTGATAGGACATACTCATTTGAAGAAACCCAAAGGTCGGTTTTTTATTTTGAGCTAGGAACAAAGTGTAGTATCTGTTCTGATGCTACAATTAGTATATTCTATCCTTGGTCAGTGAATGAGAAATCCTTATAGACTGAGGTAATTTCTATTTTTGTTCCAATCGAGAGTGCACCTTTTGGGGGAGCTGGATTTTCCACACATTAAAAACTAACTGTCTGTCTCACTTTGCCCTCGTAGGGAGACAAGTAAATAGGAACTCAAAGGTCCGCATCCTTGAATTATCAAACGGATAACGTCAGCCCATATAAAACGTTTACATTTATCTCCCTTTTTTGGTTACATGGTAACAAGGAGTGCGGAAAGAAAATTTAGTAAAGTAATGTCTACGTACGGCAAACGTTGACCAACAACCGACCCATGGGGCAGCATTTTTTCCTACTTTGTCAGAAACATCGCTCTTGGAAGGTGAATACTATAAAAGTAATAATAAGGGAAGCACGAGTTACGGGGCTGTCAATCGTTCATCCACGGTGCATATTTTACTCTGTATAAATTTGGTGTACAAATAGGTGACGATGCTGGACATTTGTACAACATACACACCACTTACTCCTTCTACAGGTCCTGATTCAGTGTGATTGAAATTACACGATGTAGACCGCATGTTTTACATTAGATTTTCTCTCTTCGAGATTGATGATCTATCACGACCCACGCGTCTATCACGCCGAATGAGTGTAACTCCGTGCCTGAGTACTACGCCAGGTACGTCTACGCCATCACGTGATAAATAATTAAGTTTCTTCTTAGAATAAATTTTTCGTGTCTTATTTATGTAAGAAAAGATTATTCATTCTTTGGGAGGGGGGGGGTTACTGGTCCAGGTTTTGTCAGGAAGGTGTCGGTATTTCAGCAGTTTTTAATGTTATCTATTATATAAAGAAAAGGTAAATGACTTACATTATTATTATTCTCAATAGATTAAAACGAGAAATGCGACATTTTTAACCTCTTCTATTTTTGTATGGTACCGGGCAATATCGGGTAGTAGTGCTAGCTAAAATATATAGTAAAAAAGTCTTACGGAAACAAGCGTTGATTAAATTATATTTAGTAAAACAATAGATGGTGTATATATAACATAAATAAAATTACATCCATTTTCTTTGAATTAAGTAGGAATAGTTAGTACCACAATTCGTTGAGAAGAAAGTGAATCCGTGTATAATGATTGTGTTGTTAATTTCTGTTCATTAATAAACTACATTATAAAATGTTGGTTGTTAATTTCTGTTCATTAATGAACTACATTATAAAATGTTGGTTGTTAATTTCTGTTCATTAATGAACAACATTATGAAATGTTGGTTGTTAATTTCTGTGCATTAATGAACTACATTATGAAATGTTGGTTGTTAATTTCTGTGCATTAATGAACTACATTATAAAATGTTGGTTGTTAATTTCTGTTCATTAATGAACTACATTATGAAATGTTGGTTGTTAATTTCTGTGCATTAATGAACAACATTATGAAATGTTGGTTGTTAATTTCTGTTCATTAATGAACTACATTATAAAATGTTGGTTGTTAATTTCTGTTCATTAATGAACAACATTATGAAATGTTGGTTGTTAATTTCTGTTCATTAATGAACTACATTATAAAATGTTGGTTGTTAATTTCTGTTCATTAATGAACTACATTATGAAATGTTGGTTGTTAATTTCTGTTGATAAATGAACTACATTGTGAAATGTTGGTTGTTAATTTCTGTGCATTAATGAACTACATTATAAAATGTTGGTTGTTAATTTCTGTTCATTAATGAACTACATTATAAAATGTTGGTTGTTAATTTCTGTTCATTAATGAACTACATTATAAAATGTTGGTTGTTAATTTGTGTTCATTAATGAACTACATTATGAAATGTTGGTTGTAAATTTCTGTGCATTAATGAACAACATTATGAAATGTTGGTTGTTAATTTCTGTTCATTAATGAACTACATTATAAAATGTTGGTTGTTAATTTCTGTTCATTAATGAACTACATTATGAAATGTTGGTTGTTAATTTCTGTGCATTAATGAACAACATTATGAAATGTTGGTTGTTAATTTCTGTTCATTAATGAACTACATTATAAAATGTTGGTTGTTAATTTCTGTTCATTAATGAACAACATTATGAAATGTTGGTTGTTAATTTCTGTTCATTAATGAACTACATTATAAAATGTTGGTTGTTAATTTCTGTTCATTAATGAACTACATTATGAAATGTTGGTTGTTAATTTCTGTTGATAAATGAACTACATTGTGAAATGTTGGTTGTTAATTTCTGTTCATTAATGAACTACATTATAAAATGTTGGTTGTTAATTCCTGTTCATTAATGAACTACATTATGAAATGTTAGTTGTTAATTTCTGTTCATTAATGAACTACATTATAAAATGTTGGTTGTTAATTCCTGTTCATTAATGAACTACATTATGAAATGTTAGTTGTTAATTTCTGTTCATTAATGAACAACATTATAAAATGTTGGTTGTTAATTTCTGTTGATAAATGAACTACATTGTGAAATGTTGGTTGTTAATTTCTGTGCATTAATGAACTACATTATAAAATGTTGGTTGTTAATTTCTGTTCATTAATGAACTACATTATAAAATGTTGGTTGTTAATTTCTGTTCATTAATGAACTACATTATAAAATGTTGGTTGTTAATTTATGTTCATTAATGAACTACATTATGAAATGTTGGTTGTTAATTTCTGTGCATTAATGAACAACATTATGAAATGTTGGTTGTTAATTTCTGTTCATTAATGAACTACATTATAAAATGTTGGTTGTTAATTTCTGTTCATTAATGAACAACATTATGAAATGTTGGTTGTTAATTTCTGTTCATTAATGAACTACATTATAAAATGTTGGTTGTTAATTTCTGTTCATTAATGAACTACATTATGAAATGTTGGTTGTTAATTTCTGTTGATAAATGAACTACATTGTGAAATGTTGGTTGTTAATTTCTGTTCATTAATGAACTACATTATAAAATGTTGGTTGTTAATTCCTGTTCATTAATGAACTACATTATAAAATGTTAGTTGTTAATTCCTGTTTATTAATGAACTACATTATGAAATGTTAGTTGTTAATTCCTGTTTATTAATGAACTACATTATGAAATGTTGGTTGTTAATTCCTGTTCATTAATGAACTACATTATAAAATGTTAGTTGTTAATTCCTGTTTATTAATGAACTACATTATGAAATGTTAGTTGTTAATTCCTGTTTATTAATGAACTACATTATGAAATGTTGGTTGTTAATTCCTGTTCATTAATGAACTACATTATAAAATGTTAGTTGTTAATTCCTGTTTATTAATGAACTACATTATGAAATGTTGGTTGTTAATTTCTGTTCATTAATGAACTACATTATAAAATGTTGGTTGTTAATTCCTGTTCATTAATGAACTACATTATAAAATGTTGGTTGTTAATTCCTGTTTATTAATGAACTACATTATGAAATGTTAGTTGTTAATTTCTGTTCATTAATGAACTACATTATAAAATGTTGGTTGTTAATTTCTGTTCATTAATGAACTACATTATGAAATGTTAGTTGTTAATTTCTGTTCATTAATGAACAACATTATAAAATGTTGGTTGTTAATTTCTGTTCATTAATGAACTATATTATAAAATGTTGGTTGTTAATTCCTGTTCATTAATGAACTACATTATGAAATGTTGGTTGTTAATTTCTGTTCATTAATGAACTACATTATAAAATGTTGGTTGTTAATTTCTGTGCATTAATGAACTACATTATGAAATGTTGGTTGTTAATTTCTGTTCATTAATGAACTACATTATAAAATGTTGGTTGTTAATTTCTGTTCATTAATGAACTACATTATAAAATGTTGGTTGTTAATTTCTGTTCATTAATGAACTACATTATAAAATGTTGGTTGTTAATTTCTGTTCATTAATGAACTACATTATGAAATGTTGGTTGTTAATTTCTGTGCATTAATGAACTACATTATAAAATGTTGGTTGTTAATTTCTGTTCATTAATGAACTACATTATGAAATGTTGGTTGTTAATTTCTGTGCATTAATGAACTACATTATAAAATGTTGGTTGTTAATTTCTGTTCATTAATGAACTACATTATAAAATGTTGATTGTTAATTTCTGTTCATTAATGAACTACATTATAAAATGTTGGTTGTTAATTTCTGTTCATTAATTAACTACATTATAAAATGTTGGTTGTTAATTTCTGTTCATTAATGAACTACATTATAAAATGTTTGTTGTTAATTTCTGTGCATTTACGAACTACATTATAAAATGTTGATTATGTTTTTACTGATGAGTCACCGCTTATAAAGGCCTAGTGCCACTCGAGGATACATGTTAAAGAGATTGTCAGTTGAACGATGATCGCCATCACGAAAGGAATAGAAACAACATGTGAAATAAAGACAAGATTACTAAAGAAGAATTGATTAACCAAGAGGTCGGCTCGACGAGCATTTGTTTACATGAGACTTGAAGTCGACTATGTTGTAGTCGGTTGGGAAGCATTATCGTGTTATTTCGTTCCACAGGTGGAATGTTCTAGGAAATAAACTTTCTTCATGGGAGTTTAGTTTTGTTTGTAGAAAAAGAGAAAATAAGTTATTTGTTGTGGTTGTTGGTAAGCTAGTTCTTGCTGTGAACGCAGATCCTCGCCCATTCAACTACAATCTGTGGACATACAAATAAAACACAATTGAATTCTTCATAAATCTTATAACATAAACTGCGTAAATCAATTCATCAATTTCTTAACAGAAATCGATATAAATCGGTGTCTTTAGAGAGAACATGCTGTGTCAGTGCTACAATCGAACATTGCAGAAGTCTTTGATGTTAACATTCCGTCTCTGCTGAATATTGGCCTAGAAAAGTGTATAAGGATTCTGTCTTTATGTTTGCTATATAATGTTTCTAACTGGTACACTTTTTGAACCAGACAAAACCAACATTTTGATCGGCCCATTCCGGCCGTTTACGTAAACTTCTGGGAGATGCAGACGCTCTTAGCCGATCAGAACGCTCGAGAAGCAGACGACAGACTTACGTGTACATTGAGCAATTCTTAACATTCCTAGCAAGCAGAAATATGCTAAATGAATCGGATAAAAAGCGAATTGTTTTTTAACTTAACCTAAGTTTCAAGCTTAACCTAAACTAGCCCAAACCTAACGTTAACCTAGTCGGTTGGTCTTTTAATAAGTTGTACCAGTATCGAAACAAACAACGCAAAAAAGATATCTGTAAAAATAATACTTGCATTTATTATGTTAAAAAAAAACACAATTCATGAAAAATAACTTTTGACTTTCCCGTAAAGTATTTAAAAAAATCATGGATTTTCTTCGTTTGAAAAAAAAAATGGTGAGTTTCTTCTTTCATTAGTGTTTTCATGTTGAAAATCAGCCTCTTTTTTATTTTGACACCAGTTCGTTTTGATTCGGCTGTCTCCGCATTTCGGCGTCGGCAAAAATCGGTTTTGTCTGGTTCAAAAACTGTAGCAGTGCCTAAGGTTTACAGTTTTATATGTGCTTGCTTCAGAAATAGGTATGCTATGATGGAAACTCTCACTCAAATAAAAGTACGAATAATATGTGGCTTTCTATCGAAGTGAAAGCTACGAATATTTTATAACATAGTTTTCATGCTTTTAGCGTACGCCATATTCGGCAATATTTCCGGCACAGGTGGTCGTCGTGTTGTGTGCTTTGCCAGCGTGGATTACACAGCTGTGTTTGAAAAAAATCACACAATTTCAGAAACATTTTGATTTTTATACGTACACATTTATTCTCAGATACACAATTTATCAAAGACAGTCATAAAACGGTGTACAGACTGTGCAACGATGTATAAAAAAATATACAAAGGAAAGAATAAATCAGTCCTAGAGAAATAAATACGTTACAGTCCCAAACACAATAAGAAAGAAAAAATGTCGCCGGTGTAAGATATAGAGAATTATCGTGAAGAATGAATAATTAAATGTTATTTTTTTTGTTTTGTGTTTCTGAAAGTTTATACAACTGCTTATCAGAAGACGTAACTTGGAGGAAATGTCGTCTATGATTTTTAAAGTTATGCACTTATTAACAACTGGGAAAAATGTAATGGTAAGATCTTGTTTTAAATACCGAATGTTGGTGGAACGAAATTATCAAATATCGCTTAAGAAAGTTTATTCTCTAAGTTTGCTTAGAAATAAATCTAAGGGGATAACTTCTGGGCTAATCAAGTTATTGCATTCAACCAACACAAGAGATTCCAAAATATATCTTTTAAATGAGTAATGTGACAACAATTAATATAAGTTCCGTAAAACAATGTGGTATAATTGTGGCATCTGGTTGTGTCTCTGTCACTGGATACGATTAGTGTCTCTCTGTTTCACAAGTTGCAATTAAAAACAAAGGCCTATGTTAAGATTATCGAGTAAGATTTTACGATGAAGCTAATAGTGGAATACGTTTTTTTGCTAGAGAATCGTTCATTATTTGTAAATGTGTTGCATAGCGTGGATAGTCAAATGCTTTTGGTTAATGTTGTCACGCAGTCCCATCTCTTAGAGAGGCCGGGGATCGTCTTTGTTCATCGTTGTATGATCGGAGGGCAAGACGTTCACGTTTATTAAATCAGTTACTGTATCATTCCACGTTATTTTATAGAGAACGCATGTGAGGCAACCTACAAAAAATCTTATCAAATATACACGATACGCGTTTTACGGTTCAGAGATTTATTTATTTAATATCTCTTTACACGAGGATTACGTAAAACCGTAATTACTAATCAGCTAGCATTAAAACTTCCAACTATACCCGTTCCAAAATGGCTTTTGGGGGATAAAGATTATCATTATAAAGCCCCTAACTAAACATCCGCCTCAGACTCGAGGGAACATAAAACTATTCAACACCAAATACACAAGGGGCAGAAGTAAAAATACACCTATTTTGAGTGCGCCTTTAATAAAATTATTCAATATTTAATACAAGTAATATATTAAGCAATATTTATTACTTACTAATACTTAGATCACATATTTTTTAGGTTTGTAATGTAAGGGCTTAAAAAAGGCATGTCGCCGATCAGTTTACAAACATTATCCGGAGGATATCTATCCCCTGTTTCACGCAGTTATCATAAAACTAAGTAACAGAGAACAAGTCAACTTGATGACGGGTTCCGATTTAAAAATCGGAAATTGACAAGTGGTGTTTATCTATAAAAGTATTTCATTTTTGACCGATTACATTTTGGAGAAAATTTTAAGCATTCCAATTATTATAAAATAGTACATTTTTAAAATATACTATTGAGAAAAATATATTAAAACCCCAAAAAATTTAAAATTATAAAAAAAATTATTTTATTATTTATGAAAAAATAATTTCTATTTATAAAAAATGATTATCTTATGTGTTAATAATGAAAATAAAATGGTGAAAATAAATTATTAATTGTCCCCACAACAAAACATATATGTAATATGTAACAAGAATAAAGTAATTATAAAACATGATTATTTTATGTGTTAATAAATTTTAAAAAACGTTAAAAACAAATTATTAATTGCCCCATCATCAGAAAATATATGTAATGTGTAACAAAAAGTATGTAATTATGAAACATGATTCTCCTATGTGTTAATAATTTAAAACAATGGTGAAAACCAATTATTAATTGCCCCCGACCAGTAGAAAATATATGTAATATGTAACAAGAAGTATGTAATTATAAAACATGATCATCCCATCTGTTAATAATTTAAAAAAATGGTGAAAACAAATTATTAATTGCCCCCGACCAGTAGAAAATATATGTAATATGTAACAAGAAGTATGTAATTATAAAACATGATTATCTTATGTGTTAATAATTAAAAAAAATGGTGAAAACAAATTATGAATTGCCCCCATCATCAGAAAATAATCGGAGCAAAACTATAATGGATAACATGTTTTTAGATAATCACTGCTTGTTTATTTCCGATTTTAACACCGGAAGCCGTCATCAAGTAGACTGTCTCTTTTACGAAAAACCTCGGCTTTGAAGAGGGTTTGCGATTCTGTTTTCGATGGTTTCGGTCTAATATTGTTCAGAGGTATTCGATAAGGTTCATATATGGCGACTAACTTGGCCACGGAAGATTTTAAATCGCATTCTGATGCAACCAATTGTAAATATTCTAGCACTGTTGTAAGGAGTTTTATTCTATCTGACAGGTGGAAAGGATGTATTCAGGCTCCGACACTCTTTCTCGTTTTGATGAATGATTATATAAATCATATTCTGAGATCATTTGGTAACATCTACACAGACGACACATCTGTTTATAGCAGAAGAGGTATGCTTATTAAGATCTCGCTGATTGTATCTATTCAGATATTGCGTGTGTAATGCAATAAAGCGAAAGATGCGTGTTACTTTTAACACATTTAAAACTAAGCCTTTCTCCTTTAAGCACCAACGGTCAGATACCTGTTTTAGACTAGTAGAAACAAATGACACGCTTCTTGAAACAGCCTTTTGTTTTGATAAACTCTTACGACTGACTTTCACCAGATCTGGAAAAAAAGACATATATGCAATCTGTTGCCAAAACCATTTCACCGTTCCAGAATGTATCTGACTCCAGGTGCAACCTTTGACTGATATCAGAGACATGCACGTCCTAAGATGACTTACTGCTATTACATATGAGGAATTGCAGCTCAGATATTTCGTACATCAACAGAGTATATGCTCGATTTCAACATCTAGTAGGAAACGATCTCTCCTTTTCCGTACGAAGCCGTTTTCACAGACGAGACATTCTTGGTCTCTATCTGCTCTATCGTTATTTCTATGGACATGCTCGACGGAACTGCACTCTTTGGTTCCCTCCTGTAATACAGTTACAGCAAAAAACTGTCTAGCTACCCCAACGGAAAATTACTTTCTTTTCTTCCGAAATTTTGCCTTGCGTCATGCTGAATTCCCATGGAGAGACCATCTTTTCAAAGGCTTCCCGCCTGTTGAACACATTACCGCTATACTGATCGCTTGTTAATTACAATATAGCCTTCTTCAAATTCAATATCAAAAAAATATTTACGAAAAATCGTCTGATAAATCATAAATTTTAGCTTGTTCTATTAATCAGTTTAAGTATTCCCATAGTGTTCCTCATCTTTCTATCTCATTAACTCTTGTTCTAGAGAAAAGGTTGGTCTTTATAAGCAGTGGCTGTATAGTAAAACAAAATATTCTATTAATACAAATTCATGTTTTATCAATAATTCTTTTGAATATGCTGCAATATTGCAAGAAAATATCATTTTCTTATTCTTAAGTGATCGAATGTGTTTTTACAAACGCTCACTAGACCTTCCTATGATATTAGCATGTATTTTTAATTAATGTATCTTCATACATCTTCTCTATAACATTAACTCGGTCGGATTTAAAAAAAAGTTATACTTGTCAGAAACCTTATATTATTGAGCGTTTAGCAATGGACATTAAGTAGCAGTGTTTAAGTCTTTGGCATGACTAGGACGAGGATTGAATTCCAGGTCGTTTAGCAGAAAACTCGAATCATTATGCCAAATCATCCCGTGAAATAATTACGAATTGTTTAACAGAGAAGCTTAACGTCGCTTTTAGTAAATTACTTTAACTTTTGCTACTCTTATAAAGAACGCACCGCGTTTCCGTGACTTCGCGTCGTCAATGTTCGGGCAGGTCTCCAAATAGTTGACAAGGCGAAAACTGCCAAACGATAAATTGACGACTTGCAGACAATAAAATCAGACGAAGAAAATCAAAGTAAAATACATATATAAAGAATAGAGAAACCATAGATAAACAACTGTTATTAATTAGATGTTTATTTATATTCTGTTGTTAAAGGAACCATTGTTAAGCAAAAGTTGTTAAATAAAATGTTTTTGTGCACTAAAAGGTTTCAAAATATGATTTTGTTATGTATAGCAAACAACGAAACCTATTTTTTATGTATAGCAAACAACGAAACCTATTTTTTATGTATAGCAAACAACGAAACCTATTTTTTATGTATAGCAAACAACGAAACCTATTTTTTATGTATAGCAAACAACGAAACCTATTTTTTATGTATAGCAAACAACGAAACCTATTTTTTATGTATAGCAAACAACGAAACCTATTTTTATGTATAGCAAACAACGAAACCTATTTTTATGTATAGCAAATAACGAAACCTATTTTTTATGTATAGCAAACAACGAAACCTATTTTTTATGTATAGCAAATAACGAAACCTATTTTTTATGTATAGCAAACAACGAAACCTATTTTTTATGTATAGCAAACAACGAAACCTATTTTTTATGTATAGCAAATAACGAAACCTATTTTTTATGTATAGCAAACAACGAAATCTATTTTTTATGTATAGCAAACAACGAAACCTATTTTTTATGTATAGCAAACAACGAAACCTATTTTTTTATGTATAGCAAACACCGAAACCTATTTTTTATGTATAGCAAACAACGAAACCTATTTTTTATGTATAGCAAACAACGAAACCTATTTTTTATGTATAGCAAACAACGAAACCTATTTTTTATGTATAGCAAACAACGAAACCTATTTTTTATGTATAGCAAACAACGAAACCTATTTTTTATGTATAGCAAACAACGAAACCTACTGTTTTTAACCAATTTCTTGTTTGTTTTTCCCCTTTTTTTACAATGATTTAAAAAACAACATTTTCTGGGTTTAGGACAAGTCTTTCGCTAGAAGTGATCGTTGCTGGCACAATTCAATGTGCCCCTTGGGAGATTCAACGTGCTGATCGTAGAGATTTAATTTTTTTTTCCAAAAGTTATCGTCTGCTTGCTTGCAACCTGATTGTCTAATTCCTGCTGCAACCTGATTGGTTAATAGTTTCGTAAACTTTCGGGCGCTTCTGAACGTGGACGACGCGAAGTCACGGAAACGCAGTGCGTTCTCTATAAGAGTACTTACATTTCCACATATGATACATAATTAATAAAGTTGAGTGTAATCGAAGACAGGCCTGAATGTTTCATCTTCATTCGGAATGTAACGGAGGGATCCACTCTGTTTTCAGTATTACTCCACTTACACGTGATACTCATCTTATAAAACGTATTTTTGTAGCATTTGGCAATATTTACAATGTATTTGTACGACTTAATGTGTCTTGTGAATGCGAGACCGAAGAGTTTGAATGTTTGACTATCGGGTAGGGTACTATTCATTACGGCAATCAATCGGTGTAAAGGTTTCACATAATAGTACTATGTAAGGAGCGCTCATCCTTTTACAAGTAAAAATATAAAGATTTCTATCAAAGTTTTAATTGTATTTCTTAATCATTGATGATTACAGAAGGATATCAACCGATCATCTTAAACAATTAGATAGGGTGTACTTGTCCAGACTAGGAGTCAGGTTAAAATCGACTTGGCGTCGGTTAAGTCCGGATGTTTACGAAGACGGCCGAACAATCCTGAAGCATTTATCCAAACAGAATGCGACAACAAAAATAGGCAGACGGCAAGTTAACATAATAATCGATTGAATCGCGAAATTCGTTACTTTGAAATACAAATTAACAAAAGCGATGATGAATTTTAACGAACACTAACATTAACCTTAACATCGTGTTAACACTTGTTCGGTGGGAAATAACTTTTTCATGCAGATAAAAACATTTTATAACCCTAACACTATCCCTAACACCGTTTTAACACATGTTCAGTAACATTATTCTTTAAAAAATATGTTACGTGTAAAAAAAACAACATTTCTTCCAGTTGTATATCCAGCCTAATTTTGGATTTTTTGGAAGCTGGCCACCGACTTTTATTCGGCTTTTTCCGGTCGTCTAGGTAAACATCCGTAAACTACCGACGCCAATTCGTTTTTGCTCTGGCGCTAATCTGGATCAGTACCAAATATAACATACTATTTAAGAAAAACACACATTATGATATATACACCTTCTTTATGTCTTTAAATTGTATTTATATAAATATATTATTGTACTGTAAATATATATAATATATAAGCTCTGTGTAACAGCCAGTCTTTAGTAGAAATGAATAAAAGATTGAACCAAGTCTCACAGATCATGTGCGAACACGCTAACCATTATGCCGAATGTTTCGGTCAGATGGTTACTCATGTTATACTGATCAAGCCGAACGTCGCTTAACTTCGGCGATTCAACGTGAAACGAGGTTTTAGTGTAAGTGTACCTGTATTACCCCAACGTAAACATAGGGATGATGATCCACTTATGTGGAGAGAACAGAGAGAACAGTAAGTCATTACACTGACCACTATATAAGCCATCCATTTGAAGGGCCGAAAAGAAACGAAGGTGATAGTTACTCGGTAATATCACGCGCTATTTATTCATGGACGTATATCGGGAGATGGCGGGGGTATTCACACAATAATATGGAAGGCGGTAATGATAATAACCAGCTTGGACATTGCTCTAAAAAAGATAGATAAATAAATGGATACCATAAACGAACTTGATTTGTTTTCTTATCGGGTCGGAATGAATTTACTTAAAGATGGTTGTATGTTTTTCTAGGATGATTTTGTCTATAAAAACTATCAGATAGAAAATGGCGCCAAAATCAATAAAGTCGTCTCAATCGAGAAAAGCAAATAATGATCTGATGAAGTAGAAACGATACAAAACTATGCCAATATATTTCACTATATATATATATATATATATATATATATATATATATATATATATATATATAATTATATGTTTTTGTTTGTAATGAGAAGTTCAGTAAAATAATTATAACTTTAATTGTCTCCAATATCTGTTTTCCTACCCTCTGTAATACATTCACAGAGGTCTAGATACAACAACTGTAAGGAATTTTCCTTTCTCTCTGTGTGTGCCTAGAGCTACATTACTTCCATGAGCAGAGTTTCTTATCAACAACTGTTCGTCTGTAGAATGCAATGCATCGGAGCGGCTTCCCAGCCGACTACAGCATTGTAATTTTCAAATCAAATGTTTATAAGTTTGTGTGGAGTCGTGTTCTTAATTGATAAAATCATCAACAGTGGCAATCCCCATTGTGTTAGTTTCAACGTTCATTTGACTAAAGCCATTAACCTCGAGTGGCATTTGGCCCTTGATGACAGGTTACTTGTTAGTAAAAATGAAATTACCAATTCTTTTTATAAAATAAAATAACTCCTGCGAATGCCAAAGATACAAATAAATACTGCAGATAAAGTTAAGCTCAATGACTAACTCTGACTGCTACACAGAGCTTGTATATGATATATATTTACAGTACAATAATATATTTATATAAATACAATTTAAAGACATAAAGAAGGTGTATATATCATAATGTGTGTTTTTGTTAAATGGTATGTAATATTTGGTACTGATCCAGATTAGCGCCCGAGCTAAAATCGACTTGGCGTCGGTAGTTTACGGATGTTTACGTAGACGACCGGAAAAGGCCGAATGAAAGTCGGTGGCCTGCTTCCAAAAAATCTAAAATTAGGCTGGATGTACAACTGGAAGAAATGTTGTTTTTTTTGTACACGTAGCATATTTTTTAAAGAAAAATGTTACTGAACATGTGTTAAAACGGTGTTAGGGTTAGTGTAAGGGTTATAAAATGTTTTTTTTATCTGCATGAAAAAGTTATTTCCCACCGAACAAGTGTTAACACGATGTTAGGGTTAAGGTTAGTGTTCGTTAAAATTCATTATCGCTTTTATTAATTTGTATTTCAAAGTAACGAATTTCGCGATTCAATCGATTATTATGTTAACTTGCCGTCTGCCTATTTTTTTGTCGCATTCTGTTTGGATAAATGCTTCAGGATTTTTCGGCCGTCTTCGTATACATCCGGACACAACCGACGCCAAGTCGATTTTAACCTGACTCCTAATCTGGACAAGTACACACTATCTAATTGTTTAAGATGATCGGTTGATATCCTTCTATAATCATCAATGATTAAGAAATACCATTAAAACTTTGATAGAAATCTTTATATGTTTACTTGTAAAAGGATAAGCGCTCCTTACATAGTACTATTATGTGAAACCTTTAAACCGATTGATTGCCGTAATTAATAGTATCCTACCCGATAGTCAAACATTCAAACTCTTCGGCCTCGCATTCACAAGACACATTAAGTCGTACAAATACATTGTAAATATTGCCAAGGCTGCTGGAAGGCCCGTTGGTCTCATTTAACGTGCTAGAACTCTTCTCACACCTGACAGTATCCTCTATCTCTACAATACCACTATCTGCCAGGCATGAAGTATCGTTGTCCCATCTAGGTGGTGCACCATCCACTAGTTTTTCTCTGTTAAACGGAGTCCAAATAAAAGT
Organism: Sepiola atlantica; assembly: GCA_963556195.1. Lineage (NCBI taxonomy): Eukaryota > Metazoa > Mollusca > Cephalopoda > Sepiida > Sepiolidae > Sepiola > Sepiola atlantica. The sequence goes on from OY744535.1 coordinate 73,751,125, forward strand.
ATGTAATATAATAGGTCCACAATGTTGCATCCATGAGCTTGTTTAGCAAGTACTTCAATGGAATGTGCTCCGACGAACTTGCTGCCCTGGAGCCCCCACAACGTAAAACCACTTCCCAACTCGTCAACCAGCTAAACTAGATAAATTCACTGTGGATGTCCTAGATGACGGAGAGCTTTTTACTCTAATTGCTTTTTTCTTCTTCAAACTTCTAGTCTGTAGAATTCAAACATGATCCATGTTTCCCTGACTGAAATTACATACAGGAATATAAATGTAATGTGTACAAACATCTTGCTGCACACATCCTAACTTAGGATGCCACACTATAAATCTGGCCCTTAATCCACAGTAGCCCCTTACGTGACAATGTGCCTTGTTTGTGGTGAATTAAAGTTAAACAACGTTTTGATGGTTTGTGAATTTAAATTAAGAAATGTGTTAAATTCGACTGACTCAAAAATCACATGGTTTACTTAACTTAACAAAGTCTAACTATACATTTACGTAACAATATTTAAATGTTCATACAATAGAATAAGTTTTACTTTGCTCTAAAATGATAGTAACCTTAAAAAAAACTAATACTACTTTTCTTAATTCTTAGGGAAATACCTAGTTCAAACAGTAACAGAATTAATGACGCTAATCTGTATTCGAAGATTCTCTCGATCTGATATTTATACAATTAATGCGTGGTCTTTGATCTGTTAAAAAATGAAACGCTTAACATAATATGCGCTTATATGCAGATTCGGAAAAAAATCGGAGGTTAATTTTCTTTATATAATAGGTATTAATATGATTGATTAATCTACCCTTTACCGGTTGAATTCCTCAAATGGTGATCGCTATCGGCTAGGAAATAAATGGAACGCTAAACAACACAAAAAATGCTTTTGTAAACAATTCCAAACCTTTATTGCACTATATAGTTGTGGGAAATTTATCAACCAGGACACCGATCTCAAAAATGTTATTCTTTCTCGCTTTTTAACATACTTAAATGAGTTCGGCCTTTGGATTTTTACCTCTCCGCAAAAAACATGTCACTCGTTTAGAATAAAGAAAGAAACAAGAAGAAGCAAATATAATATTAAAAAATATTTTTTAAGTAAACGATATATTAGTGAACATTTATCGACTATTTTTGATCCATTCAAAAAGGGGGAACACACTTCTTTTAAAATGATTTGACGTGAAAAGAAGTTCTTCCCTCAGCTTAGAAAGGGAGAGCTAAAATGTCGGAAAATTATTTCTAATGTTATTTTTACAGACGTTTACTTTTGAATAATTAGTTTAAAGCAGGTTCAAGAAGTTCTGACATCAATAATGGCATTTGCCTGAAGGTCTAAATGAGTTACAGTTTGGCGTTTTTGCACATGCGCAAAAACGCCAAACAATAACACATTTCCTCAAATGAAACAACACTCTTTCAAATCGAAAGACATTTCTTCAAATGGATTTGTATATCTGATGAGAGCGGAGAACCGCTTGAAACGCGTTAATGATATAACAACAAAATAATAAAAAAATGTGGAAAAAAACTTTTTACAAATGTTGGTAGCCTTACTCTTTTACATATATACTTTTCTCTCGTTGGAACTGCACTAACACTTCACTACCCTTTCTCTCTCTCTCCCCCTCTCTCTCTCTCTCTCTCTCTTTCTCTCTCTCTCCCTCTCTCTCTCTCTCTCTCTCTCTCTATATATATATATATATATATATATATATATATATATATATATATGTGTGTGTGTGTGTGTGTGTACGTGTGTGTGTGTACTAGAAGTATATCCACCCTAGGGTAAAATTAATTCCCTAAATAGATGAATTCTGCACTAATTTTACGTCTTCTTAAGGAGATTAAGATCAAGATATAATGAAAGTAAACGTTATGTTTAGAATCCTTATTCCATTATTGATCAAAATCCATGATCTGATTATAATTCTACAAAATGTTTTAAATATAAGAATTAAGTTGACAAAGTCTTGAGAATAACTTGAAATTCAGGAAACCTTGGTTAATGTGTGTTTAATGACTATGGATCAAGAACTTCCTTTTTAGGCAACACATTCCAACGGGTATGCGCCCCTTCAGACTACAGTATCGTTGTCCTCAAATGTAATGTCAAAAGTACTTGTCATAAACCGTTCTCATCAGTAATCAACTTCGATCAAATGTTGCCGATTTACCAATCAGTTTAAATCTTCTCATAATAGTCTTCATAATTCAACTGACAAGCAACCCATCTCATTAAACCGTTTCTGCAAGTGGTTTTCGAACTTGATAAGTGATATATCATTAGTAAAAAGAAGAAAACATATTTTTATGAAGAAACAACATATTTTAAAACTAAAGAATGTCTTCATCTTGAAATTAAACTGTTAGCTGAGGGAATTTTTATTTTGTAAATATGATTCTAACGAGATGGTAGCGCTTTCAAAAAGGTTTACCCCGTCATTTCGTGGAGACGGAGAATAAGTAGATAACATAGTTGAAAATGTCCAGGTGTTCACGTTGTTCAAAAGATTTACAATTCATTCATGATTTATCAAATAACACATTTTTGATAAAGATCAGAATACTGCTTGAAATATCAAAATTAAATTTACTTTTTTCTTACTGTAACTTACATAGGACTGGTTAACGTGTGTAGCTTATGCAGGTTGATTTTAGCATTCAAGGATTTTCTGTAAGATTGCAGCTGTTTTGGTCATTACCTAAATTAGAGTTGCATTCTTCCAAAACGCATTGAACTTATAAATAACATTGGTTGTTTCTAATGTTTTCTGTGATGGTGGAGGGTAGTTTTTCTAACACAACTTTCTTGTAGTTAATAATTAGGCTTATTTTATTATATATATATATATATATATATATATATATATATATATATTCATTTTATGATATCATTCATATATATATATTACAAATAAATTACATCAGTTCAGACCTGATTTACGTGTTTTTAATTTTAATATCGATTTTTATGCAATATGATGCGCTGAAATATTTACGGAAATGTGAGTGTCTGTTAGAATACAGTTTAATTCATAACAAAAGATACGTGGTTTAATTATATATATATATATATATATATATATATATATATATATATATATATATATATATATATATATATATCTTCGGATTTGTTTAGACGAATTCTATACACATTTTCTTCTTTATACTAATTGTATACACATTTTCTTGTTTAGACTTATTCTATACACATTTTCTTGTTTAGACGAATTCTATACACATTTTATTGTTTAGACGAATTCTATAGATATTTTCTTGTTTAGACGCAGTCTATAGACGTTTTCTTGTTTAGACGAATTATATACACATTTTCTTATTTAGACGAAGTCTATACACATTTTGTTATTTAGGCGAATTCTATACACATTTTCTTGTTCAGGCGAATTCTATACACATTTTCTTGTTCAGGCGAATTCTAGACACATTTTCTTGTTTAGACTAATTCTATACACATTTTCTTGGTCAGACGAATTCTATACATATTTTCTTGTTCAGATGGAATTCTATACATATCTTCTTGTTTAGACTAATTCTATACACATTTTCTTGTTTAGACAAATTCTATACACATTTTCTTGTTTAGACAAATTCTATACACATTTTCTTGTTTAGACAAATTCTATACACATTTTCTTGTTTAGACAAATTCTATACACATTTTCTTGTTTAGACAAATGCTATACACATTTTCTTGTTTAGACAAATGCTATACACATTTTCTTGTTTAGAGAAATTCTATACACATTTTCTTGTTTAGACAAATTCTATACACATTTTCTTGTTTAGACAAATTCTATACACATTTTCTTGTTTAGACAAATTCTATACACATTTTCTTGTTTAGATTTTATTTGCTTTTATATCTTTTACATTATTTTATATTTTTGTACTTTTTCAGATGTTGCAACCATAGTACTTTTTTACTGATTTACCTGTCAAACTTCGTCTGACGATAAGAATACATGTTTGAAAAGTCATGGGGTCTCTCTCTCTCTCTCTCTCTCTCTCTCTCTATATATATATATATATATATATATATATATATATATATATAATGTATATATATGTATATATATATATATATATATGTATAAAATACATATATATATATATATATATATGAATAAAATACATATATATATGGATAAAATATATATATATATAAATAATTATTCATATAAATATATATATAAATATAAATATATATATATATGTATGTATATATATATATAGTTTTTAAAATATGAAATAAAAATTTGAAGACGTAAGAAGAAAAAAAGTAGACAAAATATAAAAAAGAAGATGATGACGACGAAGAGAACACAGGAAATAGAAACGAAGATTAAATAATCAGAGAACTCGAAATAAAGATGAAGAAATCGACACACGAAAACAGGAAAGAAGGAAAAAGAGAGAGGGTGAGAGAGGAAGAGAGAGGGAGAAAGAGGTAGAGAGAGAGGAGAAGAGAGAGAGGGAGAAAGAGAGAAAGAGGGAAAGGAAGATAGAGAGAGAGAGCGGGAGAGAGAGGGAGAGAAAGAGGGATAACGATATATAGAGAGAGGGATAGAGAGAGGGGGAGAGAGAGAGGGGGAAGTAGAGTGAGAAAGAGAGAAAGAGAGGGATGAAGAGAGGGAGAGGGAGAGAGAGAAAACGGGAAGAGAGATAGCAGGAGAGGGATAGGGAGAGAGAGAGAGGACAAGAGAGAGATAGAAAGGGAAAGAGAGAGGAAAAGAGAGAGAGAGAGAAAGAAGGAGAATGATAAAATGGAAGAGAAATAAGAAAAACTTGAAGATAAGGAAAAAGAGGAGGAACGTCAAAAAGAAAAAGACGAATTAGCAAACTTAGCCAAAGAAGGAGAAGATGATGAAGAAGAAAATCAAGCAAGAGAAGAGAAGGGGAAAAAGAAAAAGAAACTGAAGAAGAAAAAAGAAGACGACAATAATAAGATATGTAAAAAGACAGATAAAATGACAGATAAATCGACAGATAAAAAGACGATGTTATAACTAAAGAATGATTAAGTGGCATCATTTTCAATAAGCTCCGATGCCTTTTCTGCTTTATTTGTCTCCATATTCGATAGTTGCGCATTCTGAACGATGTTTCAAATTGACGGACCGCCATGTTTAGTGACCGTCCAATTTCCCGCCGGCGCGAAAACTCTTTCGACTCTCGGCTGTAAAAGTGTCGAAGCGACCGAATCGTCGGGCAAATTCCGACTTTATATCCGGCAAACGTAAACAAAGTCTCGTTCTGACCCTGTGATCTGCCACCGCTTTACGCATTTCCTGAATGGCAGGTGGCGCCACCGTCATTTAAAGCCTCGATTTAGATCTTTTCATTGCGGTAAGTGTCCGTACTGGTTCATAAATTAGAGATCCAATTTGACGCGACTGTTGCAAAAAAAAAAAATGGCCGCTTGGAAGCTATTAAATATCTGTTGGATTACGGATTCTCTTTTTGTCTTCTCTAACTTGAGGAATAGATTATTTACCTCCTCACAAAGAGGTTAGACACAAGGCCATGTATGGTGTGATGAGTCAGTACACTAGGATTAGCACATTCTGGCCTACAAAAAAATACCTAAGCATCCCCGTCGGCATATTCCGTTAGGAGCGCCTCAGACGATTAGAAATAAACAAACATCTTTTTAGAGTGACGGTAAAAGTTGTGAGAGTCGACTTCTTGCAACTGAACAGCACCACTATCGGACTTATTTGCATCATAATTCTATGATAGAACATAACTTGAGGAATATGTATACTAATGTATTTGCACCGTCTGTGAATGAACGAATTTCATCTGCGATAATGAATAGCTCTAGGTACTAGAAGAGATTACTCTGCACAGTTGGTAACGCGTATATAAGCATGAAGATATGCTTTTCTTTTCATATATTGTGCTGATAAAGTAGTAAGTAAATTCTCCGATTCTTGGCAAAATACGTGTGTTCTAATATCATAAGAAGAGTTGTAACACAGCGAAACTGTCTGTCGTTCGATGACAATATATCTAGCTTCATAATGCATCGTTCCTTCCCTTAAAAGAAGTAGAACGCTCTGGACGTTAAGCCCGCCGATGAAGTGTTAAAATTATCACCGTTTATTCGCTATTTAAAATTGGCCGAGTGGTTAAGGCTTCGGATTTGAGTTGAAAAATACTTGTGATCGCATGACCGGTACTGAATAGTCCTATCTCTATGCTGATGAGTCCCGATTAAAAAAAGGACGAAACGTATACGTACATAGATAATAAAAAATAACAAATATTATATATATATATATATATATATATATATATATATATATATATATATATATATATAGATAGAAAAAGAGGTTAGCCATGATCTGGGTTCAGTTTTTGTTCGGTCAGGATAATTTTGCTTATTAAGGAGGATAGATTATAGAAGCCATTTCGTTGTCTGATGGTGTTAGAGACTGTGATTAGTGCAGTTTCCAGCAGTCTTCGCCGAACTTTGTTGTGAATGTATTTGGTGATTTTGGTCTGTTCAAAGCTCGGCGAAGGCTACTGGAAACCGCAGTAATCACAGCCTACAACACCATCAGACAACGCAATGGCTTCTATAATATATCCCCCTTAATAAGCAAAATTATCAAAAACTTAACCTAGATCATGGCTAACCTCTCTTTCACTTCGCTCTCAATTGTACTTACATACAAGTCCCCGCATACATACCCACGCAAAAAACGCACATACATTTTCATTCACTACAAATCCAAACCACTAAACCAAAAATAACAGCCTCACCAGTGAACACAATCCAGATACCCTCACAAATATTAAGATATTTAAACCCCTTTTGCCCTAAATTTAATTTCAAACCTTCAACACTGCTTGCACAAAACTACATTTCACCTATTTCTTACAAAAATTTATATCACGTTTCTCCTGTTTCTTTTTCTTTTTTCTTTTTTTCCTTCCTCTCATTGCCATATTCTCAGCACATTTCAACACTTTCCTTCTAACTTATTTATATCCACACATTCCTGACATAGCCATCTGGTCAAATACTCCTACTCTCAAAAAGTTTCACACCTAACCACAACAAAATCTCCCCTCGCCCCCTCACCTATTTTACCCTTTCGACTACTTCTTTCACACTCTTACCCATCCTCTCCTCTCACTTTCAAATCACCTTCAATTCTTTCAAATCTTTTCTAAAACTATGACACTACCTACAAACCAAAAACACAGAACCCCTCCGCCCTTCCCCTCCTCTTTCCCCATCCCTCCACTTATTACCACATAGCCATCCACATTAATTTAATTCACTCCCACCCCTCCACTTTTTCACTCACAGCTATCCACATTAATTTCATTCCCTGCCACTGACTTCTCTCATCCCGAACCTGTGTCCTGCGCTCCCAGCAGTGGCTACTACTTCCTCTCATGAACCCATCATGTCCAGCCAATATTTTCATGTACTTGTATGACATTTTTCTTAAAATGATCATCCTGAGGAAGTCTAACAAGTACAGACGAAATGTTGATGAATACATAAAAAACATCTTTTGGTTTGTCCTTTTTCATTTCCCATTACGTCGGAGTACCTTCATCCTTCATTTCTCATATATATATATATGGGGGTATGTGTGTAGGCGTGTGTGTGTGTGTGTGTGTGTGTGAATCTTATTTATCATGAATACTACTAAACACCAGTATTACTTATGTCGAGGCCGAACAGTCGCATTACATATTCAGAACAAAACCTGGAAACCCAACTTCCGCACGGATTCACGTGCCGAATCTGATGAGAGGAGGAATTGAAATAAATGATGCTTTGTACTGCATTGTATTTTCGAAAATAACTCAATCAACAAATCAACGTTACTTGCCGTTTTGGGGGTTGAATTTATTAAGTTCGCCTCGGGATGAACGGAGATATATTTTCGCAGAGGAAAGCAAAAAGTGCGGAGAAAATAAAGTTGATCGAATCAAAGGAGACAGTTTTTGGTCCTGAATAATTACAGGCGGAACGCTGGGAAGTTATCCAGTAGAAATAAAATGTGTTTTATCTGCTTCTCGACGTGCAAAAAGGGTCATTGTGTTGATTAAACGGGAAATCTTCGAGATCGTAAAGCGAAGGGCGTAGTCTTAAAATACGTCTTATTCAATCTGCACTTCTTACGATTAAAACGCCGATTCTCAACGTAAACGTGACACACTGATGTCGATACCCTGGAAATAGATAAAAACTGCACCCGCACAAAACAACTATTCAAAATCTAAATAGGACATACTGATCTCCTTTACTGACAGAGTCTTCTGTAGAGGTAATAGGCCTCGTCTAAAACCACTACTTAAAACCTTGGACTCGTCTAAAACAACTATTTAAAACTTTAACATGACACACTCATTTTAATCCCATGGCTTGATAGAGTCCTATGCAAAACCCTTTAAATCAGTGGTTCTCAACCTTTTTTAACCCATGGACCCCTTTTCCGTTATTTTTCTTTTGGTGGACCCTCTCATAGCTATTCGACAAAAGAAAAACTTATTCTATTTTTCACTAATAAAAAGTGAAGGGATTATATCAATGATCAAAAAAATAGTAAATAACTATCCTTTATTTTGAAGGAAAACTAATGTAAATAAATTATTTTACTATTGAATTCTATTGAGTATTTATGCACACTGCTAAACAATTCATAATAAACTATTTAAAATAAGTGTGTGATTAGAAAAAAAATGCAGATTTATTCAATGAGATTCGTGTGGTCGATGCTGCTAAGCAAGTTTCTTTATATCTGGTTCCATCGATGTTAATGATAGTCGAAGATCTCCTGGGTGAGTAGATAGGTCAAAAGGAAATATTAAAGAAAGAATCATTCATATATATTCTCTACTTATTTCAATATGGTGTAAATTACAGTAGAAATTTTATTTTTAGTAATAACCCTTCTGAAAGGGAATTGCTCCATGGACCACCAAAATATCACTGTGGACACCCAATTTGCTATTTTTGCCTGTGAACCCTAAAGAATATTACGTGGACCCCCAGGGTCCATGTAGACCCCGGTTGAGAAACCCTGCTTTAAATAGATTAAAACTGATATATTAACCCTTAAATGCTTTATTTTTTTATATTGGTTTAAAAAAAGTAGAAAAACGTTTCATAGGGGTAGTATAAAGTAGTATAAAAGATTTTTGGACAAGAAATATTTATTGAAAAAAAAAATGCTGTTGCAAATGTGCAACAGATGGCATAAATTGTACATGCATAACTAACCACTAAATATATGCATCTAAATAATCATAATACACTAGAAAATCATAAAAATAATGTTTACTTACCATTATAATGACCAGATATAAAAGTTTAGGCTCTTGAATTAAGCAGATGTCATACCGATGAGACTTGACCGTCACATCAAAGATAATGATTACGTATTTAACGAGTGTGCTGATGCAACATCATACTAATACTTACTCACACTTGCTCATAGGCTCGATGCAGATGTGAAACTAGTTGCAATGTGTACACATTTCCGTTGAATATTATATTAAAAGTGCATTGTCTTGGAATGCGGCATCTTTGAAACAAAAAGCAGTTAAGGGTAAAAATGAGAAAAGAAAATCTAACTTCCAAATAAATCATAACATACCGCCGAAGATTTTCTTTGGAGATCAAGGAACACAGACAAACGCGGAAGCATTTTTAAATCTAATATATATATATATATATATATATATATATATATATATATATATATATATATATATATATCAGAGAGACCGAAGAAATACCTATTCAAAAATAAGCATCGCCGATAAATTAACGTTTTATTTTGAACAACGGATGCATCTTCATGTAACTATTACGTGACGCCTCTAAAATAAGATGCACACATTGAATGATCGCGTCTAATCGTAGCACACTTAAAATAATTATATTTCGAATAAAGATTGAAAGAGCGACAAAATATATGTGAGTGTGACAGATAGACGGACAGACAATTATTCTTTTATACGCAGACATTCCTCACGTAAATAGACACTTCGTTAAATGTAATTTATACATGTTAAAGTTTTCTTTCGCTTTCTCTTGACGACGGCCAGCACTCGGGGTCTTATGGGCATGTATGACTGCGTTCACTGCACTGTCGGTGATCGTTCCGCTCGTTATTTCTGTTCGACTCAGTAATTGTTGCAAAAAGAATTCTCATCCAAGTAAAACTATGAGCCGATTTAAAAACAATTAACAGATGTTTATTTTCTTGGAGAATAAAAATAGTAATTGTTTTCGGAAGTTGAATAGCAGACGTGCAAAATGAGATATTTTATCCCGGCAAAATAAAATATAAGTCCAATCAGCACAATCCCTCAAATAAAGCCCCAATGAGAGATACACCGACCAAACTCCCCACCAGTCTGAAAAAAAACCTTCTGTGTCATGACCAGAGAGTAGGCTGTACCCCCTCCTACCGTCTCCTGGAATACTTTAAATACTGACCGGAAATTTTGGATTCTGGTATTTTTTAGTGGTCATCATTCGACCACCCAGAAGCTGACTTCTGGAGATATCTACTAGGAATAACGGCTAGACAAAGCGATTAATCTGTAGTCCTATTTAAGACCATACCTATTTTCCGTAATTGATCTCAGCAAGATTCCCCGTTTAATGGGGCACTTTTTTTATTTTAAAACAAAAGACAATCTCTGTGTCGTCCAACTCACAATCAGAGATATTTTGCAATTTCTTCTGTGCCTCCTCCTTTTTACTTTGGCCAAACATTTATCACCTACAACGTCTGCATTCGCAGACACCACGAAAACATGCATCCTAATGCATGCTACCATCTGTACAAAGCAGTTGTAAATATTTTAAACATTCATATTTTATACTTATTGACATTTCATTTTAATGTGCTATTTTGTACTTACGTGTCACCGCTTATCAAGTGTAAAAAGCCACTCGAGGATAAGGGTTACTTAGTTTGTTAAGTGGACGGTGAAACAGCAAGTGGATAAGTCAAAATGGTTGCATCTTGCCAGAAATTTATTATATAAGAAGACAGTTCAATAAAAATGTGTTTACATTGACTATACTATATAATTATTTCGACAATCAGACGAAACAACCATGAAAGTCATAGATCGGACGCTCTAGACCCAGGTACGAGAGTAGTTGCCTTGCATGCAAGCGATTCGGGTTTCAAATTTGGAGTTCGGATGTGTTCTACTGATGAGCGCAAATCAGGGCGAAAGTCAAGCCTATGGCTTCCGATTTGTGACGTTCATAGTTTGCATGGCTTCGATGTTGTGTTTAATTGTTGAAATAATTAACTGACAATTCTATTATATCTATCATATAAGTATAGGAGTTTAGAATTGTCGGCGATATTGAATTATCTAACCTCGACGCCGCTATTCCCAATTCACCACAGCATTCCGCTATCAATAGACTGCCTCTCCTGCACTAAACGATTATTAAAAAAAAAGCACATAACATTTTTATCGGGTAAAATTCATGATTACAATTTGCTGCAATAATTTATAGAATTAAGATAAATCAAGTAAAATATTGTTTTCACTTGATTTACTGAAAATTATCAAATAATTCGAGTAAAGAAAAAAACTGATCTTTTAAATTTAATGAATGTTAGAGTTTTATCATTCATATAGGTTTGACACTATCTAAATTACACTATAACAATTGTATATGCTAGTTTGATACAAGAGAAAATAATCCACTGACGGGAGCACACCACCACAAATTCGAAATAGCGCCGTCCAGATAAGATAATTCAATATTTCCAAATTGTCAGAGTTAGAGAGAATCTATATCAATAAAGACTCAGTTTAAAAGCACCGCGATCCCTGTGATTGACCAAACAAGCATAGTGAGGAAAAATCAATATCATCTCACCTAGGTCGATCAGGGCCTTCTAACAGAAGTCTTTGTAGTTAAAGATATTAAGACCGACGGTATTCTATTTGAAACATATATGTGACATATCAATCGACAGACGCAGCGTCTTATAAAGATACTTAAACATATCTAGAATGAAGTGCGTCCATTAGATTTGATCGCTTATAATAAATGAGACAGACTTGCCCAGGCCAAACACACCTATAAAAATTAGTTAAATTAAATTAAATAATTTTGTTTTAGTACCGTTATAACATTCACAATTTATTTTTATATCAGTATTTTACAACACAGTGAATTGACTCAAAGAGGTGAATTCAGACACATGTCTCTAGCTAAAGTTGTCCCCGGTTTGAGTGGCAGGAGGAACATTTAGACTGTGGGAGCGTAACTTCCTCCTAGCTAATCTATAGTATTACTGATAAAAATGTAGATAAAATTAAATATTAAAATAGATTGGAAAAACATAGTCCAAACAAAATTTAATTTTGATGTTGTAGAAAACAACATATTAATCCTCCATATTGGTGAATGCAAAACTATGAACTTTATTAATTTGTTCCCGGTGTTTTATGAGCGTTACTCTACTATAATATAATTAATAAAAATGTCATATCTTGCGTTCATATCTGTGTAGATACTTAGACGGATCAAAAATCAGATACGTCTATTAAATATGTGCGTTAAGCAATGAAGTGGCGGTTTCAAACCGAGATGTGACTGAATATCAAAGACCCTCATGAAGCCCGTATCTAACATAAAAAAACACTAGCTCAAGATGTAAAGGATTCATGTTGTAGGAAGTAACATATTAATCATCAAGAATGGTGAAAGTAAAAATATGTACCTTACTAAATTTGTTCTCGGTAGTGCATGTGTGACATCACTCTATAATAGTACTAGTCAAATATAATTGCACGCATCTAATAATCAGACGTGTTTATTGAATTCGCGTGTTTAGAAATGAAGATTTAGTTTCCAACGGAGGTGTGACAGAAGAACAAATACTTTCATGAAAAAATTAAAACCAGCTCAAGATATGAGTCGTTTGATTCGAGAAGATGAAGGCAGTTCGAGATGTCGTTAAAGTCGTGAAATCCCGGCGAAGCGGAAGGTCTGAAACGATGCTAAAGTGTCGATGAGGTAGAATTTACGACTGGCTTTATCGAGATAGATGGACAAACGAATCAAAGGGTTGGTGATGGGTGTGCAGCGATTTGAGGTATAAAACGCCACTTATCTATTTAGTTTTTCGTTTGGTCGGAAGTAACGTGATCTTTTGATCGACTAGAAGGAGAAATTGAAACAAAATGCTAGAGAAAACCGGATTGCGAAGTGAAAGTCAAATGTACAAATCATATACTCTATTCCATAATAAAGACCAATGTGTATTTATGTTTGTATCTGCATATTAATAACTATATATCCGTCTTGTCACATAAAATTCAGCGTGTAAAACGTGACTTTTTCTAGCCTCGTACCGAACTTATTTCTAGTGATGAGGTTAGAGCTATAGTTTATATAGCAATCAGATAACCTCCACTGTCTGATATTAAATCAGAAAAAGCCCTAAATAAAAAGTAACTAGTATGTGGTTTTCTTTAGGTCATCAGAAATCATTATACTAATTTATAAATGAAAAATAGGGATTTTAATCGTTTCTCAGAAGGCGACCATAAATTGTGAGTCGATATCTGCTCATGAAATAATTATAACGTTATTTCAAGTTGTTTTTATTTACTGGCCTCCACACAACGAGAAAGTAAGATACAAGGTCCGTTTTTAATTTGGGAGTAAATTGATCTCCCCAAAAAGGGGTACTCTGGATTAGAATGAAAATAAAAAATAGCCCCAGTTTGCAAAGACTTCTCCTTCACTGAGCGAGGTAAGAGATACCAGGCCAAATGCAACACCAGAACAGATACTACACTTTTCAAGTGTTTAAAGATCACTGTTACACTTAAGTTTAAAATAACGTTTTCTTTCATCTGTTGGGCTTCCGGTTGGAATATTTATTGTGTCGGTCTTTTAAGTTAAAGTTTAACTAGGATCACAGATAGTCTTTAAGACTTTACATTTAAATAACTGCTTTCGTGTTTCTGTCGTGCATAATTTTAAAATAGAAAATGAGTATGGTCAAGCATGTACATCGCCAAACTCGCAAAATAAAAAAGGGGGATCTCATCTCTATGAAGGGACTTGGTCCTTCAGGCAGCTTAACGGTCAGTAAAATATAAACTTGCCCATAACTTCAGCTTTGGGAATGATCTTGGAAGATATTTTCATTTGGATTCTCAGCGTGTGCGAGTACGATTAGATAGCACAGGTTACGTACTGCTCAACCACTTAGGTGTTTTCTATGACGTTACTTCCTATCTTCTGTATCCATATTTCCGTCCCCACACTCTTGCTTCATTTGAATCTCCAGCGTATATAGGTAAAATAGAAAAGCGTAAGTCACACGTTTTTAACCCATCTAAATACGTTTTTATTCATCGACTGCTTCTGTGTTACCGATGACGTCACTTCCCAATTCCTGTATCCATACTTCTGCCCTCACACCCCTGCTACATTTGGATCTTAAGCATGTGCGACTATGATTGAATAGCGCACGTTAGACTTTTAAAAACCCATTTTAATACGTTCTGTATCGCTTAACCGCGTATGTGTATCATCTGACGTCACTTCCGTTTTCTTGTATCAATATTTCCGTCTCTACACTCGTGCTTCATTTTGATCTTCACCGTGTGCAAATACGATTGAATAGAACAACTCCGCTTTTAAAACACATATAAATACGTTCTTGACAGCTCGATATTTTTTTTGTGTTTATATGACGTCAGTTTCTTCTCTCTTGTATCCATACATCTATTACGACACTTCAGCTTAATTTGCATATTCAGTACGATTGAATAGCACAACTAACATTTTAAACCCATCTTAATACGTGATTTATTGCTCGAACTCTTCCGTGTATCCTATGACGTTACTTCGCCTTTCCCGTATCCACACTTCCTTCTCCACGCTCCTGCGTCATTTTGAGCTTTTGCGTGTACGAGTACAACTAATTTCTGAACAAAATGTTTTTTTGTTTTAGTTTTAAATAGAAAAATAGATAATCGGGGTGATTAACACTCACTTCTAAGGTACAGTCTTCTGGAAGTTGGACATTCACTCCTCACTACCAATTATAATAACTAAGATTAAAATAATAGTTAATTATTAATTCTGCCCTGTCAGTACTTACAGAACGAGAACAATCTACACATGTAGATTGAATAAAATGTCCCGTTCAAAATCCGTTCAGGTTCTCGAATTCGACATAAACTTTCTCGGTTATGAAACGATGAACCCAAAACAGATCGGATATTTACATAGCTGAAACTTTGTGTTTAAATAATATGTGAGATGAACATTGTAGTTCAAAACATCAAAAAGTCGATTCATACATTTGTTAAAACATTAGCGATAAAGAAAGGAAATTTTAAACAATATGAAAAAAGAAAAAAGAACAACTTACGTGATTAAACTAATTTTGGTTTTTCTTGAAGTTTTTCAAAAGAAAGCAAAGAGAGAGAGTAGGAGGCCTGCGTGAAAATGTAGATACCTTCAATTTTTGTGACATATAGACATTAGATATTAAATTAAGTTTATTTGGAGCATTTCAAAAGGAGTATAGAGAGGCATTATATTGGCACAATTTCTCATTCGAACATCCAAATACTTCAAATTTCAATTAAATTTTCTTTATATCCATTAGACACAAAATAAGAACAAGACCCTGTATCTGAATTTCTTATTAAGATATCTTACGCTTAAGTATTACATTTACAATATCTTTTAGCCTCATATATTGGATTTTTATTAAAATTAGAATACGAATCTTTGGGAAAGAAATAAAAGCCTAAAAAGAGTTTGACCGATAATGCGCCATTTTGTTTCACCCATTATCTAAAGTTAGATTTTTTTTAATGGGGAATAATGGGTTGTAAACGCCAGTTAGATATGAAAAAAATGAAAGACAATATAATAAATTAGTCGCTTCTTACTCGTTACCCGCCCCTCTCTCTCTCTCTCTCTCTCTCTCTCTCTCTCTCTCTCTCTCTCTCTGTGTATCCAACAAACAATAAAAAAGGTAATAATATGTACGTGTTTTCTTTTGTGTGTTATGTGAAAGAATACGAGGCAAGACTAAAATAAACAAACTATTAACTAGTAAACTTACACGTGAATCTAAACCAACAAAAAACGCAGTAAGTGTGCTACAAATGAACTTCTAACACATAAATAAAGTTTACCTACAATGAATCTGCTTGAGTTAACTTCTTATGTACGCCAGATTAGGATGTAGTTGTCATTAATCGGTAATTCCCAAGTACAAAAAGATACAAATTCATCTAAATTACGACGAGAATTATCGTTTGGAAACAACAGAAAATGCGCGGAAAGTGAGTAACGTAAGCGATATAGATAAATAGACGGACATATGGAGAGATATACAGAAAAGAAGGCAAAATAGGTTAAGCGCAAAAGACCTGACAGAGGAACCCACGTAAATGTATGCATACACACAAGAATTCTCACAGATTCGCCTCTACAGCAAATAACCTATTATCAAACTTCTGGCTACCTTGTTTGTCACATACTAACGATATCCATTACGTTTAATAACATTTACTGCTATATAAACACCTAAAAATATAATTTTCAAATGCGTTAATATCGTGTCTTTATTTAATATGGCTAGGAATAAATCCCTGTTCAATCCCTGTTATATCAAGCGACGGCATAAATCGGACTTGTATTCAACAGTACATACATTAACCATAAACATAAAAATCCACAACGCGAGTTACTCTTGTGTTTCTTGTAAAACTTGGTGCTATCTAACATAGTTCTCACCGACTCCTATTCTCCCTGCATCTCTCTCCCTCTACCTATCTATCTATCTATCTATCTATCTATCTATCTATCTATCTATCTATCTATCTATCTCTATCTATATATCTATACATATATATATATATATATATATATATATATATGCATATATATATGTATATATATATATATATAAATTACCCTAAAGTATACAACCCTATAAAATCATCTTTGTATGTATATATATATATATATACATATATATATATATATATATATATATATATATATATATATATATATATATATATATAAAGTGGTGTACTAAAAGCGAACTTTTAGGAAAGGAAAACCTATTGTAAAGAGTATACAGCTCAATATCTAGGATAGAGCAGGTAGAATGAAGAAGAATGGAAAGGAATTAGAGAAGCAAAAGCCAAATCATAATTCAATTCAATTGCTCAGAGCAAGGTATATTCCGCAAAAAAGGCAATTTATTCAAGTTAAATTTTCCTTAAGCCAGGCTTTTCAAAGATCAAAATCTTATCATCAGAGGATAGATAAGTTGGCAAAGGCCAAGATTTAAAATTTGAAAAAATAAAATAAAAGTTGTAGGGGAAGAAACACAGGGCATATATATATATATAATAATTAACAACCCTATAAAATCATCTTTGTATGTATATATATATATATATATATATATATATATATATATATATATATATATATATATAACTATTAATGACACTATATGTATTAGCATATCCTATCAGTTCCCTTTAAGTTTGTATTCTCTTTAAAAGATTCAGCTCGATGATTGCCAATTAGTAACAACAGAGGAAATATAAGCCAGGTTCATATTATATTCCAATAACCATGGTTTTATTATGTTTATTTTTATTTTCTCACATTTCCAAAGAACATAACATGTCTGTGAGATATATTTTGTACGGTCCGTTTCATTTGTCTTGAGCAAAACAACATTTTTCAGTCACTACCGTCTCTGCAAAATTACAAAATCGTCAGAGTAATACGTTTTTGAATTAACTTTTCTATACAGTGGTTCATTTTGGAGTGAAACAAAACAAAAAACGAAGAAAAGAACTTACAAAATGGCGTATTAGTGGGTTCCCCCAAGTGTGAGTTTGCTCTTTTCTTGTTATGTTTTCTGGAAATGTGAAAAAATAAAAATAATAACAACATGGTTATTGGAATATAATATGAACCTGACTTATATATATATATATATATATATATATATATATATATATATATATATATATATATATATATATATATAGTCTCGGAAGTTTCTCAACCATTAAAACTATTTTAAAAAGAAAAAAAAAAATTTAGTCCCAAGTCTTTCAGCGGAAAATCACTCATGTAAGTCAATTTATTTTTTACAGTTATTATTTGAGTTTGTTTCTAACACTATTTTAAGGGATCATCAGTTGTTTATCATGACAAACTATTTCGGGAATTTAAAAACAAGACAGTATTTAATTTCATGGCTTCGCAGCAGAGTTGATCAGACCCCACTTCCCTTAAAAGATCAAAACATAAACGTTCCTTATACTAAATCTACGTTTCGTTCAATATAAATGTTTTGCTAACTTATATTATTTATTTAAAAGAAATAAAATAAAATAAAAAAATAAAAAAATAAAATAAAATAAAATAAAAAATTAAAAAATTCCCTTACCTGTGTTGTTCGTCTGTCTAATTAAATGTATCCGTTACTTACAAAAATGTTGCTGCATTTTAAAGTGTTTGGACGAATCCATTACACTATTATTTAGGTGATTAATGTATTATTTTTAGTTTTATATTATAAATATAAAAAATATCAACACATCAAATAATAAATAAAAAATAAATAAATAAATATGTATATATATATATATATATATATATATATATATATATATATATATATATATATATATATACATACATACATATATATATACTTTTAGTCCCTCCTTCTCTCCCTCCTCTTCCTTTGTTGTCCATCTCCCCGTTGCCGTCAACCTCAAATAAATACTAATCTTCCTTGTTCACTTACAGTTTTTCTAATCTGCGTTCACAAGCCAACTGTCGATTTTTTCCTTTTCTTAGTGATTCAAATCGGCGTTTATAAGCTAACCGTTAATTTTTTCTCTTTTTTCTCTTCTTTTTCTTCTTCTTCTTTGCCCACTCCCAGTGTTTAAAATCTGCGTTCATATCTGTCGATTTCTTCTTCTTCTTCTTCTTCTTCTTCTTCTTCTTCTTCTTCTTCTTCTTCTTCTTCTTCTTCTTCTTCTTCTTTAACATTTCTTTCTTTCTACTGTATTTTTATTGTTTTTCTTATTCTCATTATAATTAGTATATGTGTTATATATACGTTTATACATATTCTACCTTATTTTTATTTATATATCCTGTGATTTGATCAATCAGTTTATTTTGATTAATTTGATAAAATTTAAAAGCATCAGGATGGCGAGTAATTGCTTTATTTAATTGTCTAAATATTTTATTTTGATCGCCACCTTGGTTAATCATTGTTATTATTAGATCAGAAATTGGGGGCATGAAATCTTCTAATTTTAAGGTAACACGAGCAATCCTCAGAAAATCGGACATAATACTAAATATATGTACATATATAAATAAATAGCTTCATATTAGAACCTATCGTGATAAGAGAATGCTCGATATACTACATATAGCAATAACACAAATAAAATGAGTGATGAACATAAAAATTGGATAAATCACAATATTTATAAATTCATCAATATTCAAACAATGAATATAAGAAAAACCTTATCTTGAATCCATTGTTTTTGAAAGATAAGCAATCTTCATCGGAGCATCAATTGAAAATATGAAATTTTTTTTATCTAAAAACATATTTAATTAAATTATGTATTAAACTCATTGTGTTCATGTATAACTCTAGAAGATTATGCAATGAAATAATAAGATAGGTGATCATTAAATTATAATCCATAGACTCAAGAAATGTTTAAAAGGGTTCAAAATGTTTGTCAAACTGAAGAATGAACAAAAATTATCATTTTCTGAAACTTAGAATAGACATACCTTTATTTCTATCGAATTTAAAACTGATCTCTATCGATATTTTGGTGAGTCAATCATCTTATAATCAATTGATTTATTTTCCAGACAGTATTCTGATCATTTCATACATAGAATTTCGGGTCCTGCCGTCTAGACTCTATGGATACTAATTAGATGTACAACTAACCTCTACTTTTCTTTACATGATCCATTTTCATCATTCATTTTCTTTTTTATATATATATATATATATATATATATATATATATATATATATATATATATAAAGTGATTCATGAGTCACCTAGCTATTTATTTTTGAAATTCTAAAGTTAAAAAATTCAATATTCAGATTCAATATGTTTATGTGAACCAGGTTTGCGTCCCTTCACCGTCTGAGATTGTAACTTCCCTACACCGAGGAAACCGGAAACCCGAAACGACGTCGTATGTAGGTAAAATATTAAAATATAACTTTATATATATATATATATATATATATATATATATATATATATATATATATATATATATATACATGTCAGGTTATGTTGAAAAGAAATAAATAAAGTATTCGATCGCATATACGTGAGAGCTAAATACAAATAATTTATTGAAAATAACTATACGTTACATATTTCAGAGTTGTACTGTGGTTTTAATGAGAAATAATGGCAAAAAAGTTCAGAGTCGAATTAACTCGAAGAGCAGAGCCATCAATGAGAATCTCAAGAAGAAAAGAGACGTTACTACAATTGAAAGACAGAAACTAGGTCTTAACTGGATTTAATGAAACAAGCCATTTCGTACCCTAATCCACAGGTGAACCCAAGTCAACTAGATAAACTTCATATTCCAGCTGATCCGGGGAGATGGTAGTTCAGCAACAGCAGAATTTTATTTATAAATGTCAATAGAACTACACATAGATAGAATTGTTAATGTTATATAATACTGTGATTCTCTCAAGAAATATGTGTAAGATACTTTGGCCTCCATGAAATTACTCTGATATGTCATTTAATATATATATATATATATATATATATATATATATATATATATGAAGAGAGAATGAGACGTACAGACAGACTGACACATAGCAAGAGACGCCGAAAGACAGAGTGATAGGGGTAGTAAAATAAAGAGAGCGAGAGAATAGAAATAATGTTTTGTGATCAATTGACTTCGGGTTGAATTGCTTAAATCAGCAATACTGAGTGTTCCAAGTCAATTACATATAACAATTAAAAGCCGAACTCCCAAATAAGTCGCTTCCTGCTCGGAAAACCCACATTTATTTTATTAAACAAATAAACCCTAGAAAGACTACACAAAATACGGTGCGAAATGGGCCATGTTGTTTCATTCTTGTTAGTTTTTTTCAGCCAGTTGAAAGAAAAATCCGAAATGTGTCGTTTTCTGCTCATTACAATATTTATCTCTATATCTCTTTTTCTTACACAAACTGAATCTACAAAAGATTACGTGTACCTGTTTTCTTTTGTGTCTTATGTGATCTAACACCAGTATAAACTAAAACGAACAATATATAATCGGGCGAAATTACACATAGAAGCAAAGCAATGAAAGACGTATACGTACGACCATATAGCGCTACAACATTAAGCAAGTGGGGATGCTACGTTACAATGAATTTGCAAGATGAAATCGCCGATTTTCGCAATACTGCGATGAAATAGGATGCGAAAATTGTTCATAAATCGCTTGATAAATCATAATAATATATAATTGACCTTCCAGATGAAATACATTTTTCAATTATTGCTTCACTTAGTGGCGAAAATTGGACAAGATTCAGACATTGCTCCTGTAATTTGTTATAAATGCCTATGTAAATCGGCGATTGACATAATATATATATATATATATATATATATATATATATATATATATATATATATATATATGTTTATATACTTATGTATATATACGTATATGTGTATATATACGTATATATAAATGCACATATACGTATATATACATAAGTATATTAACATATATATATATATATATATATATATATATATATATATATATATATATATATATATATATATATATATATGTGTGTATGTGTGTGTGGTTGTGTGTGTGTGTGCGTGTGCGTGTGCGTGTGTGAACATTTATCACTAGATTTTATATTAATATAACAAGATCGGGGTACAATTTCAGGGTATTCATATCGAAAGACCCGCGACCCCTGGCGTAAACAAACCGATATTTGCCGAACGCTTCACACAAATGCAATTACAAAAGTGAGAAAAAAGAACGAAAGTATACAGAAAGGGAGAGAAAGAAAGAGAGAAAAGGGAGAGAGGGAGAGAAAGAGAAAGAAAAACATGAAGAGATATAGAGAGAAAGATACGGAGAGAAGTGGAGAATGGGAATAGGAGTTATTGTGGAGGTCAACAATATTGTTAATAAAAAGAGATATATAAAACGATATAGGAGGAGAGAAACACTGGTTCTACATATTTTATTATGTATTAAATAAAGCCACATATATTGAAAAATCATATGAACGCACACACAAATACACACATAAATTAACATATATATATATATATATATATATATATATATATATATATATATATATATATATATATATATATATATATATATATACGTGTATATATATAAGAACCGTTATTATCAATAATAATGAAGATTGCTGCTTAATTCAGATACTATTGTTTATTTTCCTTCGCTTGGTTAACAGTAGAAAGTAGACTTCCGAGGTTTTATGGAACTGTATCGTATGTATATTATATAAATGTTAGACTGCTTGTTTGTACTTTGTTCTTTTCCTCATTTATCTAACCCTAATCATGTAGACTTTTTAAAATTTTCACGTATGAAAAATCTAAAAACAATCTCTATGTATATTTCGTAGTTCATGTGTACATGAAACGGTCCGTTAAGTCCAATTAGAATTTTTTAAATCCATAAAAATAGTAGTTATAGGGATTAGCATCCATTTGTATAAATATATATATATATATATATATATATATATATATATATATATATATATATATATATATATATATATATACACACCTTATTTTTCTAGTGGAGTAGGTTAATGAAATAATGTGACAATTCCAATGGAAACAATGTAAGTAGAATACAACTCATTAATTGAATCCCTCGACAACGTTGGGTACGAACGAAGTATTATTTCCCACTGGTGTATCTACTTAACTGTTTAACCACCTTCGACATATTAGTAATATTATTTCTTTATTTTTTTGTCTTGTTTTATTTTGCCTAGTATTTTCTCTCCTCGAGAATTGCCGGTTGTAAGAATAAAGCCAAATAGGTTTGTTTAAATTCTTTTTTGCCCAAGTAATGAAACACGCGTAGGGATGTATTTTTTAATGCAAATAAATAATTATACATTAACGGAAAAAAAACTTTTGTTTTGATAGATCTATAGCGAAAAGACGTTTTGGTAAATCATTGAACTCATATATGTACTCATATTTATATATATATATATATATATATATATATATATATATATATATATATATGTTTATATATATATATATGTATATAATTATTATTTACATTATTTAGATGGATATAAACATATATGTTTGGCTCACGGACACTGAAGCGGCCCGTAAAAAATACATCTCACAGAATGTAATGTTTTTTTTTGAAATGTGAAAAAAAACAAAAAAACATGGTTATTGGAATATAAAATGAACCGGACTTATATATACAGGGTGTCCCAAAATAATGTATACATCGTTTGAATCGTTATAACTCGTTCAATTTACCGAGTTTGATTTGCAAACAAAATTGATAAAAGAGTAGAACAGTAAGATACACATTTAAAGATACTGAAAGTAAAATTAACAAAAACATAGAAAATTAACTTTTAATAAACGTAAAGGCTACAATGTTTAAAGCAAGAAACCTGAAGTAATTGCAAACAAATGGGAGTAGTAATTGTAGTAGAATGTGCTCAAATACCGGAGTAAATGTTGCAGGACGTTTGTAGGTACAATTCTTCACGTCTTCACTATATGGAAAGTGTATTGAGCAGAACGGGTTGGGGTTAGGATGAGGGTTCATTTTATGAACATTCTGAAATTACCCTAAGTAGCCTTTATCTTTGTTAAAAGTTAATTTTCTATGTTTTTGTTAATTTTACTGTCAGTATTTTTAAATGAATATTCTTACTCAATCTTGTTTATCAATCTTGCAAATAAAAATCAGTAAATTGAACGACTTATAACAATTCAAAGGGTGTATACATTATTTTGGGACACCCTGTATATATATATATATATATATATATATATATATATATATATATATATATATATATATATATACATACAGTGTCAGTCTATATTAAATTTAAAAGTGAATCCTTATGTAAAATTAACTGAGAACGATTATGGAAGAATTTCCGAATCTCTAAGTACATCTTTAAGGAGGGATATGGTGCAGATTTCGTCGGGGGATCGAGTTTTCTTGCCATACTTTGGAGAGGAAACACTATAATATTAAATTATTTAACGTTTCTGAAGCTTCTCTTCAGACTAAGGAGTCGAATGTCAAGAAACTTGGAAAGGGTGGTTTTATCAGTGGCTTGGAAGCATCCGTAATTTTATCTGGGTTGTTTCAGTAGCGCTCTAAACCGGAACAATAGAAGCGAGATTACAGTTTTACATTTTATTTATGTTATGACGGCGCGTTCAATATGTAATGCCCCTGACCAATTCCACATAGCAATAGATTAATGCAACTTGGGACAGTTATTAGTCTTTGTCTTCATAGGAACAACCCAGAGTTATACACTTCTCCCATCGTTTGATGCAGCTCTAGACACCGTTTTTGTAGAAAAGCCTAAGTTGGTCCTCCAATCACGTCGTAACTTCAGAAATCAAGGCTGAATCATCTTCGAAAAACAACTTCATAGCTAGGAAGCGATAAAAGTCAGAGGGTGCAAGGTCAGGAGAGTAAGGAGGATAGGGTAAGATTTCATAACCACACGCCCGTGCTTCTGATCTGGCGACATGCGAGTTGTTGACCGGAGCGTTGTCCTGCAGGAGGAGGATACCTTTGCTGATCTTGCCCAGCCTCTTTATTTTGATAGTATTCTCTTAATTTCATCAAAAGTAAACCGTAATAGGCTCCTGTAATTGTGGTACTTGCGGCCAGGAAATTTTTCATCACTACTCCGTCCTGATCCCAGAAGATTGTGAGCATGACCTTGCCAGCGGAGGGCTGCACCCTTGCCTTCTTTGGAGGTGGTGAGTGCAAGTGCTTCCACTGCATTGACTGGGTTTTGGTCTCTGGATCATAGTGATGGACCCAAGTTTCATCCTGTGTAATATGTCTTTTGAAAAACTTTGACTCATCTTTTTATCACATCACCAAATTCATCTTCCACCACTCGACGCGTTCTTGCTTCTGGAAAAGTGTGAGTAGCCTGGGAATCGATCTGGTAGACACCTTACGCATATGCAAATAGTCATGAATGATAGTTTCCATAGACCCTATACAAATCTTGATCTGTTGGGATATTTGGCGAATAGTAATGCGTCCATCTTCTAAAATGGCAGTCTCAACTTTACGGACAGATGCCTCATTAATGGCAGAAGAGATACGGCCAGATTTGGGAGCTGTTTCTATGGAATTCCGGTCATGCTTG
Source organism: Sepiola atlantica (assembly GCA_963556195.1). NCBI lineage: Eukaryota > Metazoa > Mollusca > Cephalopoda > Sepiida > Sepiolidae > Sepiola > Sepiola atlantica. Next base: position 73,776,721 of record OY744535.1, read on the forward strand.
TATTCACCATGCCAGCGTTTTACAAGGTCATATGATGAGGCATCATCACCATAAGTTTCTTTCATTTCATCAAAAGTCTTTGTTAGTGTGCGTCATTTCAAATACAAAAACCGGATAACTGCGCGACACTCAACTGGCTCCATTTCACCCGTGACTCAGTTCAAGCACCTGTAAATCAGAAACCACAAATCGTTCAGAGCTGTTTTTTTTACAAACTGGAAATAAATCAGGGGCGTTACTTATTGAACGCCCTCTCGTATATAAAAAGGCAAAAGTACTCTACATCCTTGATAGCGCAGGTGTGTTTAAACACAGCGTTGTCTAGGAGAAATAATTTATTTGTCTTTTGTTAACGAGGTTTTTTACGGAGGCACTAATCTAGTATTATATTTGATAAGTGGGATACATTAATGCAAAATGCTCAATATAATAGATAGAGAAAATGTGTTTCCAAACGTAGCCCGCGAGTAATCAATATCCAAGATTGATCATTCTTACATCGACCAGGTGATTTTAAACGCCGCATTGCCCGGGAGAACATTTTCACTGCTTTTTGTTATACTATTTCATACCAGAAAAGGTACTCTGCGTTGCTCGGGAGTCAGTTTTATATATCCTCGATAGTGCCGACGTGTACAATAATACAGTAGTGAATTTTCAATTTGGAATATGCTTGATTGAGGAAATGATGACAAAAAACTCAGCGTTGTCCGGGAATACCCTAACATAAATATAGCTTTCATTTTACTTTTGTAAGAAGCAAGTGTGAAAGATACTTGGTATTGTCTGGGAGCAATACATTTTAAACTGAAAGCTCAGGTGAATGACATACATTATTATGATGTTCAATACATTAAAACAAGAGAGAAGAATGGGCTGGGTAAATGTAAAAGAGGGGTGGGGGATAGGGATGTGTAAAAGAGGGAAGGAGGAAAATGAGAAAGAAAGACAGATTGAGCAAGGTCGAACTGTCGGAGTATTAATATAAAAATATTACACCCACTTTTTAACCCCTTCTATCTTGTTTTCTATCCCCCCGAGTAACACCGGATTAACCTGCTAGTCTCTCTCTCTCTATCTATCTCTATCTATCTATCTATCTCTATATATATATAAAGAGAGAGAGAGAGAAAGAAGGAGAGAGAATAGAAAAATAAAGATATCATTTATACCACTAAATGAGAACGTTTTTAACATAGTTCACCCCATACAATGGCAGACTGCAACTGAATACGTAAGGGGCTACTGAGAAAAAGGGTACAGGTTTGGTGGGTCAACTTGAATTAAAAGCTGCGCAACGATATCTCTGTTTATATTAGTTTTAAATTTCTGCATGTCAGTTACGTCAGGAAAACAGGGAGCACGGAGAGAGTTCCAGAGTCTAGCAGCTCGCAGAAAGAAGCTTTTGGAGTAGAAAGCTCTGCGGCATCTGGGGACCTCTACAGTGGATGGATGGGATTTGGCAGATTGTCGGGTTGGTCTAGTGAATTTGCGTCGTGGGGGTACCAGAGCAGCAAGCTCATCAGTACACACTCCATACAAGTACTAGTAAAACCGACACGAGGAAGCAACATTGCGGCGATGGGACAGGAACCAGAGCATGGTCGATAGTGAAGGACCTATCAAGTTGGCCACTCTTTTTTTAACTTTGTCTAAGAGGGAAAGACCAGAGGATGATACACTAGCCCAGATGTGGCAACAATACCCCATACATGCGTGGATGATGTCTTTGTAGAGATATATGATAATGTCAGGTGTGAGAAGTTTACTGGCACGGTAGAGAGAGAGACCACCTTCTTTGCAGCAGCCCTGGCAATGTTTTCAATGTATTTATTCCAATTCATGATATCTGTGTAAGTTTGGCCTGGGAGTTTGAATGACAAACTTTCAGGTGTTATTTGCCATGACAATCGGTTCTAGAAAAATGTTTTAATAGTTATTGAAGGAAAGTAGCTTTGTCTTTGGGGCATTTAACTTACAATCCATTTATGACCCCCTTCTACTACAGACTGGAGATCATTTTCTAAGGATTCGGCCATTGCCTCAGTGCGCGTCGGTTTTGCCAACATGACGAGAGTAGAGCATGGTATCGTCAGCAAATATTCCTATCTAGATGTTATGTTCCATTATTCGCGAGTACTTTCGATTAATGCATTCAATCATCTTCAAGCAGGGTATTTGTCTGGTTTGTTGATATATGTTTTATTCATCGAACCGTGCGGCACTGTATGGAGGACGTTATCACGTGTAAAGCTCGTGAATGATCAAACATTACAAAAAAAGAAATTACAAAAATAAAATAGATTAAAAGTTTTTTTTTTATAAACTCACTTAAGTAATTAGTGACATATATTGGACTGTAAAAAAATCAGGAATCCGACTTCCTTTTCCGTTCCATAATTTCACAAGTTACAACTCTTATTTATCAATCAACTAAAACACCAAATGCATAATTTACTCCGTATTTACCAATGAAATATAGCGTAAACTACACCAAGAACACGTACAGATGTTTGAAACTACAAAAATAAATAATAAAATCACCATTTGACTGGACGTCGAAAGTTTATTCACTACTGTCGTTGTACATGGAACAATGGACATCATTATTAATAAAATATATATTACACATCCTTCCTTTCACTTAAAATAAATCCTAGAATAATTAAACCGTACTCCTTTCCTACCACCAACAATGACACATTTATAATAATTTGATGGTGTCTTACATGAGTTCTGTACTCGTGTCGACTGTAAGCAATGTTTACATGCCCAACATTAGACACAAAGAATGTAATACAATCACTAAATCCTCCATTTATGCCAGGTACGTGAACAATATCCTTATACTAGCAGACAATAATAGTAGAACAAAAATATTCTAATCCAGAATAATAACCCACCCGAAGACGATTGAATGCATCAATCGAAAGTACTCGCGAACAATGGACCATAAGACCTACGGATCTTACATACGAGAATTTGACAAATACTCGACGGCCATCTGAAAAATCGAATAACCATGAATAAAGACTTAAAATGCAGAAGCCATGCGTGTTGTTCAATAACGTTTGCCTGAATTAACATGTGCTGCTTAAGTATATAGTATTGCATTGTTGTTTTTGTTTCGAAGATTTATATCCAATAACACTCCAGTTGTAATACGATATTACTCAATAACAGGCTAAGACGTATTATACTATACATTTGCCATATATAAAAACATTATTGGCTACAAATGTGCATACATTTTTTAGCCGCTATTTCATGAAAAAAACTTATTTTGGTCATAAAGTTTGTATACATAAAATTATGTAATCTCTCTCTTCTCTCTCTCTCTTCTCTCTCTCTCTCTCTCTCTCTCTCTCTCTCTCTCTCGATATATATATATATATATATATATTGTCTGATTATTTCGTGTGGAGATAAAAATGGACGCCTCTGTGTAGTTAAATTGCTATATATCTATTTTTATACTACTACTACTACTACGCTCTACTCACGTATAGCTTCAAGACGTAAGGTTGGGCAATGTGAGCTATATTTAGTTTAATTATTTTTTTTGCAAAGGCAGCAAAGTGGAAGTTGAAGCCCTTCGTAAAAATTTAGATTCATAGATTTTTAAGGAATTTGAGCGGAAAGAAAAAGGATGAAACTTCCGATTTGAAACTTCAAATATTTCAGATTAGCATTGAATTGTATCCATAGTCATTGGATGGTTCTCTGAATTTAAATTTTTTTAAAAACCCACGTTAGCTTAAGCCTTTAATTGAATATATTCTCTAGAATCAAAATTATGAAACAGATTTTGATCAAAATTGGAAAAACAATTGTAGACATGAGGTTGAGTATCATTATGTCTTGATAAATATACACAAAATGCTGCGAAATTGTTCAATTCTAGGAAATAATTTTACTTGTCCTGGGACGGTTACTTATATATATATATATATATATATATATATATATATATATATATATATATATATATATATAATGATCAGACAGACATTCGCTGTATCACAGATCTTCAGTGCGGTTAGACAAGCAACGTGTGTCGGCGCTTCTAACTACGTAGCCATCTTGTTCACTGTGCTCGCCTACCTGCTGCTGAGAGTAAGCGAAATCACAACGATAACCATTTTCGAATGCAGCAACGTTCCATTTGTTTACCCGAAGAGCATTGCATTATACATGGCGACTTCACTGACAAGAAAGCTCACCCTAAGAAACGGATCATATTTACTCATCCACAGACGGACTGTTTCGCTGTATCACAGCTCTTCAGTGCGGTCATGAAAGCAACAGCCTCAAGCTCGAAACTCGACCGTCAACACGAGAGTCGGCGCTTCTAACCGTTTGGCTATCATCTTGCTGCTGGTGAGAGTAAGCGAAATCACAATGATGAACATTGTCAAATGTCGGAATCTCCATTTGTTTAAACAAAAGGCACTACATTATACGCTAGCGGCAGTTTGCGATTTCACTTACCGGAAAGCTTAACTCAAGAAGAGGACAAGATTTAGTCACACACCATACACACACACCCACACACACATACACACACACATATATATATATATATATATATATATATATATATATATATATATATATATATATACAGTTTTTCATGGTAAACAACTGATGATCCCTTAAAATAGTGTTAGAAACTAACTAATATAATAACTGTAAAAAATAAATTGACTTACATGAGTGATTTTCCACTGGAAGACTTGAGACTATAAGTTTTTTTTTAATATATATATATTTTTTTTTATATAGTTTTAATGGTTGAGAAACTTCCGAGACTATATATATATATGAGCCGAAGATTTGATTTGGAGTCTTTAGAACAATATTTCTTTGGAAACAAGCGTACTTTATATAATTCGTTGGTTTTGAATTCTTGGTACAATGTTCAAATTTTGTTGATCTCACGGAAAATTGTTTCACTTAATCACATCTCTTGCCTGAGACTGAAACTGAAACCCGTTTATTTTGTCAACATTAAGATAAGAGTGATAAAGAGAGAGAGAGAGAGGGTGTAACAGATAAATAGATAGAGGGGGAGAGAGAGGGGAAGAAAGGGGCATTAAGCGGATATTAAAGACAGAAAAAGAAAGAGAATGAAACCGATTACAACTAATCGATCGTTTTTTTATTGATTTGAGCCGAAGATAAAATGATTGACAGATCGATGGATGCGATCAGAAAGAGCTTTTCTCAAATTCGCTTCTTTTTTTTTTCAATCCAGTTGAGATGGATTTAAAATCTGTTAATACAAATCGGATTATCGAAAAGAAAACCGTTTGAGAAAAAAAAAGAAAGGAATCAGATAGGAAGAGATCATAAAAGAGGCGACTTAATGTTTGCATATCTGCATTCCTTCTTTCATGTTGATGCCTTATTGTATGCCGCCTTAACTATAGATATGTAAAAGTCGCAATTTTCAGAACAAGTTTATATCTAGCTAGAACGGATACCCGGTATTGCCCGGACCAAAATAAACAAAAAGATTACCGAAAATTAAGGATTGTTAGACAGAAATAAAATACAATCAAAGCGAAAGTCTATAGATAATACTGTAATGAATTAAAAAAATATCGATCGACTGTAGTCGAGGGCGACTTGTAGGCTCCCTTTTTCAGTGATTACTACACCTAGATGTAAGGGAGGGCGTCACTTCTTTTCCTATATTGCTCGATTTACTCTTGATTATCAACTTATAATAGTGAGTGTTTAGCGTGGAAACACTAGGTTTCTGTTTCATATTTTGAGTATGACTCGACCGATGATTGAATCCCGGTCTTTAGGCTTATTAGTGAAGACTCTAACCATTTTGTAAATGTGCTGGGAAATAATGCCGATCGGTCGCAGGAGTCAACTGAGTCACTGATCCATAGAGAAGATCCAGGGCACGTTGTTGTCGAATAGGTAGATCCTTATGTCTAGGTCGATCGTCTTGTTGCGTGCCGGTCCAGGTAATCCTCTTGCTCGGCGCCAAATCGCAATGGTTCCTGTTCTCTGTGACCAGTTTCTTGCGTAGGTAGTCGTACAAGTGTTCGGGAATTATGCAATTAACTGGTTATCAAATAGAAAGAAGAATTAGAAAAAATGTTCTAAACAATACTTCGAAACATTGGAATGTAATCTATACGATTTCTATGGCGCTTCTGTCTGACCGCCTCTCTGTCGAAAGAAAACAAAGCTCTATACGACCATCACACACAAGTTTTCTAGAATAAAACAATAAAAGAGTAATCCGATCGAGCTATTAGATCTGTACTAACCTCTCTCTATATAAACAGTAATTATAACATAGACGACCTTTGACCCATCGTCTATTTTCTCTGTTTTAATGGACGCCCTGATGGTTTTGTTACTTCAGCATGTATAATGCCATCATATCTCTTCCTAATATCTTTAATATGATCAATGGGTGGCGTCATGTGTTAGAGTTGTTTCCAATTAGTGGCGTCATAAAATAACTTTCCTCCGCCTTCCACCGGTTTAAGTGGATACCATCATCATTTTGTGCCGTCTGTGACGTCATTTACTAAGCACGAAGACAAACAAGATAACAAAGAAGCAAGATCGACACAGCGTTAGTAGTATATAGATTGATTAAGGGCTTGTGTGTTTGGTCGTTTTTTTATGGAAATAGCTCCAGGTAAGGCATTAATCAACCTGATGTAAGGAACTTACAAAAACAAAAGATAACTATTACAAAGACAGGTGATGCCTATTGACTTATGCATTTAAAAGACCAACGTGATAGGTAGAAGAAAATCTGTCAGCACGAAGACGCTACTGGAATAGGAAGCTTGTTTACTATAATATCTTGAGGTCTGAGTCTGCGCTGAACATTAATATAAACCAAGGGCATCATGGTACTTAATGTTATTATCGTGACATTGAAGAATCTATCATGAATAAGACAACACGATGATTTATTAATAAAAGTGTGTATTAACAGAAGTACAGAATAGTATGTAACAGACACCCCCCTCTGAGATTTCGTCGCAGTTTCCTCTGTACATAGTGTCTGGAAGAGTCCATTTAATCACAAAATAGAGAAGACCACCATCACACCATAAGAGTAATTTTATTTAAAACTTAGAAGTATGACACTCTTTGCTTATCGAACCTTAAAGCCACTCATGTGGGACGCCCCTTACTTTGACCCTTTTTATAACATCAAGAATTGCGGATTCGTCTATGAAAATACTTTTAACTTTCCCGTGGGGAAAAAAAATGATTCCATTGATCATCATCGTACAAAATCGTATAAATTGTCATAAAAGTAATCAGACGGTGAGTGTTTTTCTTGCCTGATCTGTTTTTAGTTTAACCGTCGCCTCGTTTTGATTTTTACGCCGGTTCCTATTGGTTCAGTTTTTTACAGCTGTTTACATATTTCTGCCTCGGCAATACCCGGTTTTGTCTGGTTCAAAAGCTCTACCAGTACGAATATTTTACATACAGAATAATAAGATGAGATGAATTAGTTTGAACTAATTTTATTTTTATTGTGTTTAGAATCGCAAGAAAATAATGAAACATGTTTAAAGCTGAAAGTAGAAAAGGATAGACATTTTATAAGAAAATAAAGAAACATCTTAAAAGTTCACATTAATTTCCGGTCAACGCCGGAAATGCCTGCTAGTTCTGTATATCAACATTCGGGCATCAACATATGTTGATATATTTTAACATATCGCCTATAATCATGTAGAAGTCTGGGTTTTCGAACAAATTTCAGGTAAAACCAGAATGCTTAACCAATGTTTTTTTGGAGGAAATACTAACGCCACATAAAAAAGTATAATAAACAAAGAATTGATTATATATATATATATATATATATATATATATATATATATATATATATATATATATATATATATATAATGGAATAAGCGAAATACCTAAAAAGCTCAACGTTTCGCCTAAATGGGCTTTGTCAAGAGCAAACAAAAAATGTTAAAAATGACATTATTATACTTTCATCTATTCATATACATATATATATATATATATATATATATATATATATATATATATATATATATATATATGACAACAAATTTAAAACTGAATTACGCGATGCGAATTTTTTTAATAAACATTCTCATTTTTTAATGTTAAGCATATATTTCGACATACACCTGTCATCTTCAGTGTGTACATACATTTTCCTCGTTTTTTATTGTAAAGAGAATTCAAGATATCTCTTGATTGTAATGGTATGATTTTTGGCAAGTTCGATTGGCTTTTACTTCACGCTAGTACCTGGTAGTTTAATAAAACCGTAAGGCAATTTAGAGGCATCGTCGAGTGAAAATTATGAAATTAGATTCAAAACCAGATTACGCCATGCGAAATTTGTTTAATTAAAAAAAATACTCCATTTCTATCAGGAAATATTGAGATTTCTTGTCGGCGTCGCCGATTGTGAGATCTCGACAATGAAAAAAAACACTAAAGATAAAATGTATGTCGAAATATATGATTAAAATAAAAAAAATGTTTAATTTCTATAACAAATATCGCATCGCGTAATCTGATATATATATATATATATATATATATATATATATATATATATATATTGTGTGTGTATTTAGGCAGCATATTTTCATTTAGGCAAACATTATTAAATAACACGGAGTGGTTTTGTTTGATGCGACTTTTTTTTTAATTTTTTCAATTTTCCGAATTGTCCATCTAATGTTTCGGTCAAATTGATGTAAATATGATTCATAGGTTTCTTGTTCCATTCTTTTTCTTTTTTGCAAGTACTTTCGATTTGAATCGTCAAATCATCTTCAGGCGGTATTAGTTTTAGTGTCTTTACAAATTATGACTTTACTGTTGTGCTCATTTTTTAATTATAACGGTAAGTAGTTTATAACTTGAAAAAGCGTCTGTAAAGTTGAAATGTACATGAGAGCGTATATATATATATATATATATGTATATATATATATATATATATATATATATATATATATATATATATATATATAATTAATAAATAAACATTAAATTTAGATAATAATTACGAATCTAAGATAATATATATAACTCAAGGAGAGTAAATACAAATTAAAGATTAAAATTAAAATTGTTTATGGCTCGGTTTTGGCTGAGCTTTTTGAGAGAAATGAAATAAGCAGGCTAATCTAAGTTAAATGGCATTCCTGTCCACATGATATGTCGAACACAGCTAAATATGTTGCCCGCCTGAAATGATATAAAAAAGGGTATTGCTCTTCTTGGGCCTAGCTGGTTAAGTTAGGTTTGTTTGTTAGAGGGTTCAGATTTGAATTAAATGTTGACTCGCATCAGAGATTCAAATTGTATGACTGTCTGAACAGTTAGCTCTGCGCTAATGAGTGTCCCTGTAAGGATGAAACGCATATGTGTGTGAATAATAATTTTAAATATTATATATATATATATATATATATATATATATATATATATATATATATATATATATATATATTATAGAGGAATACTCGTCCTCGGATAGGTGACATGTTTGCACCACTTGTATGTCCTATTATCAAGATTAAAAGCAAGATATAATGATAATTAAACTTATTTCTAGAATCCTTATTTCAATTTTAGTCAAAATCCATCACACGAATTTTATTTTAAAGACATAAGCTTAAGGAAAAGAAAGAAATTGAAATTCAAGGAATCTTGCTTAATTTGTGTCTACTGATAATGGATCAAATTCAATGTGAATCTGATATACAGAGTGACACAAACAAACGGTCATCACCTAAACTTTAAATAATTAATCAATGCTTTTCATTTTTCAGATTAAATAGAATCAATGTTCTAAGAGTCTACCAAATTTGAGCTTCGAGATGCCATGGACTACTGAGGAAAATACATTTATAGTTAAGGTCTATTTTCTGGCTGAAGCCTATACATGCAGCTCAATTGCAATTCAAAGAACGATTCGGATGTCGTGAATTTTCTGTCAACTCAATGATTTACATATGGGTTAACACGTTCAGAACCCATGAGACTGTGCATAAGTACAATGGTAAATACAGTAACAGACAACCACATTCTGGACAACCGAACTCATCAAGGACACAACACAACGTTGCTGCAGTCAGAGACTGTTGTCTGCAGCCCAAGCAAATCTGTGCGTCGGGGAAGTCAAGAGCTTGGAATCAACCGGGAGCCCGTTAGGAGAATATTGATCACAGATCACATGTGTATCCTTACAGGATACAGATTAAACAAAAACTTACACCTGACGACAAGAGGAAGCGAGTGCGCATGTGGCAGTTGTGTTGTGACAAGATCGACGATGCGCCAGACTTCCTTGACAATGTCTGGTTTTCGGACGAGGCACATTTTCTGCTGTCAGGTTAACTCGAAAAAAATAACAGTTTTGGGATTGCACACACCCTGAGTTCTGACTCCAAAGGTTATTACACTCTGTGAAGTGCACAGTCTCGATCAGCATATCCAAACATAGCGTCATTTGGCCATTCTGGTTCGAGGGCGAAAATGAGCAGTCTGTGACACTTAACACCGATCATTATGTCCAGGTGTTTGGCAAGTTCTGAACAGCACTTTGTCGACGGAAAGGGTTGTCAGAGTCCTCCAGTGGTTCCAGCAAGATGGTACCCCTTACACCTAAACGAATCATTGGCATGGATACGGCAGCGTTTCCCTGACCGACTGATCAGCCGCATGTGTTGCCCGGACTGCTCGCTGCATTCACCGGACTTGTACCCCTAGATTTTTATCTGTTGAGACACCTTAAGGACAGGGTGTATATCAAACACCCCCAGACTATCCCTGACCTGAAGACAGCAATCACAGCAGCTATAAGAGCGATCCCGATGGCGGAATGCGGGAGGGTCACCGAGAACTTTGCCCACCGGATCTAAGTGTACGTGCAGCGCCTGGAGCTCATTTTGAGCACATTTTGGAGCGCCAGGGAAACAAGGGGTTTTGGTAGTACAGACTTGAAACGTTGGGAACCTCTGCTACATATGGTTGGTCTGATGTGGCTGAAGTTTTCTGTTGATCCAAATAAAACTTCGGAAGTTTTTCGACTTTTAGTGCTTATCGTGTTTTGTGTGATCCTGTATTTGAAATCTTAAATTGAATGTTTAGACATATTATGCTCCCTATAAATCCTTTAAAATACTCCAGAGAAACTGAAATTTGGAGAATATTTATTAATTTATGTCTAATATTTATTAATTGATGGCTAATATTTATTAATTGATGTCTAATATTTATTAATTGATGGCTAATATTGATTAATTGATGTCTAACATTTATTAATTGATGGCTAATATTTATAAATTGATATCTAATATTTATTAATTGATGTTTTATACCTAGTGTCAAAATTTGAGAAAAATCGGAAGTATCTGAGTTATCATAAGCTTCTACTTTTTTTTGCCTCTTAATTGAAACTAAATTAAACTACATATAGCTTAGATTACCCACCTTTACGCCATGCAGCTATGTTCTAAAATTCTTAATCATATACACAGAAGTATATAGGTATATCCACATACCTGACTTTATATAACGAAGGAGATACTCGATAAATAGCAGACACTTCAATACAAAATTAGTATTTTAAAGACAACTATTTTAAGACGCTGTAGGGTCTGTAGTTGGTCTTCATTGTTGCCACATTAATATGCGATAAGGATCCCAACTCTGAAGTCTAAAATCTTGCATTGCTATTTATTTTACCGCCTACGTTTTTGTACATATTTGTTATCGCTTATCAAGGCTAAAAGGCATCTTGAGTATAATGCTTTATGAGTTTCAAAGCTGGTGGATGAGACACAATCTTGAAAGGATTCGAGACGATAGGTCAAACTATGCAGAATTTGATTATCTAAGAAGACCGTTAAACAAGAATTTGACTCAAACACTAGAGATTGCACCTCAGTGGAGCACCTACCATGAAAATAACGATATAGTAGAGAAAGACTAGCAAGGTCTCTTCTGTAAAAAGAACTGAAGGGGACATCCCCACTAGATTTCTAAATCAATTGTATAGTCTCCCAAGTGTAGAGAGGATTGCGTCAAGAGTCAGATACTTTCTGGGGACGTATGATCCATTCTGATGAAATGTAATAGCCTAGAAAAGAAATACTTTTATTTTATTAGTGAATTAGCAAACGATGCAGTTTAACCAATAAGCATGTTAGTTTTATCATGTGTTCATAAAATTCGCTTATGACAAGGCATGAAGCTACTTGATGAGTTCCACAAACCTGCAGTTTTGTGAAAGAAGCTACTGGAATAAGAATATGTAGTACTAAGAGGGATCAGAACAGCAAAGTTTTGAAGACTCCTAGACAAAATAGTCAAACGAGCGGAAACAAATGATGCAGAGAATAAATGAGACAATTCTGAAAAAACACATGCCATAATAGTACTTATAGAAGCGACTGAGACTAACAACATTACTCTTGTGAGAGAGAAGCTGCAGAGAACAAGAACAATTGAGGCCAACCAAATTACCGATACGCTTCTCAACCTTATCAAGAACCCTCAAATTGGACACCATTTCAGCAGCTCATGTATGACAGCGGCACTCTATACATCTTAAGAATAGGGTCTGCTCATGAATATTCATATTTATGATAACGTTTCAAGATAAAAATGAAAAGATTCAATGAATGGGAAGCACTTGTTAGAAACGTGTAAACGATCTAAGCTATACGAAGCAAAGAAGACGAAACATCGATACGAGCAACACATTAGATTCTTTATGTCCATCAATCCGTACAATTAAATGGACATGGCAAGGTTATCGATTAGAGATCAGTTCGACTCATTTTCCGATAAGATCGATACGTTATTAGCCCTCAAGCGCTAGCCTGTCACCACCGGATGTGATTCGCGATTCTAATCTGTTCACACACACGGTTTACCATGAGTCTGTGGCGTTCAAGCATGCAACAAAATCGGGAGCATTCCATGCTATTGCACGTCGAAGACAATTTCCGGATGAGAATGTGAACTTTTTACACGATTTATAGCCGAGGCTGGAGCCTCATTTTTTTTAACAGACTATGTCACTGGATAATTTAATTTCAGGGGATGGTTGTGTTGAATCTTTGCCAAGTAAAAATAAAAATAAAAAATGTTTGTATATATATACATATATATATATATATATATATATATATATATATATATGGGAAGAGAAGGATGAAGGTAATCCGACGTGATGGTAAAATGAAAAAGGAAAACCAAAAAACTGGATGTTTTTTTATGTGTACATCAACGTTTCGTCTTTATTTATAAGACTTCATCAGGATGATGATATAGGGAAAAGATATCATGCAAGCACGGATACATGTAGGGTAGACATGTTGGGAAGAAAAATAAAATAAAATGAAAAATAATAGCAGCGTCTAGCTGGACGTCCGTACTTGTTAGAGAATGAAAAATGAGTGGGAGAAAAAAAGGGGAAGGGTGGAGGGAGCAAGGACTACTGTGGCTGGCGATGAGAGAAAGAGGTGGGGGATGAGCAGGGGTAAAATGGATGGCAGAGAGAGATTGGAGGAAAAGGGGGAGGGGGTGTCTGACCAGATGGCTGCGGTCAAGACCGAAGGGGAAGAGTGAGTTGGAACGTTTGTGTGTGTGGGGTGTGTGCAGGGAAATGGGGATGGGCAGAGAGGGAGGGGGGGGGCTGTGATCTCGGTGGATGGGCGAAAGCCATAGTCCCAGAGAGCGTTTGAAGAAAATGAGGGAATTTGAGAAGAGGCATGGGAGAAAACGGAAGAGAGGGGGAAGAGGGAGGATTTGTCGTGATAGGGTGTGAAATATTTGAAATATTTGGAAAATGATAGCAATGAGTGGGGGGTTGGAGTGGGTGGGGGAGGGGGTGATTGAAAGGGTGGGTGAGGAATATATTTGAAATATTTGGAACATGAGAAAGTTTATTTGGACTGTAGTATTAAAAATGTGAGGGAAAAAAAAAATGAGGAAAAAATAAGAGAAGATACAGGGAGAAAAGGGAAGGGTGTGGGTGAATGGAAGAGTGTCATAAGGTTAGAGATGAAAATAAAAGTTAGCCATGATCAGGCAAAAGACTTTGTTCAGTGAGGATGATCTTGCTTATTAAGGGTGATAGGTTAAAGAAGCCATTTCGCTGCTTGATAGTAGTGGAGGATGTGATGAGTGCAGTTTCCAATAATCTTCGCCGAGATTTGTTGTGGATGTGTTTAGTGATTTTGGCTTGTTCAAATTTGAATGCATGACCATATTCTAGAGCATGGGAGAAAAGTGCACTAAGAGGGTTGTTGTTTTTTATATCCCTTTTATGTTCATTTAATCGTTTCTTTAATTCACGTTGTGTTTCTCCCACGTAGAATTGATGGCAATCATTGCAAGGGACAGTGTATAAGCCGGCATGGGATGTGGGTGTTTTTTGGAAATGTCTGGATGTGTTTAAAGTTTGTTTTATGGATTGAGAAGTGGTTTGTACTATTGGAATGCCTAATTTGTTGAGCGTGTTGCATATGGATGTGTTATTGGAATGCGTGGGTAGGAGAAGGGGTCTGTCTATGAGAGAGGTGTTAGGGGTTTGATTTTTTTGTGTGGTGTTTCTGGAGAATATTTGGAAGGCTTTTTTCTTGGCATTTAATATGAAATGTGTGGGGTATTGCAATGTTTTTAGGGAATTAAAAATGTATTTTATTTCTTCATCTATGTGTGGGGGGCTACATATTCTAAGGGCGCGTAGGAAGAAGCCTATAATTATACCTGTTTTGATCTTGCTATGATGGTGGGAGTAGAAATGTATGTAGTCATTTTTGTGAGTGTTTTTGCGGTGTACCTTAAATTCTAGTTTATTGTTGGACTTAATTATAAGAGTATCAAGGAAGGGGATAGAGCCGTTTATTTCAGTCTCATGGGTGAATTTTATGGAGGGTTCTACTGTGTTGAGTTTATCCTTAACATGAATGATTTGTGTGTCTGTGGGGAGGAAAATTAAAATATCATCTATGTATCTAAAGTATTCGATGTTAGGAGGTAGTCTATATTTGAAAGGACCGGATTCTAAGAATTCTAAAAAGAGGCAGGCCAATAACGTCGGATTACCTTCATCCTTCTCTTCCCATTTTGTCGAAATGGAAAACCAAACCTTCCAGCAGAAGCTACGGAAATATAAGAACACACTATTCGCAGCCAACTCCCACAACAACAGGAGAAACTTTCTGCTGAGATGCATCGAAGAAAAGGTCATACCCGCAAGTACATTTACATTTCTAAAGCAATCGCACCACATTTTTCCTGACTACATTCAAACATATTTAACATCATCTGCAAACCTACTAAAACACAAGAGTTCACACCTTTTCCACGAGGCCAGAACATTGGGCATCAACCTCAAAAATAATAAAACAATACTGCCCAACACTATCGATAACATCACTAAATCCATCAAAAGATTCAATACACAACATACTACCAGACTAAACAACAAACTCAACAAACTTATCCAAAACAGCAAATGGAAAACTCTAGGACGTCCGGAACTCATAAACAACCTCACCACCTATAAACTTTCCAACATAGAAACTGAAGCTCTCAGTTTCGGTTTAAAATTCGCCACTGGAATACACTCTAACACCACCACCAACACAGTTCTAAAAAATTACAGACACACTGACACAGATTTCACCAAAGGCTTCATTCAAGGCATAATCTCAACTACCACCACTCTCCCTAATGACCCCGTCTTACCCAAGAGATACACAGACACTCTTAAACACCTAGCTAACAACAACAACATACTCATATCACCATCTGACAAAGGAGGGGGCATAGTAATCATGGACAAAAATTCATATATCAAAAAAATATCTACTCTATTATCCGACGAAAACATATACACTAAAACTGACCAAAAAACTATAGATAAAAACATAGAACATTTTAACAAATCTTTCAAACACCTAATTAAGAACAACAAAAAATGGGCATCAAACATTGAGTATCACCCTATCATTCCCACATTATACGGGCTCCCCAAAACCCACAAACCTGACACCCCCATGCGTCCAATTGTATCAAGCATAGGTAGCACCACACACAAAATCGCACGGGCCATAGCTAACATCCTCACTCCACTAATGGGTACCATCAGTCCCTCCCACATAAAAAATTCAGGCGACCTTCTCAGTAGAATAAAAAACATCAACGTAGAAAATAAAAATATACACAGCCTAGATGTAACTTCGCTCTACACTAACGTACCTGTAAAAAAATGCCTACACTTACTTCACACACATATAAAGAAAACAAAAACCGACCTACCTTTTCCCCCCAACATTTTTATAGAAATAATTAGACTCATCACTGACATAACATATTTCCAATTTAACGAAGTATTCTACAAACAAAAATTTGGACTCCCCATGGGCAACCCCCTTAGCGGTGTATTGGCCTGCCTCTTTTTAGAATTCTTAGAATCCGGTCCTTTCAAATATAGACTACCTCCTAACATCGAATACTTTAGATACATAGATGATATTTTAATTTTCCTCCCCACAGACACACAAATCATTCATGTTAAGGATAAACTCAACACAGTAGAACCCTCCATAAAATTCACCCATGAGACTGAAATAAACGGCTCTATCCCCTTCCTTGATACTCTTATAATTAAGTCCAACAATAAACTAGAATTTAAGGTACACCGCAAAAACACTCACAAAAATGACTACATACATTTCTACTCCCACCATCATAGCAAGATCAAAACAGGTATAATTATAGGCTTCTTCCTACGCGCCCTTAGAATATGTAGCCCCCCACACATAGATGAAGAAATAAAATACATTTTTAATTCCCTAAAAACATTGCAATACCCCACACATTTCATATTAAATGCCAAGAAAAAAGCCTTCCAAATATTCTCCAGAAACACCACACAAAAAAATCAAACCCCTAACACCTCTCTCATAGACAGACCCCTTCTCCTACCCACGCATTCCAATAACACATCCATATGCAACACGCTCAACAAATTAGGCATTCCAATAGTACAAACCACTTCTCAATCCATAAAACAAACTTTAAACACATCCAGACATTTCCAAAAAACACCCACATCCCATGCCGGCTTATACACTGTCCCTTGCAATGATTGCCATCAATTCTACGTGGGAGAAACACAACGTGAATTAAAGAAACGATTAAATGAACATAAAAGGGATATAAAAAACAACAACCCTCTTAGTGCACTTTTCTCCCATGCTCTAGAATATGGTCATGCATTCAAATTTGAACAAGCCAAA
>OY744535.1:73796547-73894047 GCA_963556195.1 Sepiola atlantica
TCTTCCAGATGTAAATTATCCGGTACCTTTCACGTCGTCTTTGCAGCGAGAACATTTTTGTCTTCTTCAGACATGACCAGTAGTTCCGATCAGCTTGAATTTTCCGTAGAAAGGACCACTGAATGGCTTCAAGCTTTTGGATGAGCCTAGGGCTACTTGGGTTCCACAAGACAGAACAGTATTCCAAAACTGGAATGACCAAGGATTTATACAGCGTGACCATTGCACGATATTCTCTGGTTTTAAATGTCCTCAGGATCCAGGCAATGAGGTTCTTGGCTTTTTCCACAACTTTGTTTATTTGATTGCTAAAAAGACAATCACTAGACATAGATACACCGAGGTCCTTTACTTCTTGCTTTATGTTTATCATTTTTCCAGTGCTTTAATGAATTTTTTTTTCATGATGAATCTTTTTAAAAATTTATGTTGCGATTACTCACTGTCGATCAAAAACAACAACGCATCGATTATTCAAATCGCTAGAACGCTAGAAATGGGAGTTTTTGCATGAATATGTTATAATGGATAAAACATTGGTCGGCAGTCAGCTGGTATGTGAAAGTCGAACAAAGCTGCCAGACATGCAAGCGTCAGCAAGCAAGGTTTTGTAATCTGTATTTTGAGAATGTGCAATGTATTTTATTCATCAATTACCATCAGAAAAGAAGAACGATAAATAGTGAATAATATTCATATATAGCATTAGTTACACGTTTTAATGACGAAATCAACCCAAAATGGGCATAAATGAAGAAGAAAGTGATATTTCACCAAGACAATGCACCGTATCACAAGTCCATCGAAACGATCGCAAAACTGTATTAATTGTACTTCGACTTGCTTGCCCACCACCACATTCCAAGATGTGGCCCTTTCAGCGACTACTAGCTGTTTGCAAACCTTATAAAAACGTACTAGGGAAACAGGTTTGGCTCCAATGAAGATAGGATTTCGGAAACATAGGTGCATTTTGAAGCCAAAGACATATTTTTCTACAAAAATACACCGAATTGTTAGAAAAGCGTAAGAATCAGTGTAATTAGTCACCGGTGATGTATATAAATAAAGTAGAATTTTGTTGATAAGTTGTGATGTAACTCGTCAGACCCGAGACTTATTGAATGATACGTTATGTATATATAAATACGGTATAATATCTTCCACTCGCTTAGTTTTATTAGCTCAGTAGGTAGAGTAGCGGACAATATCAACTATTGTCCAGGTTTCGAACATCGCGTGGTCTATCCACACTGATAAGCCGTACAGACAACGAAACACGTGTACGTATGATGATAACTACATATATATATATATATATATATATATATATATATATAATGTGTGTGTTTTTCGTTCAAGTTTAAAGTAAGAATTGAAATAAAAGCCAAATTAGCAATACAAGATTAATTTATTATTTTTTTTTTTTTCTTACATTAATCCTATCGATTACGGAATAAAATTCCTTCTTCAGGGGTGACCAGTATTGAGTCATTTTTTTTTTCTTATCAAAAAACAAGAATAAAGAAACTTATTTCTTTGTTAATTTGATAAACGTCTTTGATGGTACGACGTCATCGCCTTTATGTTATTAAATGGCGGGTAGGATTCAAAACCGGTGTCGAACGAGGGATGCGTTGGCTCGCTGTCGAGTAATGTGTGTGTTTTTCGTTCAAGTTTAAAGTATTGCATGGAAAGTTAATAAAATTGAAATAAAAGCCAAATTAGCAATACAAGATTAATTAATTTTTTTTTTTTCTTACATTAATCCTATCGATTACGGAATAAAATTCCTTCTTCAGGGGTGACCAGTATTGAGTCATTTTTTTTTCTTTTTCTTATCAAAAAACAAGAATAAAGAAACTTATTTCTTTGTTAATTTGATTAACGTCTTTGATGGTACGACGTCATCGCCTTGATGTTATGAAATGGCGGGTAGGATTCAAAACCGGTGTCGAACGAGAGTTGCGTTGGCTCGCTGTCGAGTAATGTGTGTGTTTTTCGTTCAAGTTCAAAGTATTGCATGGAAAGTTAATAAAATTGAAATAAAAGCCAAATTAGCAATACAAGATTAATTTTTTTTTCTTACATTAATCCTATCGATTACGGAATAAAATTCCTTCTTCAGAGGTGACCAGTATTGAGGCATTCTTTTTTTTTTTTCTTATCAAAAAACAAGAATAAAGAAACTTATTTCTTTGTTAATTTGATAAACGTCTTTGATGGTACGACGTCATCGCCTTGATGATATGAAATGGCGGGTAGGATTCAAAACCGGTGTCGAACGAGGGATGCGTTGGCTCGCTGTCGAGTAATGTGTGTGTTTTTCGTTCAAGTTTAAAGTATTGCATGGAAAGTTAATAAAATTGAAATAAAAGCCAAATTAGCAATACAAGATTAATTTTTTTTTTCTTACATTAATCCTATCGATTACGGAATAAAATTCCTTCTTCAGGGGTCACCAGTATTGAGTCATTTTTTTTTTTCTTATCAAAAAACAAGAATAAAGAAACTTATTTCTTTGTTAATTTGATAAACGTCTTAGATGGTACGACGTCATCTCCTTGATGTTATGAAATGGCGGGTACGATTCAAAACCGATGTTGAACGAGGGATGCGTTGGCTCGCTGTCGAGTAATGTGTGTGTTTTTCGTTCAAGTTTAAAGTATTGCATGGAAAGTTAATAAATTTGAAATAAAAGCCAAATTAGCAATACAAGATTAATTTTTTTTTCTTACATTAATCCTATCGATTACGGAATAAAATTCCTTCTTCAGGGGTGACCAGTATTGAGTCATTTTTTTTTTCCTGTCAAAAAACAAGAATAAAGAAACTTATTTCTTTGTTAATTTGATAAACGTATTTGATGGTACGACGTCATCGCCCCGAGAGTTGTGTTTCTTCTTTTTTAACTTGTGGACCATTGTTCTTCCCTCGACAATTTGTCAGTGGATAGACGACACGGCTAAGACGATGAAGACAGAGAAGAAGACCACGGAAACACAAAGTTGGGGTCGACGGTCGTCGTGTGGGACAACATGGTTCGACAACCTAATACATTTGATTTTCAGTTTATTAGCACTTCTTCCTTTGAAAACTAAGACATCATTGTTGCCAAAATATATAGGACAGTAAATATAATATTTGAAAATCCCCACCATTTGTATGACTAACTATACACATCTCTGAAAAATTCAGATGTTGCTTAAATACGGGTTATTATACTTCTTATCTTATTACATCACTTGGGCGCTAATGAGTTAATTAGTTCCTTGTGACACCAAACTAATGAATATAGTGTATTCTTTACAATAACCAGTGTGGTCCTTCCCGTAAGTATCCGATGTCTTTCCTGAAAGATTTCTAACTAGAAAAACACCGGGGAAACTAATGCCAACACCAGAATCATCTGATTCACACGAAAGAAGAAGAACCAGCTTTCAAAAAAATGTAATGCTTGTATGTGTACCTCGAGTAACATCCGTGTTTTAGTGAGACGCATGTTCAACTTATTTAAATACTCCAGATAACTTCACCACAAGATTGAAAACATAGAGTTGCCACTCATCACAGTTTGGAGTCAATCTTTCATCTGTCAGGAGCGGCATGTCCGTTTTAACCATTATCTTGTCGACAATCAGGAAACATGTCTGCACCACATTATCTCTTTTTTCATCCTACAATCAAACAGACGATTTGAGCCTTTTGTTTATACATTTAAAAGTTCACTACATCAGAAATCCGAGAGATAGTCCATAGAATTGTTAGAGTAAATACGGTAACGGTAAGTCACCGACAGAGGCTCTACTGAATCGGAAACTGCGATTACTGTAATATTCATCCAGCTGCATGAACTTATAACAAATCAAATACACAAATTGAACAACAGTTAAACAGTCATAATGTTGCAACAAGTCGCATATTCAAACCATGACAACAATTATTAGAAAAATGCAATGTCAAATATACGTGGTGATAAGATTACATCTTACGCCAAACCAAAAATAGTATTTACTGGATTCGAGATGCTAATAAATTACGACCCACATATCTCATAGAAACCAACATGCAAAATGATACTTTCTAACTGAAGATATTGTTGAACACGTAAGTGTTGCCTCAATAAAGTACTACAGTCAGGCATGAGAAAGGGTACTTGTCCAGATATTGACCCTAATTTCCGTGGCTGCCCGGCAGCAGCAAGCCGACAGCTAACGGAAGCGTCCGAGACCTGCCGAGTCGGCAGACGACAACAATGTAAGACGATGACTATACGTAAAGAAAAAGAAATGCATATATTTTTATACAAAAAATGAAATAAATGAACAAACCCATAGCTGAAATGAATACACTTTTTTTAAATTAGTTGTTAACCATTTTTTAAAAACTTTTTGTAGAAACGCTAACTTTTTTTTTTACTTTATTAAACCATTTTTTTTAACTAAAATAAACTGTATTTTTAAACTTTAAAACGCGAAAATAATAGAAACTGTTATTGCCCCCGTCGTCGGGTCCACGAAATGTTGGGCGTGATTCACAGTTAGGTGTCGATATCCATCCTCCTCTCCTAACCTGCTGTAAGCCCTCCAGCAATCGGAGACGACCGTGGTGGTCCCAGGGGCGACGTACTGTCTGATTATTGGAAGGAAGGTTTCGACATTTCTGTTTGGTACCGTCACCAGGAACCCCTCCTTCTCTGCGGGGTCGTATCCCCCCCGAAGACCCAGAGCGGCTGAAGAACACGGCCGACGTTGTTTTTCCTACGGTTGAACAGACTCTCATCTATCTCAACCGTATGCCCTGGGCCTCAGAGTCGTCTGGGGTTTCGCGCTAGGTGTTCGATGCACACCTCCTGCAGGAAATTTTTCCAGTCCACTTGCGTGGTTCGAGTACGCCGCATTCTTTTTGTAAGTTTTTCCCGGTCGCCATATCCTGGGACCACAGGTATATCATCTTTAAAATTGTTGCAATTTCTAGTTTTGACCGCGAAAAAAAACGTCCCCGATCGCAACGAAATCCAAGCCCGGCATTCCTGGGTGGGGCATCTCCAGGCATATTTCTCCGTCACAGTCTTTCGCGGTACTAGACCGCAAAGTCGGCCGCCGCCGCATCGCATAACTTTTGCCAGTAGAGCTTTGTGCTGGCAAAAGTTAATGCACTGCTCCGGAGAGGCAATTGTACGACACAGCACTTCGAAATTCATTTTCTATAATTGCCAAGCGTCTCTCCTTCAAATCGCGATCGTCTGCTTTTGACGCCAGCCTCGTTTTCGACACGGCAGGTCTAGGACGCTTCCGTTAGCTGTCGGCTTGCTGCTGCCGGGCAGTCACGGAACTTAGGGTCAATATCTGGACAATCGGGGGCTCAACTAAAGAGTTTATATAAGAGGTCAATTCGCAACAAAAACCGTGTGAATCCAATACAGGTCATCGGACAACAAAACCATTAGTAGCACAAAGCTCTAAAAGGAGGTATTAGATTGATAACAAATTCCATCTAGATAAAATGTTCAATGAAACTAACACTTTAAACCAAACGTCATCGCTCTTGCCAAAATAGTTTTGAATTATATTTTATCTGCTTAAGTAAAGACGAAAATTAAAATGGAAGAAATCGGCTAAGTACAACCAATTGAAGCTCATCGTTATCGTAGTTATTATTTCAGTTCAAAATCGTTAATACATGAATTTTAACTTTTCAGATACATAGAAGCGTTTTCATCCATTTATTTCTTCATATTTGCGTCTTACAACTTATTAATAACTTCACAAGAACCCACATATATTTAACATTCTGGTGTATTTTTACGAAATGAAATTTAGAAGATCGAAAAGAAAATATACTCAAGAAGATTTGGCGAAATTAGCCATTTGAAATAGGATTTCGAAATTTATTTTATTTTACGCAATTGCATTTCGAATTAAATAAATATTCAACTAATCTATATAATAACAGTTAACATACCGACATGCAAAATGATACTTTCCAACACATCATGTATCCGCCTCGTTTCAATAATCACGTCTGAAATTTACTTTTTTATAAAAAACGTAGGCTTAATCTAAATTATATCTGATTATAATAAAAAAGGAAATAAATTATCACGTATGTAAATTTAATTTCATAAATAAAGAAGGGGAGGCATACACTTAATACTAATTGATAATGATAATAAAGACAAAAGAAAATAATTTGTCTTTGTTTATTATCGATTAGTCTTATCTTCTTATCAATCAATAATAGGAATTCATCATGATAATAAAAAGAACGGAAGTAATGCCCTCATTATTTTTAGTAGTATTGGTAGTAGTAAAATTATTATCATTAGTAGTAGTTGTATTAGTAACTCAATGTTGTCTTCTTTTACAAATCAATAAGTTTTATCTTCTTATTAATTAGTTTTGTCTTCTTTTCCTAATCGATTAATTTTATTTTCTAATCAAACATATTCGTCTTTTTCTGATCTTCTTATCAATCAATTTTGTTTCTTTTTTGTTATCGATTAGTTGTACTTTCTTATCAATATTTTTTTCTTTTTATCATCGATTAGTTTTTTGTTCTGTTCAATTAGTTTTGTTTACTTATCGATTAGTTTCGTTTCAATGATTGCAAGTAGTAAATAATAATTTAATTTCGGAACTAGATAAAAATAAATTTCGAATCTGTGAATAATAATGTGTAATTATAAAAGGTCTTTTGATCCCGGAGAAAAACACGAACACTTTTAGTTGTCTGTCACCTTTATAAATATCGATATTGTGAAATAGTATTTGTAGATCGAATGCGGTCAAAAGTCGATTATGATTAATCTTAATATCTGGCAATAGCAATATTTAGTCGTCAGTTTTTTGTTAAACCGGAGGTTTCTACGTATGTCTAAATTACGTTAGAAATCAGAAACTTCTATTGGAAGTTAAAGATTATATATAACGCTACGTGTTCAACCTATTGTGTCATTGACAGGAAGTTATCAGTTACACGTAGCGGATTCGCTGATAAAATCTTTCGTTTCTTTAGGAAAGAAATGGTTGTGTTTTGGACATCTTATCCCTTCTTCTATATAGGATGGGTTGAAGAAAGTCACAGATTATATCATGTATGAATAGTGTATATTATCAAAGCAAAAACACTCCGTAAAAACTGCTCAACCCCTAAACATTAAATTGCTATAATTATTAATAACTTTTCAATCAGCTGCAAGAATAGAAAACGAGAAACGAAAAGAAGAAACCAAAAGGATTTATGATGCTATATCACAACTATGACAGCCACCAGTGTCACTACTGCTGGCAAATACCACTGCCGATTGAGTCGATTACTTACAACGTGTCGACGACACTTCGGCTATATATTGTCGATGAGAGAACAAGGCGATATGTGCTCGGTTCGAAGGAATTGTTTACGGAAGATTACAAACAGCTTATTAGTGATAGATTATGTTACGAGAGTTTTATTGGACAGAATCAGTTTAGGTTGGACCGACTTCACAAGAATCAAATCCGCCCTTACTTCCAAACGAAAACCATAGAAAATCAAAGTGAAACTCTATAACTTACGTCAGAAAATAGAAACTTACTAAAATCACACCATGCGCTTAATTACTGATCATAATCTATCGGATCATATCAGTATTGCAGAGTTACAAAAATTCAATGGCATCCCATCAATATCCTTTGTCATCAAATGTAAAGTCTTATTCGGCCACATGAAGCGTCTAATATAGGAGCTATACAAAATATGTGTTGAAAGCATGCTACAAGGAGGCCGGTCGAAAAGTAGAAAAAAAAAAAGATGGATACACAACGTTTGTGAGTAGACGAACATGAACATGAAACACGTTAACATATTGGCTAAAGATCGTAAGGTTTGGACCACACTCAGCCATTTTAGTGTGTATTATGTAACCAACGGAGAAAACGTTTAATAATAAATGAAGAGTTCGAACGCAAAGCGCGATAAATCCAATTCGTTTAAATTGAGGCCTTAAACAATAAAAACACGAATATATTAAATCTAGACTTCGAATGAAAGTTGATTTTAATTGAAATCAAAGAGGAATTATTTCGGTATCCTATTATGTAACACATAGTTTTGGGGTGTCGTCGAGTGTTGAAATGCAACACTTTTTGTAGAGACAGTGTCGTAGTTTTCAAAATGGCGTTTATCGCGTTTTGCATTCGAACTCTTCAAATGTTACCAAAATGATCATGAAGACAGATGTGTCAGATGGCTTCCATATGTTCTTTCCCCCTATGAGGATGAGTTGGGTGAAGATCCAAGTGGTATTATGTATTGTATATTGTAAATGATTAAGAAAAATTTCAACATTGTTTAACTGCAAATTTTAGTGTTATCGTTTTCCTTATATTTTACAACCGCTGTTATTAAAACGATAAAGATTTAGACTGCATGAAGAGGAAGAAAGGAAATAAAGAGAGCCAAGCAGAGAAATGTTGGATGATATATCTTAACTATTGCTATTACTATTAGACGACGACTCTGCCCACTGGGCAAACTACTTACAACGTTTCAACGATGCTACAGCTATTATCTCGGTTTGAAGTTATTTCCTACAAAACCTCACAAATAGCTTATAAATAACAGCCAACTTTACAGGGGTCTAAGTGGGTTTCTGCATGCTATCACTGCTCGTGTTCGGTATAACTATTTCGAACCAGCCCCTTTTACTCACAAGCTTTTGCGGATCTAGCTGAACCAATCAGAGTATCGGCACGTTTAGTGGGGTGCATAGATGAATGGGACCGATGGCAGGCCATCGAGTGAACAATATTTAACTAAAAGAAAATAATCCACCCAAGAAATGCGCTTATTTCAAAATATTAATGTCTTCTTGGATCTAAGATTCTATGCTGTAATTATGACCCAGTTGGGATTTTTTAAAATTAATGTTCATACCAGATGGTGTACCTCATGATCAATGATCTTTGCCGCTATTCGAATGACCATGCAAAATCAAACCACAATCATTATATTGATAAGTTCCTTCAATGCTTTATTTGTTTATATTTTATTTATTTATTTAAACACCTTGGTTGATATTTAGCATTACAATTTTCATTATTATATAACAACCACTATTTTTTCATATTTAATCTTTTGTATTCTTACAGGTGTTTCTTGGCAGATTGAGACAAACATTACAGTTAAGTATCCTATCTGTCAATCTTCACAGAATATTAGTAGGTGTATTTAATATATATATATATATATATATATATATATATATATATATATATATATATTATTTTTTCATATTTAATCTTTTGCATTCTTACTGGTGTTTCTTGACAGATTGAGACACATGTTACTGTCAATCTTCAGAGAATATTAGTATGTGTATTGAATATATATATATATATATATATATATATATATATATATATATATATATATATATATATATATATATATATAAAATCTTTTGAATTCTTACAGGTGTTTCTTGGCAGATCGGGACAAACACTACAGTTAAGCATTCTGAGAAGACTAGGAAGTCGAAATCTATAATATAAAAGGCAGTTGTCTGTATGTTTGTTTGTTTGTTTGTTTGTCTGCTTGTCTGTTTGTCTGTCTGTATGTCCAGCTACTCTTCAAAAACTACTCGGCAAACTGTCAACAAGTTGACATCTTTAGGACCGGACAACACCTGGGAGCATAATATCTCAACATTACAAAAAAAAATGTTGCTGCGGGGTCAACGGGGCCAGTTTTCGGGGGCGGGTCTGGTTTTTTAAAACTTTTTCAATGTTGTTTATTAGTAATTTTGCAATCAGCCAATGTATTCATGTAACAACTTGATAAAAATGCTGACTCACCGAACATCCCCCATAATCCCTTGCCGGATGCACCCGGTCTTGCCCTAAATTCTGTCCGGTTGTATCAGGTCATCCCATAACTTCTGTCCGGATGTATCAATAACAGTGAAATAAGGGTTGCTCAATCACATCCTCACCTAGCAACCTAAACTTATTTCTTTTAAAATTAAAATAATTCTTTGGGGGGAGGGGGCGTTTGAGGGGGGATTATCAATAACTTCCTCCTGCAGTACAGGAACCGGGGGTGCTTATACAAATTAGGACCCGGAGGCTTCTGAAGTATAGGGACCGGGGGCGGGGGTTGCTTCTGCAGTATAGGCACGAGGGGGGCGCTTCTACAGTATAGGACCCAAAGGGCTTCTGCAGTATAGGGGCCAGGGGTGCTTCTACAGTATAGGGACCAGGCGTTCTTCTACAGTATAGGACCCAGAACCAGAGGTGTTCTACAATATATGAGCCGGATGCTTCTGCAGAATAGGGACCATGGGTGCTTATGCAGTATAGGGGCCAGGAGTGCTTCTACAGTATAAGACCCGACACCGGGGGTGCTTCTACAATATAGGACCCGGAGGCTTCTGCAGAATAGGGACCATTGGTGCTTGGGCAGTATAGGGACCAGTGGTGCTTCTACAATACAGGACCCGGAGGCTTCTGCAGTATAGGCACCGGGGGTGCTTCTACAGTATAGGCCCCAGAGGCTTCATCAGTATAGAGACCGGCTGTGCTGCTGCAGTATACGGACCATGGGTGCTTCTGCAGTATAGGGACAGGGGGTGCTTCTGCTGCTTCTACAGTATAGGACCCAGCCCCTGGGGTGCTTCTACAGTATAGAACCAGGAGGCTTCTGCAGTACACGGACCGAGGGGTTCTTCTAGAGTATAGGGACATGGGGTGCTTCTACAGTATAGGGCCCAGCACCGGGGGTCTCCTTTCAATATAGGACCCAGAGGCTTCGGCGTTGTCCGGGAGAAAAGTGCTAAATGTCATAGATAAAGCTACTCTAGTGATAGGTTTGTATGATATTTTAACGCCATCTACGTTTCTCTTCGGACTATTATGCAGATGAAAAGGAGGGGGAATCGGTAAAAGTAGTGCTCTGGAGCCCTCCTTGATTTTCTAAATACTCGGCGTTGTTCGGGAGAAAAGTGCTCAATATCCTATTTTGCTTGCGGAGAGGAGGAGGGAGAGCCCCGGGAAACGCCGGGTACCCCTGCTAGTTAATTATTAATGCTGACAGTTCCAATGTGTATGTGAATTTTTTTTTTCTATGTTCTAGTCTTGCTCGGTTTTCTACATTGAGCTCTCTTACTCGGATTTCCTACGAAAATTATTAACTTTTACACACGCACACACACACTACCAGCCGAATGACAGAGGGGGTCAGTTACGTTTCTGTAGTTAACAGAAAAAAGAGGTAATATGTATTGTAAGATGATTACAAGTCTGCCGATTGGTCGAAAATTACTTTCATGACTTCGAAAAATAAAACTTAGTTACTTGTTTTAAACTGGACTTGTAGTTTTGTTTGGAAGGAGAATCGTTCTGTTGCTGCACGAACTGAGATTAGACGACTCGCTTAAGTATTTAGCAGCGATTTAAGAACATCACAAGAAGTGGACGATCACGGTCTGTGCAGTGACAAACACAAGCACATCTAAGTTCGACTTCTCTGTGTATAACACTTAATTCAAGGATTCCCCCGACCCACAAGTTGACTTTTGTATGATAGAAACTAATCATCAAATACGCTAACAAATGAAAGCGTTTTTATTCAATTAAAAGGAAACAACAACAAAGCCAATTCAGATTAAGCGAAAACCTTTCATGTATTCCATCCCTTTGAAAAAGCAATATTTGTGAATAAAAGGACTTCTCGCGATCAAACCGACAAAGAATACAATCGATCCGCTTGCCGATATCGAAGCAATCGTGTAAAACAACGCCCTGCTTCACACGTTCTTGAAATAAATTACCAAGTTTCAGCGACGCCTCCAAGACTTGAAGATGTGTCTACGCCTCTCAGTGAGAGGCTTATGCAGTCGGTCGATAACAGTTCAGTTTGAAGTGGCATTTGTAATGCTTAACGCGTAGATTGAATGAGTGTGTTAGCAATGTTTTCTATTTTATTTTTTTGGTAGAGAAAAATAAGAATATCTTTTAAGTACCTAAAAAATGTTTATTTTTGTATTCTATATTTATAAGGTACTGTTTCTAAGAACTAAGGACACTACTTAAGGGGTTGCCAGTGGGTAAGCCGAATTATTGTCTGTAGCAAACCACGTTGAATTTGAAGAAATTGAGGCAAGTGATGCTTTTACATATGTCGATGATGTCCGCAATGGGAAAAGAAATGTATTATATAGCCTTTTCTTATAAAGGTGATCATAGATATGTGTGAAAGTATCACTTTTCTCACTTCTTGGGTTTGATCGCATTTAAAAAAATAGATAAGAGTGCTTGGGTTAGTTGAGCAAGCAGGATCAGTTGCATGGAAAGGCCAATGGAAATATAGGAATATAGATTTGAGGGAATGGAGGGTAAATACATACCTGACGAGAAATTGGTTAGTTTCGAAGTTAATTTCTAAACGCAACCTAACACATGCCAGCATGAATGACAACATTTTTGTTGACTTGTCACACTTGTACGACAAAAACCCTTTTCGTTTGTCTGTCACGCTTAAGTTTGAAAGAGTATTTTATTTGACTTATCATGCTTGTTTTTAATTGCATTTCCGTTTGTCTGTCACACTTCAATCTGAAATAGCATTTTCGTTGTCCTGTCACATTTGTTGGAAAAAGAATTTTCGCAAGGCTGTCATGCTTAAGTTTAAAATAACATTTTCACTTTTCATACTTGTTGGAAATAGATTATTCGTGAGTTTGTAACGCTTAAATTAAAATAGCATTTTCGTTAATCTGTCACACTTGTTCGAAAACTAATTTTCATGAGTAAGTCACGCTTAAGTTTAAATTGCATTTTCGTTGATCTGTCACACTTGTTCGAAAAATAATTTTCATGAATCTGTAACGCTTTAGTTTAAATTGCATTTTCATTGATCTGTCACACTTGTACGAAAAATAATTTTCATGAGTCTGTAACGCTTAAGTTTAAATAGCATTTTGGTTGATATGTCACACTTGTCTGAAAAATAATTTTCATGAGTCTGTAACGCTTAAGTTTAAATCGCATTGTTCTTGATCTGTCACACTTGTTCGAAAAATAATTTTCATGAGTATGTCATGCTTTAGTTTAAATTGCATTTTCGTTCATCTGTCACACTTGTACGAAAAATAATTTTCATGAGTCTGTAACGCTTAAGTTTAAATTTCATGTTCGTAGATTTGTCACACTTGTTCGAAAAATAATTTTCATGAGTCTGTAACGCTTAAGTTTAAATTGCATTTTCGTTGATCTGTCACACTTGTTCGAAAAATAATTTTCATGAGTCTGTAACGCTTAAGTTAAAATAGCATTTTCATTGATCTGCCACACTTGTTCGAAAAATAATTTTCATGAATCTGTCACGCTTAAGTTTAAATAGCATTGTCGTTGATCTGTCACACTTGTTCGAAAAATAATGTACATGAGTCTGTAACGCTTCAGTTTAAATTGCATTTTCGTTGATCTGTCACACTTGTTCGAAAAATAATTTTCATGAGTATGTAACGCTTAAGTTTAAATTGCATTTTCGTTGATCTGTCACACTTGTTCGAAAAATAATTATCATGAGTCTGTAACGCTTAAGTTTAAATAGCATGTTCGTAGATCTGTCACACTTGTTCGAAAAATAATGTTCATGAATCTGTCACGCTTAAGTTTAAATAGCATTTTCGTTGATCTGTCATACTTGTTCGAAAAATAATTTTCATGAGGCTGTAACGCTTAAGTTTAAATCGCATTGTCGTTGATCTGTCACACTTGTCTGAAAAATAATTTTCATGAGTCTGTAACGCTTAAGTTTAAATTGCATTTTCGTTGATCTGTCACACTTGTTCGAAAAAATAATTTTCATGAGTCAGTAACGCTTAAGTTTAAATTGCATTTTCGTTGATCTGTCACACTTGTTCGAAAAATAATTTTCATGAATCTGTAACGCTTTAGTTTAAATTGCATTTTCGTTGGTCTGTCGCACTTGTTCGAAAAATAATTTTCATGAGTCTGTAACGCTTAAGTTTAAATTGCATTTTCGTTGATCTGTCACACTTGTTCGAAAAATAATTATCATGAATCTGTCACGCTTAAGTTTAAATAACATTTTCGTTGATCTGTCACACTTGTTCGAAAAATAATTTTCATGAGTCTGTAACGCTTAAGTTTAAATTGTATTTTCGTTGATCTGTCACACTTGTTCGAAAAATAATTTTCATGAGTCTGTCACGCTTAAGTTTAAATAGCATTTTCGTTGATCTGTCACACTTGTCTGAAAAATAATTTTCATGAGTCTGTAACGCTTAAGTTTAAATTGCATTTTCGTTGATCTGTCACACTTGTTCGAAAAATAATTTTCATGAGTCTGTAACGCTTAAGTTTAAATCGCATTGTCGTTGATCTGTCACACTTGTCTGAAAAATAATTTTCATGAGTCTGTAACGCTTAAGTTTAAATTGCATTTTCGTTGATCTGTCACACTTGTTCGAAAAATAATTTTCATGAGTCTGTAACGCTTAAGTTTAAATAGCATTTTCGTTGATCTGTCACACTTGTTCGAAAAATAATTTTCATGAATCTGTTACGCTTAAGTAAGAAATAACACTTGCGTTTACATGTCACACTTGTTGGAAATAACATTTTAGTCAGTCTACCGCACTTACGTTTGAAATATAATTTTCGTGTGTCTTTATTACTTGTAAAATAGCATCTTCGTGAGTCTGTCACGCTTAAGTTTAAAATATTTTTTGTTGTTTGCACACTTGTTAAAATAGCATTTTCGTCAGGTTGTAACGTTAAGAGGGAAATATCATTTTTGTTCATCCGTCGCACTTTGTAGAAATATCATTTGTGTCAGTCTGTCACGCTTAAGTTTAAAATAGCATTTTCGTTAATCTGTCGCACTTTGTAGAAATATCATTTTCGTTAATCCATCGCACTTTGTTGAAATATCATTTTCGTCAGTCTTTCACGCTTAAGTTTAAAATAGTATTTTCGTTGCTCTGTCGCACTTTGTAGAAATATCATTTTCGTTTATCTGTCGCACTTTGTAGAAATATCATTTGTGTCAGTCTGTCACGCTTAAGTTTAAAATAGCATTTTCGTTAATCTGTCGCACTTTGTAGAAATATCATTTTCGTTAATCCATCGCACTTTGTTGAAATATCATTTTCGTCAGTCTTTCACGCTTAAGTTTAAAATAGTATTTTCGTTGCTCTGTCGCACTTTGTAGAAATATCATTTTCGTTTATCTGTCGCACTTTGTAGAAATATCATTTTCGTTTATCTGTCGCACTTTGTAGAAATATCATTTTCGTAAGTTTAAAATAGCATTTTCGTTGCTCTGACACACGCGTTAAGTGGTATGTCACGGTTAAGTGTGAATATAATTTATGTTGGTTTGTCATGCTTTTAATACAGAGATTTAATTGAAGGACTTATTTATAAGCGAATTTGTCCGGCGCACGGTAAGTCATGCTTAAGTGTTAAATAGCGAGTTCGTTATTCAGGATTTAAGCGTGACAGACTAATGCATTGGTCTGTCATGCTTAATAGATCAATATCATTTTCATCGCTTAAGGCGTAGAATGAATGGGCGCAACTTATAATCTGATCTTCCTTCCGAATCTGTGGCGGCTTATAGTTTTGCAAAAGATCATCCGCCGTTAATGATTTGCCTGGCGACGCGATTAATGCGTATGGTTTTGTATCGTTTGATTAGTCCGGCCGGATCTCCCACCATTACCGCTCGATAACGAGACAGTATACGGAAATTGTAACACACACAACAGTTTTATCCTCTTGGATAACTCATGTGAATTGCGATTTAAATATCTCCGATCATTCGAGCATTATGTGGCTGAGCTTGAGATATCCTTGGTGACGCTTATGCATTTTAGTTGATCTGTCACGCTTAAATTTTTAAATATAATGACACAATTCTTGCATTTCCCATGATGCCTCTTACATTAAAAAAAATAACAATCTTTTGTAAGACATATAATTAGATAGAAAATAGTTAGAATTTTAGATTTGTTATTAAACAACACCCACAGTGTTCAGAATACCATTACTGAGCACCCGGGGCTTGACGAAATTTAAAGCAAGCCGAGCATCTATTAACCTAATTAAAAACGCGTACAACAAAAATACTAATTTTCCGTTTTTACGTGACATAAATTATAGATTGTGTTATCGCGTAATCTTTTAAACACGTTTCAATAAGATAAGAAACTACAAAAATGACCATACATTTTCTATTTTTAAGAGATGATACCGAAATGGTCACACACAGAACAGTTTTCACGTATTATATATTTCATGTGACTTGCGATGTATATATTCTAGATAATCCTTGCATGATGAAGCTAAGTTTGAGATATCCTTAATCACGATTATGTGTGAAATAGTATCTTCGTTGGTCTCTCAAGCTTAAGACTTACATACAATGTTACAATTCTGATGAAAGGGAAACAACTCTCTAATATTTATATAAAGATGTAAATCCTGAAGAAGTCTTACAAATAAAGACAACACGTTGATGAATATATTAAAAAAAAACATCCTTTTTGGTTTTTCCTTTTTCATTTCCCAAATATATATATATATATATATATATATATATATATACATATATATATATATATATATATATATATATATATATATATATATATATAATATTAATATAATATATAATATAACATATAACATATTCATATATATATATATATATACACGGCACAATCAGGTTGACAAACCGGTTCCCGTTAGATCACCGAAGTTAAGTTGACCATTTGGGAATACCAGGTGCTGTATGTGCTCTCTGCTTATCTCGGCATTGTTTCCAGTCGTCTTGTATTACTACTTGCCATTGGAATCAAGCAATGCCGACTCAGGAGAGCGGTTGTTGGGATTGCGCAACCCTTGCAATTACAAATTCACGCGCGGGCAGCCCCAGGTAGGGCCCTCATACGACGGGAGAGTCCATCATATATATATATATATATATATATATATATATATATATATATATATATATATATATATATATATGTGTGTGTGTGTGTATATATTAAGATTCCCAGCACTTCTTCCCCAAGACACATTCTCGTTACACTAAGTATATTAGTAAACGCATCAGTTGTTTTCCACAATTCTATTCTGGCCTATCGGAAAATGTCTCTCTTTTAATAGTAATACCTAAAATAGATTGTATTAATATTAAACATATTTCCATGCTAAGTATTTCAATCTAAGACTATCTCGTTTTGCATGTTGTGGCTATTCAATACCTTATAGCTTATCAACAATCAACAATATTTCAACTTATCACGAGCATTCCGTACTACATCAATTAATTCATGCGACATTGATGCTCACGTCCAAAACATAATGTGATCGCTGTGGAAAAAACAGGATCTAAAGGTCTCATTTCTCCTTGCTCCTCTAACATAAACGGGAGATGAACATTATAATATTCTTTAAAACGGTGAATTGACAAATCAAATACAGATTTTCTTTTTTGAAATAAAATATTATTTATTCAAAATTCAAATTTTCGATTGATAAAATAACATTCATCAGGAGGATGCTGACAATTTTTTTTAAGCGACATGTTGCCACTTAGTCCTGAACTTCTTTTCTTATTGAAGTCTAGTGTATTATGTCCGATTTCAGTGTAAGTTATGAGAAAAATATTTTCACTGTTTGAATGCATTTAAATTTGTAATTTTAAAAACGGTAAAGAGACCAATCCAATACAGATTTTTTTAAAATAGAATATTATTTATTTAAAATAAAAATGTTCGATTAATGAAAGAATCTTCATCAGGAGGATACAGAAAATATTGTTTTCTTTTGTTTAAGGATGAAAAGTATACGTATGTAGATAAAAAAAAATATTTATAATTATTTGTTTCCCATAAATATTAGCTGGGCTCTGTAGTGAGCAGCTATCACCGTGGCTTCAATGCAATGGACCTTTCAATAGGCGATAACTTTATGACAGCTGTCTAAGAATAGAATTACTTTCTCGCTGATTTGCTGAGTTTTTGACAACGGCCGTGTGGTCTAAGACGTTGGAATTTGAGTTTTCCGGGGTTCGAGTCCAGCGAACGGTATGCATCATTTTTCTCTACACTGACGATTCCCGTAAGGATGAAACATGTATGTAGATAAAAACAAGTATTTATAATTACACCCCTCCCCACACACACACACACACACACATATATATATATATATATATATATATATATATATATATATATATATATATATATATATATATATATATATATATATATATGAAGAGTTCGAACGCAAAGCGCGATAAATCCAATTCGTTTAAATTGAGACCTAAAACAATAAAAACACGAATATATTAAATCTAGACTTCGAATGAAAGCTGATTTTAATTAAAATCTAACAGGAATTATTTCGGTATAATATAATGTAACACATAGTTTTGGGGTATCGTCGAGTATTGAAATGCAACATTTTTTGTAGAGACTCTTCCGTGATTTTTAAAATGGCGTTTATCGCGTTTTGCATTCGAACTCTTCAATTATATATATATATATATATATATATATATATAAAACTGAATGTCTGTATGTTTGTGTGTGTGTTACTTATAGAAAAAAGTTAGAGAATATAGATAAAATATAAACATTTATTCTGATGTAAAATGCACAGAGTAAGTTGATGGGCGTATTGCCGAATCTCAAAGCCCACCGCTCTGGGGTCTGGGGCAGATTTCATCGGGGGGTCGTTTTTAGTTATGTTTTATTCTATTTTATAGTAATTAGAAAATGCTGAGTTATACTTTGCTTTAATTACGTAATACTCTGAGATAACTTTTAATTTTATTTAACGTTTCAATTCTATTTACATGGAGGGGGGGGGGGGTAAGAAACTATGCGAAGGTCCACCACTAGCCGCCACAGCCCGCCACTTTGTACGTCCACAAATACATGTACATGTACACTGTATAATATCTTATATAAGAAACGTATTCGGTGTTGTCCGGCAAATTATACCTCAAGTACATAAAACAATTCATTGTTTTTAATGAAATTCATTTGTTAAAGGATAGCTAAGGAAGAACGATAACTCACGTGTAAAAACACAATTTAGGTTTGTTTAAAAAAGGTTAGAGAATATTTAAAAAAAGTGTATTCTTAAGTAAAATTCGCAGAGTTAGATGACGGGAGTATTGCCGAATCTCTAAACCCACCTCTTAGGGGTCTATGGGGCAGATTTCATCAGGAGTGGGTCGTTTACAGCTATTTTACATTCTATTTTATAGTAATTTTTATATAAAGATGTTACACACACTCTTTACTTTCTACTACTTTGTTTTTATCGCACCGGGCAACCCCGGGTAGCCGTGCTAGTATATAATAAA
The DNA here is from genome assembly GCA_963556195.1 of Sepiola atlantica. NCBI lineage: Eukaryota > Metazoa > Mollusca > Cephalopoda > Sepiida > Sepiolidae > Sepiola > Sepiola atlantica. The sequence continues at coordinate 73,815,946 of OY744535.1, forward strand.
GTGAAGGTATTAACATTTAATGAGTTTTAAACATGAGTTCATTATGTAGTATCATTTTTTTTATTTTGCTGTTGAAATTTTTATGTAACACGTGTTTCGAGCATGATCTGCTCTCTTAAAGTTTGAAAAATATGTGTTTAGTTTTTGTTTAATTTGTTAAAATTTAGTGTCTGTGTGCGTATATATGCGTGTGTGTGTGTACGTTCCCTTTCTTTCTTCGAGCCATCAGTATAATTCAGGAGATGCTATTTCAGTTGATTGAAGCATGTCATTTGTTTAGTTAGTTTTTTTCACATACACTTAGGAGTATCCGAAATTTATAAGGGATTGTGTATTTTTCTAAGGATCCCAGTATGTTATGTGTGTATGTATGTGTGTGTGTTTATGTGTGTGTCTGTGTGACGTGTCTGCAGGTTTAACTAAGTGTATCTCTTTTGGGTTAATTATGTGGGTTCGTATGTGCACATGTATGTGTGCGTATATATGTTTTTGTTTACACATATACTTGCATGCACTCACATTCATTTTCATATGTATGTATATATGTGCTCTAAAGTTTGTGTAATTCATTTGTGGGTGGAATTACACAAACTTTTTAACAGAAATTCTGTTAAGGTCAGCTATTCCACTGCCCCTTCAATAAGAAAAATTATCTCTGCAGAACCCAAAACAATTACAAACGCAGGCTGCTCATGCCAAGACAAAAACAACTGCCCCCTGGAGGGAAATTGCAAAATCGATTCAATCATATATGAAGCAACCGTCACAGACCAGAATACCAGTAATGCAGAAAAATATATTGGGATGACGAAGGGAAACTTCAAACAAAGGCTATACGCACACAGAAACTCCTTCAGATACAAAAACAAGGCTAATACGGCACTCGCGACCCGAATATGGCAGCTTAAAGAAGAAAATACACCCTTCACCATCAAATGGAAAATAATTGAGAGAAAACCATCCTTCTCTCCAGCCATAAACAGATGTCCTCTATGTGACGCTGAAAAATACCACATTTCAAAGGCCATCATCGATCCGAATACAGCCTGTTTAAATCTCCGCGATGAAATATTTAGGGGGTGTATCCACAAGAGACAAGCATTACTTATAAACTGGTCTGACCGATTCACATAATGTCTAACTACCCCCCCCTCTACTAATATAAACACAATAAAAACGAACAAACACCTCATCAACCTATATCCACTTAAATTTCAAGAGCAAAAACTCCGACCTTCACAAAAATACAAAAATATTTAATTTATTTATCAGTCACTAGATTACTCTACAAATCCATTTAAACAAACTATATCCACATAAATTCCAAGAGCAAAAACTTCGACTTTCACCAAAATACAAAAATGCAAAAATATTTAATTTATTTATCAGCCACTAGATTAATCTACAAACCCATTTTAACAAACTCAAACATTTCATATTTCCAACTAAGTTACCTCCCTTAGATCCGAATTTCTTCATTAAAATCACTCCAATCTGGGGAAAAGTTTTTTAACACATTAACGTTTTTTTAGAACGCATACCTTCAAAAATATAACGGCTAATGATACAAATTCATAATTTGGCTCACGGGAATTTCAGAGAAACTCTTTCTTTATTTTTGTTTTTAATTTTTAAATTTTTAAAATTTTAAAATTTTAATTTTTAATTTTTAATTTTTAATTTTTAATTTTTAATTTTTAATTTTATTTTTTATTATTATTATTTTTTAATCTTTAAATTTATTTTTAATTTATTTTTATTCATTATGTTTTTATTCTTTCTTTCTTTCTTTCTTTCTCTCTCACTCTTTTTTATTCTCTACATTTTTTATTCTCTATATTTTTTTATAATTTTTTTCTTCTTCTTCTTTTTATACTCTTTCTCTTTTTTTATTCTTTTATTCTTAGTATTGAAATGTTTTTATATATATACGTTTTTTTTATATTTATTTATATATATATTTATATATTTTTTCATATATATTTCATATATTTTTTATTTTTTTTATTCCCTTTTTTATTCCCTTTAATCTTGAATTCCCTCGTGCTTTAAATCTCAACGGTCTTATTACACTAAATTTAAATTTAAACAAACACACACAACACACTGAGCAAATAACGCGTCCCAACAAGAGTGTCATGTGACCTCACATTTCCAAAACAGATGACAACAGAAGCTGAAGAGAGCCGGATGGGTAAGACCTTCCGTGCTTGAAACCGACGGTACGAATGTTGTACTAATTTTTCTGTACCAGAATAAATAAATATTATGCTCTTAATTTTTAACTTTAATTCTTAATTAATCGAGCACTCTGCTGGGATTTTTCCTACCATTTTACAAAGAAGTTTATACATATATATATATATATATATATATATATATATATATATATATATATATATATATATAATATGTTGTAATTAAAGTGTTATAACTTGATGCATATATAATAAGCCAAAATAGTACTAATAAATTGCATGAGTGGCCTTGTTGGCAATTATATAGCGATAATGTCAAACTAATTTCTCTATTTTATTCCAATTACATTCCTGGATTGACGAGGAGTGATCCAAAGGAATATCTCCGACGGAAAACCAAATAACCTTGTTGCTCATTTCTAAATGACCGAACACAATGAAATTATTCTAGCAATTAATACAAATAATTATTCGAATAATTAATTAATAAATCCTTTGTCTGTTGAATGGACATTAATAAAATCTTCCGTTAATATACTGCGTGGGTAACCGGCCGCAGAGACGTGGCGAAAAATAAGTGTTCGAAAGGTCATCGAAATTCACTTTCTCAATTATATTTCTATCGAATAATATTGTTATACTAGCTGTACGTATCCACCGTTGCCCGTAGTGTATATACTTGAAACATGCTGGGGTTTTAAGTGAAAATGTTGTTGTGTTCAAATTTTAAAAAAGATGACTCTGTATACACGAATATAGAGTTATGTCTTTAAAAAAAATCATTTACAATGCCCCGGACAAAGTATTTTCTCGAAGGAATTCTATTAATTACATTGTGTTCTTCTTAAAAACACCCATCAACGATCCAAAAGAAAAACTGTCAAACCAGAATCAAACACTGAATGTGTAGGAAGAAAGCTATCGATGATTTAGAAACAATAACCAGACTAACTTTAATGTATATATTATACAAGTCAGCGTTGCTCGGGCTTAAATTGTGATCATTACTATGTATTTTCCACTGATTGTGCGTGTTCTTCTTCGCGTTTTGACGCCTAATATAGTCTAAAACAAAAGCTGAAATGTTAGAAAACTCTCCGAATTAGTGTCTTATACATATAGTTCAAATATCATTAGAATCGGATATTGAAATTGTAAGGGTTCTGTCCCAATGGGCAACTAAGAGGTGATAGTACGTAGATCTGCATAGAGAGAGAAACTTAGAGATTCGAGACACCTTCAATTATCGTCCTTAGAGAATTTTGGACATATGGTATAATTTCATTAAATTAGGATACATTTGAAGTTTTAAAGCAGATTCGGCCGTCATAGACCCCTTTAGAGATTCGGGACAATTTCTATTTTTTCATCTCCAGAATATTTTATCCATTGAATTTAATTTCATAAAAATAAGATATATTTTAAGTTCTAATGTTTTTTATAGCTTCATAGCCCGCTTAGTCATACAGTTAAAGATTCGGGAACACTTTGATTTTCTTCCCCGTTAAATTTTCCCAAAGAATTCACTTTTAGATTTAATGTATATTCTCTAACCTTTCTTCCTATAAGGAACACTTAAACCTCACAGAAGCAAACACACATACACATATTCATTAAGTTCGTAGAAGTAGGATAAATATTAGCACCTTTTAGAATTTTCATAACAAATTCATTAAATTTTCATATAAATTCCTTACATTTTCATATAAACCCATTAAATTCTTAAAAGTAAGATAAATATTAGCACTTTTTAGCATTTTAATATAAATTCATTAAATGTTCACATAAATTCATTACATTTTCATATAAATTCATTAAATTTTCATATACATTCATTAAATTCTAAGAAGTGAGATAAATATAAGCACGTTTTAGCATTTTCATATAAATTTATAGAATTTTCATATAAATTCATAGAATTTTCATATAAATCCATAGAATTTTCATATAAATTCATAGAATGTTCATATAAATTCATAGAATTTTCATATAAATTCATAGAATGTTCATATAAATTCATAGAATTTTCATATAAATTCATAAAATGTTCATATAAATCCATTAAATCTTTATATAAATTGATTACATTTTAAAGTAAATTCATAAAATGTTCATATAAATCCATTAAATTTTCATATAAATTCATAAAATGTTCATATAAATTCATAAAATTTTCATATAAATCCATTTAATTTTCATATAAATTCATAAAATGTTCATATAAATTCATAAAATTTTCATATAAATCCATTAAATTTTCATATAAATTCATAGAATTTTCATATAAATTCATTAAATTCTTAGAAGTAAGATACATATTAGCACCTTTTAGCATGTTTTCCTTAGTCTATATTTCGTTTCAGGAGAAGCTGAAATGTTAAATAAACTCTTAGAATTAGTGTTTTATCGTTTAAATTCAATTGAAATCGAATATACGTATTTGAAGTTTAGAGGGGGATATCCCCATGGGTGAATTAAGGGTGGGAATACGTAGATATTAACGACCACTTCCAATAGCTGTTTTGTAGCGTGTTTATTTAATCTTACCTGTTAAATAAAACTATTTTTTCTAGTTACGTCTTATGGGGAACACAGAGCGTTTAAAATATTGAATTATTATGACAAAAATATATATAAAAACATAACGACATAGTTTTATGCTTCAATCTTAATCCACTAATCATCATAAAAATAATTCGAGAAACATACGTGAAATATAAAACTACTCTCTCTGTCTCTCTCTTTCTTTATATATATGTATACATTTTTTAGCCATGCTGAAAACCACTATGGCCAGAAACATGTGTCCATGGATTACTTTTATGAACGTATAAAATTAATCAAAATATATGTATCAACGAAAAATAGTCTTAGAAAGTGCAGGACGACTAAAAATACAATCTTCTGCGTTACTTTCAGACACTTAGGTAGTGTAAAACATAAAGACAACAAGCTGAACACTACTATCACTGATAAAAAAAAGCAATTACAAAAATACATAACTTAAATATTTAGGTGATAAAAATACTACATATTTCTGGGCAAGCCGTCACTGTCCGGTGGTAATAGAAAATTATATTGAAAGTTCGATCTTTGTCTAAGTAAGCCATTCTAATGACGACTGGAAGTCAGAAACACGCGATCATGGATTACCTTTTATGTAGGGATAAAATTAATAATAATAATAATAATAATAATAATAATAATAATAATAATAATAAAATGATAATATATATATATATATATATATCGTACTTCTATGCTGATGAGTCTTGATTGAAAAGAGACGAAACGTATACGGCCATAGATTAATACACAATAAGAAATATTTATATTTGAAGCTCCTCGTTAAAATGTAGAGCACTGTAAATGGTAGTAATAACACAGCGTGACGTCACTTGCTTTATATGCATCATTCCTTCACTTATAGAAGTTGAATGCCTGTACGTCTCGCCGCCTTTAAAAGTGTTAAAATAATCATTGTTTTTAAGCTGTTCAGAACTGGCCTATCGGTAAGCGACGTTGGATTGGGGTTGAAAAATACTTGTAATCCAGGGTTTCAAATCGCGTGACCGGTGGTTAATAGTCATACTTCTATGCTGATGAGTCTTGATTGAAAAGAGACGAAACGTATACGTCCATAGATAAATAAACAATAAGAAATATATATATATAGATATATGCAAACATTGTTAAAAATAACAGAATTTGTCTGTTTGATTATACCTTTTTTATTTATTTTTATTTTTCTGATGGTCTTTTTTGTATTAAAAAAACCAAATGAATACATGTTCCATATGTTTCACAGGTTTGTAGGAACGTTTTCGATTCATTGTCGAATCATCCTCAGGTGTCAAAAGCAAATGAACAAAAACGCTGGAGAAAGAAGAGCATTTTAAAAAGACGGCTGAGAAACGCGCATAGAACGTTTTTCGCATTGTTCCAGGAAGTTGTTGACGATTTGACATGTTGGTTAAGTTATTTTCAAATGTGTTTAGAAGTGTGGCTATATAAATATTTAAAGCGATATCAAAAGTTCTGAATACGTTCGTTGAACACTCTCGACCGTCTACTCTCTGTGAGCTTCTTTTTTAACGAACAAATAGAACTTAATTTTCCTTCTTTACGTGATAATTCTCAATGGCAGTGCTGTTTGAGCACTAGTTTATAAAGTCGATGCTGATTAGGTACTGTATTTGTGTCCGACAACCGTCTGAAATTGGTCGCTCTTTACATTGATGATAGCTAAATCTTTGAACACCGGCGTACGTAGATTAAACTAATTTAATATTTATTCAATAAAATAGTGTTATTGGTCCCTTGAAGAATTTAAAGTTGAGCCCTATTTGGGAAGTTAAAAATAGACTGTCAACTAGCTATATACAAAGTTCCGAATACGTCGGTTGAACACTCCTGACTGCTACCTTCTTTATTTACGCACAAATATAGCTTAGTTTCTCTTTTTTACGTAGGTTAAAATATTTTTATTTCATAATAATAATCATATATATCGGAATTGGAACAGGAAAACAACAAGAGATAATTTTTTATATATATTTATCAACGAGCGCTGGAGGAGAGTCCAGGCTTTAACACAAAGAAAATAATTATAAAGATTGAAAAGATTTAAACAAAATGTATTACTAGACAGACAGGTTCTGTTGTTTTTTTTTACTGTTTGCATGAATCTAAAAATGCTGCCATAATACACACACGATATATATGTATATATATATATATATTTCGTTCTTCGCCATCACTGACTTCTGACAGCCAAGCCTCTCCTCCAGCGCTCACAGTAGCCACGACTACTACTTTTCCTTTTTCACTCCATCATGCCAACGTAAAATTTCGATGTACATGCATGATATTTTTCTTCAAATTATCATCCTGAGGAAGTCTTACAATATAGACGAAACGTTAATGAATATATATAAAAAATCTCTTGTTTTATTCCTTTTTCATTTCCCATTACATCGGATTAGTCTTATCCTTTCATTTCTCATATATTTAATAACAATAATAATAATAATAATAATAATAATAATAATAATAATAATAATAATAATAATAATAATAATAATAATAATAATAACTAGCGAGACCCGTGTAAATTACACGAAATGATGTTTTATATACTAATTATCTTGTTCCTAACCTATACATGTTTTAAGAAAATATGATAAGATTTGAACTTGTATAATTATGTTTTAAAAATGAACACTACATGAAACAATTTACAAAACTTCTTTATATACAATATTTCTAGTGAAGATAATATTTCGACGACTAAACCTTACTTTGTAAATGTTTTCGATTAAATTAAATTTGGCTCCAATTAATGAATATTTATTTACTCGTCTCCAGGAGTTAGGCATAAGGCCAGTTTTATCTTACTCCCACAAGTAATATGTGACCCAAGGTCGGGTCGGGAAAGTGGTGTTTGAAAAGCCAACGCTCGAGAAGGTGAGCACTCTGGCCATTAAACATTGTCTGGGCAGCCCCGTTGGCATTCCCCGGTAGGGGCACCCCAGGCAGTAAGCAATAAACTTACTCCTCCCCAAAGAGGGGAGGCGAAGCCTGGGAGGGTGGACTTCCTAGAACTGCACAGGACAGACCCATAAACCGGCGTAAATCAAGCCTCGAAGGCCAAGACAATACCAGTCTATGGAGTGCAGTATCCATCGGAACAGATAATACACTTTAATCTTAGCCAAAAGGCCAAGCCAATTCATGAGTAGCATACAAAGATTCGGAAGGTCGTTGCTTTTGATGTAAGCATGACACACAAAATCACACACGCTATTGTATTAATATGTGTCTTCCCGGTCGTCCCCTCCCTACCTCTCTTCCCCTTTCCCTTGAAATGTAGAAAAAAAATCTTAGAGGTTGGTTGGGATCGAACTATAAACCAGTCGGGCCGAAGTCAAAAATACTACGTGGCTAACCGTTGCGACAAAGGGAAATACTTGAAAATGTTTCGAAAATTAGGCGAGTTGAATGTTTTCAAAATCTAGGGTCGGCACGCATGCGCAGAGCTTTTGCCGAAAGCGTGACACACGAACACACACGCTATCGTATTAATATATAGATAATAATAATAATAATAATAATAATAATAATAATAATAATAATATATTTATATATATATATATATATATATATATATATATATATATACATATATGTATATGTATATGCATATATATATAATATATATATATATATATATATATATTTATGAACACATTATTAAAAATAACAGAACACATCTATCTAGTTATACCTTGCTTAATCTTTTCAGTCTTACTGATTATTTTCTTTGTGTTAAAATAATTGATAAAAGATCTGTATGCGTCATTAACGTTTTCGATTCCTCTTCGAATCATCTTCAGGTGTCGATGGCAAGAAAGACTAAAAAGCTGGTGAAAAGAAGATAATTATTAAAATACATCGAAGGGACGCGCACGTGAAAGACCACCGTACATTGTCTCAGAAAAGACGTTGACGAATTTAATCTTTTTTAAATGTATTCATGTATTCATATATTTGTTTAAAGGCATGGCTAATTTATCTGAAATGGGAAAATGGGAAGGTAAGCAATAATTAAGTTAATAAAAATGCCCATTTTTCGAATTTGATTTTAACACAGAAAAAATAATCATAAAAATTGAAAAGATTTTTTTTTAATTTATAACTAGACAAACAGGTTTTGTCATTTTTAATCCTGTTTGCATGAATGTAAAAAATACTGCCAAAATACACATACATAATATGTACACACACACATATATATATATATATATATTTATATATATATATATATATATACATTTTATATATATATATATATACATTTTATATATATATATATATATATGTATATATATATATATATATATATATATATATATATACGTGTTTCTCATTATTCCCCCTTGCACTGTAGCTTCACATTTTCTACTATATTACCAATTCTTTCGCCCCCCCCCCTTACACTATCTTGCCAGTCTCTGTACACTAGACGACTATAGATACAGATGACGCCAATTTAATAACGTTGCTGGTTTTAACAAGTACGTGTCACGCGCTCAAAATATTAAAATATTTTTTAGTATTTTTTTGTTATTTACTGCAACACTATTATTGTATGGAAACACCAATTTCTCTGGGAAATGACATTTCCTTCGAACAAACTCCTATAATAGTGTATGTTCGGTGTACTGGCGTTTCCATGGCGTTTCTACAGTAGAAATCGTCTAGTATTGTCGAACCGAATCTTCAGCAAGTTTCAGAAAAATATCTATCTATGCATGTATTTTCCTCTTAAATACTACATTACCTATGACTTTTAGAAAAAATACTTAAAAAAATACTTAAATATATATATATATAAATAGAGAGAGAGAGAGAGAGAGAGAGAGAGAGAGAGAGAGAGAGAGAGAGGCAGAGAGACTCACACACAGACAAACACAAGGACAGAAAAAGAGACAGAGAGTGACAAAGAGAGCGAGATGGGGAAATAGAGAATTCGAGACCGGGGAATGTATATCGAAGACAAACACTAATTTTTTATTTTGTGTTTGAAATTTTTAACATTTAACTGACTTTAACAACTAAGGTTTTCTCACATAAATCATCTAACCCGAAGTTATTGGGCAACCGATCGATATATATATATATATATATATATATATATATATATATATATATATAATAACATTGTTAAAAATAACAGAATTCGTCTGTTTAATTATACATTTTTATGGACTTTATTGTATTAAAATAAAAATAAAATTATAAATACTCTTTTGACACCTGTAGATGATACGACGAAGAATCAAATACGTTCGTGAAACCTATGGATCATTTATTAATTTATCATCAGAACAATTTAATAATTAAAAAAAGGTATAATTAAACGGATGAATTCTGTTATTTTTACAATGTTCGCATAAATAAGAAAATGCTGCATAAACACACACACAATATATATATATATATATTCAAATATATATATTCAAATATATATATATATATATATATATATATATTCAAATATATACAGGGTGGGCCAAAATAAGGGTCCTATCTTTAAATTTGAATAACTTGAATTTGAATAACTTCCACAAAATAAAAGTTAAACTCACCAAACTTTATGTGTGTGTAGACTGACCCTTCCGAGATTTTCTGAAATAAACAAAACAAATTTTAGCCGAAAAACACTTCTTAAAACTTACAAAAACTAAAGTATTGTTTTTTACACTGTTTTGAGTTTTTTAAGCAAAAATAATGTTTTCTAAATGAGGGTACGTTCCTTAGGGCTAATACGGCTCATACTTGCTTCGGAAGGGGTCCTTTACTTATTCTAAAAAAAAACAAAAAAAAAATCAATAAATAAAAAAGTTATGAATTTTTTAAAATAGGACACTTATTTTTGCCCACCCTGTATATATATATATATTCAAATATATATATATATGACTTACGACAACTCAACCGTAAAAAAGTTTTAAATGTCTGAGGCTATGTACATAAAGACATGATGCTCTACAAAAAATATTAATTACGAATCTATATAAAATATTCTAAAGTGACGAGATTAAAAATAAAAACAAAACTCTATGTTCAACATTTTAAATATTGCAAAAGTCATCAATTGACGGCACTGCTCGAATTCAGCAGACATGAATAAGCAAGTCTCGCCCTCTGCGTGAAGACGGTTAAGAGAGTCAGTCGAAAGTACTCGCGCATTATTGTTGGCTTTTAAGTTTTAAGATATGGCGTTTATTGAAATAAACTTAAACTTATATTCCTTAGTAAATTTTTATAAGTGCCCTGTTGATGTAAACTTTATTTCTTTCCTGAGGTTTTTTACACGATTTATTTGGGTTTTTTTTCTGAAGAGTTTCACTCATAGAAAAAAACAGGATATATAACTCTGTATGTTTGCTGTCTAAGTGTTACCGAAACTGTCCGCTAGGAAATGGTATTTACAGAAACAAATACAGACATGGTTTCTGGGATCTAATCTTCTTTACTATATATATATATATATATATATATATATATATATATATATATATATATATATATATAGTAAATATCAATTATTATTACCTACATACATCGATGTTTCATTCTTACGTCATCTTTAATGAAGGAATGTTAATTCATATTGGACTCGAACCCGATTTCCAAGTAGCCACTGACTCGTAGTCGAGTATCTTTCCTCTCGGCCGCCATGAATTAGCATGTTCATTAGGAGATATTTTACTATATAAGCGCCAAAATCAGAGGGCAATACAGTGAACAGAGAGACAGGATACAACCACAACGAGTAACGAGTTAGAATATTACATTTAAGCCGAAGCATTACTGCTCATTCTTTAATTCTCTCAGAGTGCATTAACCCCTACGAAGGAGTTGATAATAATATTTCTTAAGGAAATATTAATTATTATTACCTAGATCAATCCATGTCTAATGCTTTCGCAATCTGCAGTGTAGAGATGTTCTTTCATGTTTGTCGCAGGGCTCGAACCAGGTTTTCAAGTCGCCACTGACTCGTACTCGGTAGTTTTCTCCTCGGCAATTATGAAATAGCATCGAAATTTGGAGAGATTTTACTCTATAAACGCCAAAAGTAATGGGCGATACAGTGATCAGAGGGACAAGATTGCACAACAACAACAAATTAGTTAGAACATTGTTGATCACCGCTTATTATTAACTTCTCTCAGAGTGCGCCAATTTTTGTAAAGGGCTATAATATTTTAAACTAAATATTGATTAATATATATATATATATATATATATATATATATATATTTTTACATGATTCACCCGAAACAAGACAGGACGCCACTGTAAACGTAAGGGGCTACTGAGAAAAGGGAAAAGGGGAGAAGGATTAGTGGTTCAGCTTAAATTGGGATCTGAGCAGCGAGATGTCTGTTTACATTAGTTTTAAATTTCTGCATGTCAGTACTGTCGGGGAAACAGGGGGCAGGGAGGGAGTTCCAGAGGCCAGCAGCACGAGGAAAGAAGCTATTTGAGTAGAATGCTCTCCGGCATCTGGGGACCTCCACAGTGAATGAATGAGATTTAGTAGAATCTCGAGTTAGTCTAGTGAATTTACGTCGAGGGGGCACCAGAGTAGCCAACTCATCGGACCATAATCCATTGAAGTATTTGTAAAACAAACACAAGGATGCCACATTGCGGCGATGGGACAGGGGCTGGAGCTTAGCTGACAGTGAGGGACCTATTAGGTTGACTACTCTTTTTTGGACTTTGTCAAGGAGGGAGAGACTAGTAGATGATTCACCAGCCCAGATGTGGCAGCAATACTCTATGCATGGGCGAATGGTGGCTTTGTAGAGATACAGGATAATGTCAGGTGTAAGAAGTCTACTAGCACGGTAGAGGGAGCCAACCTTCTTTGCGGCAGCCTTGGCAATGTCTTCAATGTATGTGTTCCAATTCATGTTACCTGTGAATGTTAGGCCAAGGAGTCTGAATGATGAACTCTCAGGTAGGGTGTTATTTGCCATGACAATCGGTGGATGGAGAGGCTTCTTGTAGTTGTTGAAGGAAAGGAGCTTAGTCTTTGCGGCATTAAAAGTTACCAACCATTTATGGCCCCAATCCACTACAGCCTGGAGGTCATTTTCTAAGGATTCAGCCATTGCCTCAGATATGATCGCGTCTGTTATATGTATATAAATCAAGTTTATAGAAAAAAAAATTTTTTAAGATGAATCAATAATTTATTTTTAAAAACAAATAATTTGCGTTGTGCAAGGTTTTCTAAATATTTTATTAAAAAAATATCCTCGTTATTATTGCCATTCCGCCAACGCTTCAAATGTGTGACTTTTCAAAATATCCTTCCACGCAACCACGTGACACACAACCATATCAACACTTTTCGTCCTAACATCGAGACGGATTTTCAACTTGGCTGCGATAAGTATGTCTCAACCAAGAAGAAAAAAAAAAGAAAAAAAAGAAGAAATATTCTTCTGAAGATGGTATATAAGTACCGAAAGTACTCAAGTTTATAGAAAAAAAAAATGTTTTTAAGATAAATAAATAATTTGTTTAAAAAAAAAATAATTTGCGTTGTGCAAGGTTTTCTAAATATTTTATTAAAAAAATATCCTCGTTATTATATATATAAATATTTATTTGTTTTAATGATTACAAAGCTAATATAAAGTTGATCCTTTTTCGAAAGAAAATAAATTGATGCTTTATAAATATGCTACGTTGAAAAGTTCTCTCCTTTAAGAGATCCGAACTTTTGAATCACAGTGCTAATGTATACATTAAAATGAATACAGGGCGTATTTCTCTCGCATTTCAAAGCGTGATCCTTGCGCTGGCCAAATGGTTACGAGACCATGGTTCATAATATTTGGACCTTGGAGTCAAATTATCCGACTGACGATATGGTTACTTAACTCTATACTGAGTAGGGTAAAATAAAAACGTTAACATATATATGCCAAATATTTATTTATTAATTATAATTATATATACATATGTAGTAATTTCCAGCAATACATTTTCGCTGTATAATAGCTATTCAGTGTGGTTAGATGAGAACCTCCTTGTAGTATGGATGGAACCAACGCCTATTTACTTGATGATCAGCGATTTCTAACAACTTGACCACGAGACAGGCGTTGTTGGCAAAACAGATCTAAATTATATAACGGTTTCTACCACAGAAACGGAATTGAAACCCTTAGTATATAAAACAAACACTTTTCTGGGATTTAAAAAATAATAGTCCCTCTCTCTCTCTCTTTGACTCTCTCTCTCTATATATATCTATCTCTCTATCTCTGTTTATATATATGTATATTTATAGTCATCTACATACATACTGTTTCGCTGTATCACATATCTTCAGTGTGGCTAGACTAGCTAGTGCCTCAAGACGCGATCGAAACTCAACCGTCGTGCTGACTATCGGCGCTTCTACTTCTTCGACACTGTTTGAATGTGAGTGAAATCTCAATGTAAACACTGTTTGAATGTGAGTGAAATCTCAATGTAAACATTGCCAAGTGTCAGCAGCCCGAATTGATTTTACATAATGAGCAATGTCTTAAAGCTAGTGGCAGTGTGCAATTTCCTTACAAAAAGCTCACCTAACGAAAGCGAGCTTATATAGCCATCCACATACAGATGGTTTCGCTGTATCACAGCTCTTTAGTCTACATAAACCAGCTAGTGCCTCAATCCGGTATCGAAACTCACCCGTCAAGCTGGGAGTCGGCGATTTTACCCCTGCGCTATCACCCGACACTGATTGAATGTAAATCCAGGTAGAACTTTTACGACAGGTAAAATTCTTAGATACGTTTAAACTCTGTATATATAATAGTACTAAATAATAAACATATAAAATTGCACAAACCTCTACCTGTACGTCATGTGGCCCGTTTTATTTGGAGATGTAATAAATTTTTCATCACTAGAACATTGAGAAAAATAAAATGTATAACATTTATAATATTTATAAGAGCATCGACTGCAACGTGTCATGATGTGTAGCCAGATATTTGCGTTGAATATATATATATATATATATATATATATATATATATATATATATATATATATATATATATATATATATATATAAGTACTGTGTGGTAGGGCAGGAAAAATCCAGCAGAGTGCTCGATTAATTAAGAAATCCGAGATTTCCAAGGATTAAGAGCGTAAATATTTATTTATAAATTACAGAAATTCAATGTAACATCAGTACCGTCGGTTTCAAAGCGGGAGATTGATCTCGATTATCGTCAGCTGATAAACCTATTCAGGAATCGGTGCCGAGACTTAAAGCCAACGGCTACAAATATTTACTACGCCGCACCTAGATCCTTCCTTCCCCTCTTCCTGGCCCCCAAACCCCGCCTCTACCCTACAGAAATTCTTACATTTTTTATTACCAAAAAAAAAACCTTTTCTTCTGCTTTGCTTTAATTAATAACCATTTTATATACATTAAAAATGTAAATATTAGAATCTAAATCTAACCCTTCATGCACACATATGTAACCCCCCCTTCACAAATCACGTCCTACGTGATCTCAGACGTGACCGAATAAGTCCCACCATTCCTGAATATGTTTATCAGCTGACGATAATCGGGATAAACCTCCCGCTTTGAAACCGACGGTACTGATGTTACATTGAATTTCTGTAATTTATATATATATATATATATATATATATATATATATATATATATATATATATATATATATATATATATATATATATATATATATATCATGTAAAAGTATTATCCACCATACGTATATGTTTCATCCTTGCGGAATCCTCGGTGTGGAGATAACTGTTCAAACCGGTCGCACGATTCGAAAGCCAGAACAAAAGGCACCTTTAACTCAGTTCAAAGCACTTAAACCAATGAGGCCAATACAAACTGTTACAAAACGACTAGAGAAATGTACCTTATTTATGTCTAATCAGGCTGACAAACATATTCAACCGTACTAACATTGTTAACTAATAGTATTTCGTATTAAAAGGGCTCGGTCGAAATAGAGACTATTAATAATTATATAATAATAAATATTTAATTATTATTAACATACGTATACGTTTGATCTTTGCAGAATGTTAAGTGTATATATATATATATATATATATATATATATATATATATGTATATATATATATATATATGTATATATATATATATATATATATATATATATATATATGATTACGTGTATATAAGGCAAAGGTTTGACTGTGTATGTTTTACAGGAATGTTTGCTATTAATAATTATATAATAATAAATATTTAATTATTATTAACATACGTATACGTTTGATCTTTGCAGAATGTTAAGTGTATATATATATATATATATATATGTATATATATATATATATATATATATATATGTATATATATATATATATATATATATATATATATATATATATATATATATATATATATATATATATATGATTACGTGTATATAAGGCAAAGGTTTGACTGTGTATGTTTTACAGGAATGTTTGCTTTCTTGCTTTCTGTTCTCGGTCTATGCGATTTCCCATTGATTTCCGTGTTTGTTTTGTCTTTCCCATATTGACCGTATACCGATAGTATTTATGCGCATGTCAAACACTTGTTGGGTTTAATCACACGTAAGTTGACGTTGATCGGATCCCGCGAGACTTCAAAGCAGAAAACGAGATTTCGCCACTCACAAACGGTTATTTCCACCGCGCTTAACTCTTGCACATGATTGGCTGCTCTGCGTTAACGAGAGCGTAAAAGAATTGGAAATCTAGCATTTTCTATCATGCTTTTGTTCCCGATATATATTTAGTTTTAATTCTTTATCTTCACTTTTCCGAAAGAAATCCTCATCGTATGGGAAGATAGAAGCATCACAATCTTCTGTAATCAGGGTCACCGATCATTGTACCGCGCGTGTTGCTTGTTTGTGATTTGCTTTTTATTCAATATTTTGTATCAACGAGGTACACACACATACCTAGCGTGATTCGGAATGATGTCTTCTGACATTGTTACTTATCAGAAGACTGTTAAAGATATCGTTTTCTGATTTATTGACCATCAATAATATCAAGCTCAACGTTTTCGATTAAACTTCGTACTACTGTGTCCTCACATTCTGCCAACACCTTATTTTTTCGTTTCCCGCCCCTCTCATCACTAGGACCGCTTTCTACTATTACCCTATAGTCAAATATTTGGCGTGATTCATGAGGCTGTCTTTAGATA
Organism: Sepiola atlantica; assembly: GCA_963556195.1. Taxonomy (NCBI): domain Eukaryota; kingdom Metazoa; phylum Mollusca; class Cephalopoda; order Sepiida; family Sepiolidae; genus Sepiola; species Sepiola atlantica. The sequence continues at coordinate 73,832,962 of OY744535.1, forward strand.
TTGTTGCAAATCAAAGAATTGCTTTAGGATATAGTCTCTTGGTGTATGTTCCATCAGTTATATCCCAATCACTGTTTATCGTGTACTACCGAACTACTGTATCCCTACCTTATACACAGCCTTTGTCACTCTGTTCTCACCCTCTAATTACTATAACCACTTTCGTCTATTCATTCATCTTCATGTACCACGTGAGATTCAGAATACTGTCACCTGATACTGTTACAAATAAGATAATTGCTTTAGGATATCGGCACTTGATGCATTGTCGATGAATAAATCTCACTCACAGTTTGTATTTTACCACCGAACTACTGTCCCCTTACATAATACCCAACAGTTTTGATTTTTTATCCAGCTCGACATGATTATAACAACTTTATTTTTAAACCCATCATCAGATAGCTTGCGTGATTCAAGACGCTCTCTTCAGATATTGTTACTAATCAAAGTATTGGTGTATAATATCGTCAAACGATGCATTGTCCATGAATAGCATACCGCTCACTATTTGTCGTTTACTACCGAACTACTATCCTTCCATATTCTACCCAATCCTTTTCTTACTCTCTATCCACACCTGATACTGTTACTAATAAGATAATTGTGTTGTATATCGTTTCCTGATATATTTGTCCATGTATAATATTTTACTCACCGTTTCTTGTTTACCACCGAACTACTATCCCCTACATCATACCTAACCTTTTTCCAACTTCCTTCCAACTATCTCTTTACCATGCCTTCTATTCACCAATCCACACATATTTAGCGTGATTCAGAATGCTGTCTCTAGACATTGTTACTTATCAAAGAGATGGTATATGATATAGTCAGCTGATGTATTTCACCTAATAACATTCAGCTTCCTGTTTGTCGTTTACCACGAAACTATAGACGTTATTTTATATGAATACTAATATCAAAATGAAAGGATAGCTTAACACATGTTTACATGTTTATAAGTAACGAATGAAAAATTAGTTTACATGTAAATATTAAAATTTTGAAGATGTTTTAGAAACAATTTTCATAAAAATGTTCCTTTATTTTAAACTGAATCAGAAAGTATATGGCGAACTCTATCAGCTGACCGAATGTCTAAAGGTCAAATATCACCACAGTATAATAATCTAAAAGTGTTCTTTTAATAGTAGGGCTAACAGGTCTTAAATAAAAATGACAGGTATAACAACCTCCATTTTAACCTGCATCTAATAATGTAATGACGACAACCTCACATAAACAACCAACATAGTCTAGCACTATTTACATATGGTTTTGTTTCACTAAAAATAGCAGAACTTATCAAGGCGATATAATTATAACGATGAATCAGATAATTATTATCAGGATTAAGTCTGAATATTTGTGGAGGCGGTTCTAGATAAGCATCTGTTGGTATTGGCTTTAAAGACAACCCAGTTGTAATATACCGAAAAGCTGTCCTGCGGCAATGTGTTCTATAGACAAGGACACCATCTGTGAAGAAGATCCGTTCTGCGGAAATTTCGCTTGATGTTGCGGACCGGTAGAAAGGAAAGTTTCTCTTTGTTGTGGTAGTAAAACGAGTTCTTGCTGTAAATATCTTACAAAGAGGAACAAGAGATTTGATTTGAGTTGAGCAAAGAACAATTGAGTAAAGGGAGATTAGCAACGACTCTTCAGTGAGAAAGGGGTGCGTCGAAGATAGAATAAGGGGGAAGTACTTACTTTATACATATTTTTTACAAGGCCTGTTGCGACATAAGCGTAAAAAGTTTACTCTCATAAAAACCAGATTTACAGGGTAAACCTGGGTTGTGGGTAGGACAGATGAATTTTCGCTTGCATTACATGTAATTTTTAGCATGCTAATACTCTCGGGGAAACAGTGAGTAGAAAAGGGATTCCAAAAGCGTGCAGTCCGCGAAAAGAAGCTACCAGACAAGAACATCTAGAGAACTTTACAATGAAGGGGTGTGATTCTATTGCGGCTGGTCAGGTGAATCGGTATTTTTTTTTTCGTTGACGTAGTAACAAGTAGATTGCTTCTTCGGAGCACATTCGGTGAAGTATATGTAAAACAAGCTCAAAGATTAAACACTATGGCGATGGTTCAGGGACTGGAGCTCGGCAGATAGTGTGGAACCTATTAGGTTTTAACCTTTTTTTTAGCACACTGTCCAAAGGGGATACGATAGTGTTTGGTTGACCAGCCCTATATTTAGCAACAATACTTCATGCAAGGACGAATGGCAGCTGTATAGAGATATGAAGCACTAGCAAATGGCCGACGTTTTCAATTCCGGAAGAAGGAGTTTAACTATTTTGTAGCAGACTTGGCTAAATCTCCTATGTACTTAGTCAAACTTATGTTGCCTGAAATGTTTTTAAAATGAGAGTATCTAATATCGAGCTGTTGTATGCGAACAGGATTACGTTATGAGCGCGTGAAAAACTCAAAAGTATGATTGCTTAACGGAATTGGGTAAAGTTATTTACTATGCTAGACAATTAAACATGGTGTGATTAGTTTCGTAATTCACTTCATTGATTGTCGGATGTTCAGTTTTTATGTGTAGAGCTTCAATAATTTGTAATCGTTTTATGTTGGTATCGTGGGGTATTATTAAGAAGGGGCAGTCATGTTTTAGGTGTTAGCTAATCGGGCTAGTGTCGGAGAGATCTAACGTAATATATATATATATATATATATATATATATATATATATATATATATATATATATATATATATATTCAGTTGTTGAGGTCAATATATGAGATGTGTATCTCCCTTGATGAACTGCCTAGCAAGGTGCTTGCTAGGTAGCGAAATACGTGTAGGGAACTATAGCTTTACGAAATAAATAAATAAATAAATAATAAAAAAAAGATCTTTTCTTTGTGATGAATCTTGTCTGGAAGAGAAGGAAAAAATAACTGGGTAAAATCCCTAAATATATATATATATATATATATATATATATATATATATATATATATATATATATATATGTTGTGGGTGAACATACCTACCCTTTAATAATAACTAAATTGTAGAAACCGGCTACCATAAATACCGACTTTTGCCGGGAGAACATTGGGAGGCACTAACACTGCCAACACTGACTTGTATATACTCGTGCTGGTCAAAAAAATAGAACATATGTATAAAACTGTAAAAATCATTCCGTTTTAGATAATTTTCGGCTTTTAAATTGTGTAGGCGAAATATTCTATATGTAAATAACAATTACAACTATTTTTAATCATTTGTCATATTTGCATATATCAGACTTGATTGTCCCAGAGTAGTTTATTGTCACATTAGGAAATTCAACGTTTCAATTTAATAGAACATTATTCGTTGAGTAATCTCAAACTCAAAAAATGTATGTGTTTAAAAAGATTTTGCAAGTAATTAAATCATAATCTCTCATTCTTATTGAGGACAATCTGTGAGATGTAATTGGTGCTAAAATATTCCTATAATGCTAAACTAACTGAAATAGTTGGTTTACGATAGAAACTTTTTTTCATATCAATTGCAATGTCAGTTTTTCAATATTTCGCGTTTCAAAATAATAGCACAAGACAGCCAAGAAAACAAAATAGTTTTTTTTATTAACTTAAATACAGATAAAAATTAATCAATATTTAGTAGCAGCACCTTTTGCCTTGATAACAGCATCAATTCGCCGGGTATGGAATCAACAAGCTTCTCGCAATTTTGTGTAGACACCGAATCCCATGTGTTCTGTATTGCAATCTTCATGGCTGCAAGGGTAGTAGGTTTTTCTTTGCGAAGCTTCCTCTTAATCTGATCCCACAAGGCTTCAATAAGGTTAAAATCTGGCGAGTTCGCCGGCCATTCAAGAACAGGGATCGATTGTTCTCGGAGCCAGGAAGTTGTGGACTTTGCAGAGTGTGTCGGTGCCAAGTCATGTTGAAAAATGATGTATGTGGCGTCACTGTCAAACTGATTATCCAGCACTTACAGTAAATTAGCTTCCATGATATATTGGTACACTGTTGCGTTTACATTTCCTTTGATGAAGCAGAAATTACCAACACCCTTAGCACTCATACAGCCCAAAACCATGCAAGACTGCGGGAACTTCACAGACTTCTTGACGCATTCTTGGTTATACCGTTCCGTGGATCTTCGCCAAACACGTGGCCCTTGGTCGCCGAAGGAAATACAAAATCGAGACTCATCTGAAAAGATCACACGCCGCCATTCGTCTGTAGTCCAGGTTTGATGAGCAGTTGCCCATCGTAGCCTCTTCAACATCTGATTTTTGTTAAGGAGCGGTTTGGTGGCAGCTATACGATTTTGGTATTCCAGCTGCCGGAGCCTTCGGTAGGTAGTGCTTCGTGAAACGTCGGCACCAGAAGCCTGTTTCCACTTTTAGTAATGTGGCTTGTTGACTGGAATCGACTTTTCTTTGCGACCTTGTCCAGTTCCCGGTCTTGTCTTTCAGTGGTGTTTTTTTTTTCGTCCGCATTTCTTACAATTGCTGTTGGAAACACCCTTAACATCTTTCTGGAGCACTTTGATCACTACCGATTTTGAACACCCGACCTTGGTTGCGATTTCCATGTGCGTCTTTCCTACTTCCCGCAAATCGAACATTCGCTGCTTCTTAAACAAAGATATGTCTTTAGAGCGACTCGTAATGAGAGATTATGATTAAATTACTTGCAAAATCTTTTTAAACACATAATCTTTTGGAGTTTAAGATTACTCAACGAATAATGTTCTATTAAATTGAAACGCTGAATTTCCCAATGTGACAATAAACTACTCTGTGACAATAAAGTCTGACATATGCAAATATTACAAATGATTAAAAATAGTTGTAATTGTTATTTACATATAGAATATTTCGCCTACACAATTTAAAAGCCGAAAATTATCTCAAACGGAATGATCTTTACAGTTTTATACATATGTTCTATTTTTTTGACCAGCACGTGTAATTTCTCTGTTCAATACAATTCATTATTATTACCTCTAAACCTGTTGTTCTTTTATTTCATTGTTGGTACCCCTAAACGGATCCACAACAACTGGCGGCGAGTGATTCGTAAAGGACTTCGTTGGAAACACTTTGGACCTTGCAACCTGTGAGTGATAAACCAGTGTCTACAACACGGTCAACCTTCGAAAAAAAAAATTCTACCCGTTTTAAAAAAAACCTTGTGCTTTACAATGTTCGGGAAGATATTGGAAACATCGAATACATTCAATTTTGGGTTGAGTCTGGCTTACAAAAAATAACCAGTTTAAACAATTACTGGAAAAAAAGTAAGACAGATTTTACTATTTGTGTTCTTCGTATTTCAATACGAGATTTTATCTCGTGCAACAAATGAAATTGGAATGCCATGTGCTTATAAAACTGAAATGTTTGAAAAAAAAACAAAAAAAAACTCCATACTACAAAAAACCTTTTTTCGTGTCTGATATAGTCAAACGTATTTTGCGAACACTGTAAAATCGTATAGTCGGGGAAACAAAAATCTAACAAGTAAAACCAAGTTACTTTCTTGAATAACTAGTCAATTTTTTATATAGCCATTACTTGCTATTTTGCATTTTCAGCCTACACTGAAAGGCAAACGGACTTATTGGAAAAAAAAGTTCTAGATGCGCACACAAATACAAATAATTTGTTAAATTAATTACCCAATAAGCCGGATTAATAAAATCGTTTTTGTTTTCTCAAAGAACTTTGAAAGAAGAAAAAAAAAGATTAGCAAGTGCCGGTCGAATTCGAGACCAAAATGACGCAGTGATGAGAAGGGGTTGAGTTTGTTATTAAACAGTAAGCATTTGAAAAGAAAACAATAATGAAGGACTATTTGTGATTAATTCTTTTTCAAGAAAGTATTTCTTTAATCATGGAATATTTCTCGAAACAGATATTGGAGATGATTAAATTTCAATCAGAACAACAGAAGGCAAACGATGAAAAACATCTTGCCCAACAGAAGGCAAACGATGAAAAACTTCAGTCTCTACAGAAGGAATTTCAGTCGCAGCAAATAAGTTTGTTGAGGTATTTTGAGGAAAAGAATTTAGCACAAAAGCGAGTATATAGAAAATCTTTAGACGAACAATTGATTGGGATAAAACATTTACAATTAGAGCAACATACTCAATCAGAGAGAAAATTTGAACAGCTTGCACAAGCAATGATAAATACGATGAATGACGACAGCGACGCGTTCAACCAAAATGCAATATGGTCAGCTATAGAAACCTTCAACTATGTGCCTGAAGATGACCTAAACTTCGAATTATGGTACCGTCGATATCCGGATTTTTTCGACATTGATTGTAGCACATGGTCGGAAAAGAAAAAGGTTCGTTTAGTTCTTCGTAGACTAGGTACGTCAGAGCATACAAAAGTTGTCGATTATATTCTGCCGAAGAAAACTGGTGAACTATCTTTTAATGAAACCATTAAAATATTAATGGAACTATATTGCCCCAAAACAAGTTTATTCGACAAAAGGTGGAAATGTATGAACCTAACGCGAAAAGAAAGCCAGGATTACTCAACGTTTGCTTCGATCGTCAATAAACATTGTGACGACTTTAAGTTATCATCCTTGACAGCGGACAATTTCAAAGTATTAATATTTGTTCAAGGGCTCGTCTCACAAAACGATGGATAGTTAAGAAGACGTGCAATAAGCAAACTTGAAACCGAGCCAAATTTAACATTGCAACAACTGGCCGAAAGCTGTCAACGACATATTTCCGAGAAAAAGGAAGCTAGAGAAATAGAGGAAGCAGCAAATTCTAATATTAAAAATGTTCGTCGTTTTTCAAAAAAATCCTACTCTTCGAAGGAAAAATTCAGGAAGGATTTGCCTCAACGGTCGGATGAAAAATTGCCAAACCACCCTTGTTGGGGTTGCGGGGACCTACATTGGTACCAGAAGTGTCCTTTTAAACGAAAAAATTGTGATAAATCCCATAAAATGAGACACAAAGCCTCACATTGCAGAAGTAACACTAGAAAAAAAAGTTACATAAAAACAACCAGAATTAATGGTGGAAACCTAAACATACGAAACTATGTTACGGTAAAAATGAACAATCAAGATGTTAAACTACAGCTTGATTCAGGGTCTGACCTATCAATTATTTATATTAATACCTGGAAAAAGATCGGCAGACCGACTATGCTACGCACAGATAAAGTGGCTCGATCGGTAACCGGAGAGAAAATAAACTTTGAAGGGGAAGTCATTTCAAAAGTGACACTAAAAAATAAGACATTAAAATTACGCATGTTCGTAATGAAAGATAGAGAGAACTTTTCTGCTGAAGCAGAAAAATTGAAGAAGGATTTGAAAGAGTCATCCCTCAAGGTGTTTTCTAATGAATTAGGACGCTGTACTAAAATGAAGGCGAGTTTTGAACTAATTGAAAATAAGAATCCCATTTTTAAGAGAAAACGAAGTGTACCATTTGCCTCTCTTGAACAAATTAATGCAGTAATAGACCAGTTGGTGAAGAAAGGTATTTTAACACCAGTTGACTACTCGGGATGGGCAGCCCCAACCGTCTACGCGAAGAAAAAATCTGGAGAGATCAGTATGTGTGCCGATTTCTCAACCGGTTTGAACGATGCGCTGAAAGATTATCACTATCCTTTGCCGACTCCAGAAGAGGTTTTCACAAAATTAAACGGTGGAAAACTGTTCTCAAAAATTGACGTGAGTGAAGCCTATCTGCGAATACCTGTAGAGGAGGATAGCTCTAAGCTTCTCTATATTTCGACACACAGGGGACTACTAAAGTTCAATCGTCTCCCCTTTGGAATTAAAGTGGCCCCGTCGATTTTTCAGCAGGTAATCGACACGATGTTGAGCGGGCTCGATTTTTCGATCAGCTACCTTGACGATATCTTAATGAAAAGTACGAACGTCGGGGAGCACCGTGAGCACGTAAACAAAGTATTCGAAAGGATAAGCGATTTTGATTTTACACTCAAGGGGTCAAAGGGTGAATTCTTTCTAGAAGAGATCAAATACTTGGGACATGTCATTGATAAGAATGGAAGACGTCCCGACCCAGAAAGATCTATAGCCATGAAGAATATGCCCGAACCGAACAACGTTACCCAACTACAAAGCTTCCTGGGTCTCGCAAACTATTACGAAAAATTCATTCCATGTATGCACAAATGGCGAGCCCCCTTAAATGATTTACTTAAGAAAGATAGTAAATGGGAATGGTCCGCCGACTGTCAATCTGCATTTGACAACCTAAAAACGAAGTTAACTTCAGAATTATTTCTTACTCATTTTAATCCAGAGCTAAAAACTATTGTTGCAAGTGACGCCAGGTCCTACGGCATTGGGGCGTGCATTTTGCATAAAATGCCGGATGGCTCGATGAAACCCATCGCGCACGCTTCAAGAACTTTACTTCCTGCAGACAAAAATTACTCTCAGATTGAAAAAGAAGCGTTGGGTATTGTGTTCGCAATGACCAAATGTCACAGGTATCTACACGGCCTTAATTTATCCTACAAACAGACCATAAGCCACTTATCACCATCTTTGGATCAAAAAAAGGCTTGCCAACCTACACAGTAAACCGCCTACAGAGATGGGGTATAATTCTGTTAAATTATGACTTTGAGATGGAATTTTTACCGTCAAAAAGACTAGGACACGCGGATGGTTTATCGCGGCACATCCCAAAATACACAGAACCGCCCGAGGTTACAGTTATAGCATCCCTTCGGTCTGAATATGACAATAGTAAAGTACTGTGTTACACAATAAAAGAGCTGCCAGTCACACTTGGCGATATACAAAAAGAGGCAAGAGAAGATAATTTTATTATCGAAATTAAACATAAATTACAAACAGACGATGAGCAAACGGCAGAAGCTTTTTCAGTCTGTTGCGACACATTATTATACCGGGAGCGAGTAGTAATCCCAGCTACGCTAAAAAGGGGCATCCCGGAGCGACACGCATGAAGAGTCTAATGAGATCTTATGTGTATTGGAAAAACATGGACAGGGACATAGAGACAAAGATGAAGGCCTGTGCGGGCTGCACGTCGGCAGCGAAAACACCGCCTATTCAGTACTGTCCATGGCCAAAGGCAGAGCAACCATGGTCCCGGATTCACATAGATTTTGCGGGGCCATTGGAAGGCTTCTACTATTTAATTATAGTCGACAGCTACTCAAAATGGCCAGAAGTTGTTAGATGTAAAAACCCAACAACGGATGTCACGATATGCGCGTTGCATGAACTGTTTGCCCGATTCGGAGTGGTGGACATTGTTGTATCGGACAACGGTACACAATTTACTTCACGAGAGTTCAAAGAATTTTGTGAAGACTTTCAAATTAAACATATCACCATTCCGACTTACCATCCGAGGTCAAACGGACAGGCAGAAAAATTTGTTGATACCTTGAAGAGAGCGTTGAAAAAATCGACAGGCACGCCGAGAGAAAAGGCACTCCAGCAGTTCCTTTAAGTGTATAGAATTACACCCAACAAGAACACACCAGCCCAGGTACCACCGGCGGAAGTAATGTTTGGAAGAAAAATAAAGTCGGTATTCGACAAACATTTACCAAAACAGGTGAAACCGACCAACATTACGGCACCAAAAAAGAGTTACGAGGATGGAGAAAAGGTGTTGTTCCAGGACCACCATGGAAACAAAACCGTGTGGGAAGTGGGAAAGGTACAAAAAAGATTGGGGCGGATGGTGTACATTGTAGACGGTCCTAGAGGCACCTGTAAAAAACACATTAACACAATGCGTCGTCGCATGTCCGACGACCCAGGGGAAGGCCCATCGGATCAGAGTGAGACCATCATGGAAGATCTATACGACGCATTTGAGCTGCCAACACCAAAAACGCCCCCGGTACAGAGACGTTTATCAAGAAAACGTAAATTAACCGGGAGTTTCGAGGTGAATCCTAGGAAAAAGATATACCTTGAGATTCCGGGGGAATGAGTTTCGGGAGTGGGGTGTTGTGGGTGAACCTACCTACCCTTTAATAATAACTAAATGGTAGCAATCGGCTACCATAAATACCGGCTTTTGCCGAGAGAACATTGGGAGGCACATTTAGGCACTAGCACTGGTAATACTGACTTGTGTATAATTTCTCTGTTCAATACAATTCATTATTATTATCTCTAAACCTGTTGTTCTTTTATTTCATTGTTCGTACCCCTAAACGGGTCCAAAACAATATATAAAATAACTAATATGTTTTTCTTACATATTTTAATGTTCGTTTTTATATTTTTAACATGGATTTCGATGTGAAATTGAGTTTTATAATGAATTGTATTTACCGAGGCATTTGTTTTGTTAGTCTTATTTCGATTATTAGAATTACTGTTCTCATATTTGATGTTATTGTCGCAATGTTCTGGACGATGTTACTAGTGAATCTTCCTGTCGGATTGTAGAATCCGTACGCAATTTCGAACGGGACTCTTTATTTAATAAACGAGGCCACTTGAGACTTTTGCAGGTATTTTTTGTAAGGCACTAATGAGAATGCTGGTTTGATACGTTTTAGCATACCTTGTATGACCTTAAATCTGCACTCTTTTGAAACAGTTGTAAACAGTCATACTAACTTTATGTAACTATTTTGTACCTTCATTTGCCAAAATATTGATTAATCAATATATATATATATATATATATATATATATATATATATATATATATATATATATATATATCACTGTAATGACAACGAATGAAGATTGAATATCTTATAACACAATAATATCATAGTCTAAACGACATAAATATCTTCTCCAAAACAACAACAATAATAACAACAAAATCAACAACTACACTGATAATAATAATACTAATAATAATAATAATAATAATAATAATAATAATAATAATAATAATAAAAACAATAAAATAAATAAATGAATCAACGTAGATTTATATTTAGTCAAATATGGACGCCCTGGGACTGCGTGACCTACCTTCAATGATATTTTGTGTATGTTTTTTATTCATTCTCCGGATTCAAAAAAATGTCAGCCCTCATTTATTTAGTTTATCTAAGATGAATACCGCTAATGAGACGAAAGAGCAAAAATGGTGAATTAATTTGCGATAAGCTTGTCCTCACGAGACATCTAATGTCTAATTACTAGAAAATAAGACATCCTAATGAATTAAAGATTGCAGACATTAATATCCCCCAGTGGAGATCGTTATTACATTTTTCGGCTCAAATTTCTGTAATGGCGACATAGAAAACACTCGATGTAATTATTGAATTATGCACATCGTTAATACAAGGTCAAATTAAACACCTGTACCATTTTTTTTCGTTCAATTATATGAAACTAGCTGTCCCGTCCGGGCGTTTCTCGGGATATTTTTTTCATTTCTTTTATTTAGACTTTTAGAACATTGTCGGTTTCTTTAATAAGATTTTTAAGTTTTATAATATTTACAATGTTTAAACAACTATTGTCACAACATTTAGGCCGATCTAACCTTCGATTTTCTTCATGGGTAACTTATTGAACTCGGGAATCTTCAGGTCGAACTCGGGAATCTGTACAGAATTTAGAACGGAAAACTTTATTTCATCAACGGAGGTAGGTTACTTTTGTTTCGGGTAGAAGTCTTCAGTAATTCGCAATGCTATTCTTAGAATTGGGTGTTCTTAGGATTGCATCTTCAATCTCCAAAAGACTGTCACTTAAAAGCTATAAACACTTAGCACTTATACCGATTGCGAAACGAGCCTTTGAGGAGAAGACACACCTGAATGAGATCGGAGGTTACATTGTTCGATCGACATGTTGTGAGAATAACCTCAAAGGTGAGAACAGAATATTCGACAATAATAAAAAATATCAGTCGTTATCTCAAATATTTTGCAACATGATTTCGAAACTTAAATTGTATTATTTCGGTAGCATTTTGTCATTAAATTATTCAATTGTAATAAAATTGTATTAAATGTATAATTAATTTTGTTAAAGTAACTTTGTTTAATATCTATTTATAACATAATTGGATGTAAATCGCTGTACATACTTAATATATAAGTATTCGTTTAGAGTTTTAAACACAGAAATGGCTTATTATGTGACAGTGTTAATGCTTCTTAATTACTTCTAAATTTTGCGTCGTTACGAAGTGATTCATTCTTTTCTGTTAACTATTTAAAAAGAATAACACTGTTAAATTATTCACAGATTTTAATTCAGGTGGATTTATTTTCGTCATTAATTTGATATTTTAGAGTGATAATTTTTCAAGATTAGAATTGTTGACTCGTGTCCAAATGCCACAATGTTGTTCAGACCTCAACCCAGGTTCGATTCGCATCTCAAGTACTTTACACGAATGCCGAGATTCAATATATATATATATATATATATATATATATATATATATATATATATATATCAATTTATGAACAGAAATAAACACATATAATAAAAAGAGAGAGAAATAAAGAGATAGATAGATAGAGTGTCTTCAGAACAGAACTGCTCAGATATCCCGTGTGTATTTATTTTTTCATGTTTAATTATTATTTGATTTCTGTCTTTCATACATTGTTTCTCCAAAGTTCTTCATCTTATGATATATCTGTATAAAACAATGACTTTTTATAACAAATAGTTGCATCTTATGTATGGTCTTGATCCTTTTTAAGTTATTTTAATTTTTATTCTTGCAATAAACCTTTTCCCATTTAAATTCACTACTTTTATACACGTGATATTAAGTTATATATAAGACGAGCGGTTTCTTAAAATTCTTAAACGTTCCAATAACACCAAGACAGACACTTTGAAAACATCAAAAAGAAAAAAAAGATATTACTAATTTTAAAAATGACAATACCTATAAATTTGATATGAAACACTTTTGATTTCTGATGAAGGGTATTTTATCCGAAACATTTACGAAAACTGTGACGGAAAAATCAGGATGAACTTTGATGATACATATTTGCATCTTAATCGTGTTTTGTAAAGATTTTAACCTATCTTCAAATTAAAACGACAGTTATGTGCTGTATAAGCCTAGGTATGTGTTTTTCTCTATAGATGGTAAGAACTTTTCACTTATGTTGGTCGGTTCCAACATTCAATAATTTTTCTTAAGATTTCGACTGTTTTTATCATCATCGTTTGTTGTATAATCTCAATCCTCTCTTTGATGCCAATTTCTTATCGTATTTGTTCAATCTTTATGCGACTGTTCATACAATTGTTGGTATTGTAGTTTTTTCTTCTTTGTTGTCTAGTAGTAGTCGCAGTAGTGATATTCTTTTTATTCCCACCTTTATTTTAACGGTTTCCGTTTCTAATCTGTGTAAATAATGTTCTATTGATTCCAGAAAGGAGAAACTTTTGAAAGGGATATTCCCTTGAGATTTCATGATTTATATCAGAACGAAGTTAAAAAAATTCTACTTTAAAAAATATAACAACGTTATCTTCGCGTTATTGTCTCTCATAACAATGGCTCTTCTACAAACATGTTATAAATATTTGGTTTGTTTGAGAGAAAATAAATCACTTATTTATCTAACCGTTTTATTCCTATGCGATTTACTTAAGACTTCAAATAAAATATATGTGTTTCTGTAACATCAATATTGTTCGGAAAAAAGACGTTCAAAACACACTACCGTTTTAATCTATAGCACAATAATATTTCACGGAAACGGCTAGTTCAATATATATAGCAGAATAATATTTCAAGGAAACGGCTAGTTCAATATATATAGCAAAATAATATTTCACGGAAACGGCTAGTTCAATATATATAGCAGAATAATATTTCACGGAAACGGCTAGTTCAATATATATAGCAGAATAATATTTCACGGAAACGGCTAGTTCAATATATATAGCAGAATAATATTTCACGGAAACGGCTAGTTCAATATATATAGCAGAATAATATTTCACGGAAACGGCTAGTTCAATAGATTTTCTGATTTTGTTCTTATTGTATTGCATATTCACCAATTGTAAATCGATTATATCAAGCAGGATTACATATAAAAATCGGTAAAAATTATTCAATCGATAAAGTTTTCTGTTGGAAACGGACCAATGTGCGAAAGATATATACGGACTAATGAGCAGACAGTGACTAATATGCGAGCAAAATCAATGGCAATAAGATTCTGAAACTACTTTTGGAGTATAAACCTGTCAAAGGCAAGAAAGTAGAGCACTATTTTTAGTCTATTTTAAATATTAGAAACCCTTTATTTTCACGTCGAAGACAAGTGTAAAATTTATCCTAGTCTTTTTACAACTTCTTTTGTAAGTGTTCCTAGTGCTCCAATTAGTATCGCCTAACTGATGTCCGAGTAAATTATGCGTTGCATGACGACGAAGTGTGTGTTTCACATACACAAGATAAATTGATAGTAAGCACTCCTACATTCTTTTATTCTATTCGCTGTTTACCCATTATAAGAAAAATAGACATTCTATACAATTCAACGCCTTATCAGTGCTCCAATTAGTATCGTTTAACTAATGTCCGAGTAAATAATACGTTATAAAAACTTAAGTTGTTGCACGACGACGAAGGGCGTTTTCACATACACAAGATAAATTGATAGTAATAATTCCTACAATCTTTTATTCTATAAGCTGTTTACCCATTATAAGAAAAATAGACATTCTATACAACTCAACTCCTTATCAGACAGAATGCATCTTGTAAAATCAAGCGGAAATATTTTAAAAGGTATATTCCCTGAATAATTTAAGATTTATATAACAACGAAGATAAAAAATACTACTTAAAATATAAACAACATTATCGTCGCGTTAATGTTTCTCATTACAATGGATGTTCTACAAACATGTTATACATCTTTGGTTTGAGAGAAAAACGTTCATTTGTCTAACCGTTGTATGTCTATTCGTTTTATTGAAGACTCCAAATAAAATTTCGTTTTTTTGTAACATCAATGTTGTTAAAAAAAAGACGTTCTAAATAGACTACTGTTTTAATATATAGCAGGAGATATTTTACGCCAACTGTTACTTCTATACCCATTACTTATTTCTTGATCTTTGTATGTTTATAGCATGTAAAAAGAAAATATTTTGCAAGACTATATATTAACATCCTATTTTTTTTTTACTTATGTGCACGCAAAATAGTGCAGGTTGACAGGGTTTATTGTGAATTTAATATTTAAAGTGGAATCTTAAATAGGGAGTTGTTCAGCGAGATGTATGTCAGACTTACATTTATATTTCTGCATGTTGGTAGTCAGTGAAACAGGGAAGCAGGGAAGGAATTCCAAAGGCAAGCAGTTTAAAGAAATAAGATATTAGAGCAGAAAACTTTCCGCCATCTGGGGATAACAACAGGGGTATTTACGTCGAGGGGAGCACACGTACAGTAAGTTTGTCGAAGAATATTCCATTGAAGTACTTCTGAAACAAGCACAAAGATGCAATATTGCAGCATTGGGATATGGATAGAGCTTGGTAGACAGTGTGGGACTTTTTTGCACTCTTGGTAGACAGTGTTAGCCCTATTAGATAAGCTGCCCTTTTTTACCACATCTAAGATATATATATATATATATATATATATATATATATATATATATATATATATATATATATATATATATATATATATAATAATGGTAATAATCCAGGTGAAAAATATCCACAGGGTGGTAATCCAGAGAATTTTAACCGGGTTTATAAAAAGTGCTCAATATAAGAATAGAGCTTTATATATGATAATTTTATTTACACAGACATGTACAAAATCTGCGACACTGGCATGTCGATGTTATCGATCAACAGTTACTATAAACTGAGATCTCATCAGGCAGTTAGAATCCGATCTTAACCTCAGATCATATGTATATATATATATATATATATATATATATATATAGAGAGAGAGAGAGAGAGAGAGAGAGAGATGAGAGAGAGAGACTATCCACCTGTAAAGATCTGCAACAATACTCCATACATGGACGAATTGTAGCTTTATAGTGATATAGGGTACTCGCAGGTGAGACAAGTTTTCTAGCCAGATAAAAGATGCCTAACTATTTTGCAGAGGATTTGGCACTATCTCCTAAGTATTTACTCAAAT
The DNA here is from genome assembly GCA_963556195.1 of Sepiola atlantica. Lineage (NCBI taxonomy): Eukaryota > Metazoa > Mollusca > Cephalopoda > Sepiida > Sepiolidae > Sepiola > Sepiola atlantica. Next base: position 73,849,116 of record OY744535.1, read on the forward strand.
CAAACATAACCATGGTAGTAAGTTTAGAGATTTCCGACTTGAGGGGGGAGGGAGGTAAATAATTACTTTAAACATTAACGGTAACTGACTTATATTTCTATTCACAATAACTTATATAATAGACAGTATATTTAAAACAGACTAATATGTGGACCAACATCCGGATATTGACTAATATGCGGACAAAATTAGTGATTGATCAGATGTTGCAGCTACATTTCTATGTAAACTTATTCTAAGCAATACATTAAGGGAGGATTTTATTTTATTAACGTATCTAAAACAAAACCTCTATCTTTTCATCACCAACGCTCGGATGTTCACTTCACCGCAGTTGAAGTGAATGCTGCCTTATTTTTGAACACCCCTCATTTGAAAAGCTTCTAGGACTGAATTTCACCCACAACTTGAAATTTGAGACTTACATCACATCTCTAGCTAAGGCTGCTGGAAAAATGGTTGGATCATTCAACTGCTCTAGAATGAACCTCACCACTGATAAAATTCTCCACATGTGCAAGAGCCAGATACGTTATCAGATGAAGTACTAACTTAATATCTGAAGAGTTACCGCTTCGTAATATAGTGGGGGTGATATCTTATCGTCTCTACAACCTCTTTTACAAAGAAGAGACGTATTTAGTATCTATTTAATATATCGTCATGGCCATGGTAGGTGCTCGAATGAGCTCTAACCTCTGTTATTCCTCTATAAACATTCACAGCAAGAACTCTTCAAACTACAATCAGAGTAGATACTTTTTGTCTCTCTTTCTCACTTTTTCATGTACATAAATACTTAACTCTCCGGCTCTCTTCAGATGGCAACAATCAGACCAGTTTGCCCGCACGCATACACACATATACACAATATTACAGTTCACTTGGAAAAATACATTTATAAACTCGACGGTTTTTTGACACTTGATTCGTGCATGTCTACCCCCCCTCCTTCCCTCTCGATCTGAATCAACAGACGCCCTCTCTCTCTCCTTCTTTTTCCTCTATGTGTCTACCTCCCCACCACCTCTCCCCTCATCATTATTTGTTCCTCTTTCCACCTTATATTTTTATTTATTTATTTATTTATTTGCCCCGTTTGTTTCAGATTCTAGATTTTAGATTTTTGTTTTCTGTTTTTTGTTTCTTAGATTTTTAGATTTTTTAATTTTTAATTTTAATTTTTTAACGGCTTTAATTTTTGAAATGTTAAATTTCTTTCCTTCTTCTTCTCTTTCTCTATCCCTCCACTTCATTCTCTCCAAATATGATCTGAGGTTAAGATCGGATTCTAACTCTTCCTGATGAGATCTCTGTTTATAGTAACTGTTGATCGATAACATCAACATGCCAGTGTCGCAGATTTTGTACATGTCTGTGTAAATAAAATTATCATATATAAAGCTCTATTTTGATATTGAGCACTTTTTATAAACCCGGTTAAAATTCTCTGGATTACCACCCTGTAGATATTTTTCACCTGGATTATTGCCATTATTATTATATATATATATATATATATATATATATATATATATATATATATATATATATATACTAAAATAATACCCGTTCCAAGACGGGTAAAATTAATTGTCAGAAAATAATATTTTTCCACAATGTTAGTGTCAATACATAATGGATAGAATTCAGTTCAAGAATTTTATTTTTTTCATCTTCAAATGATAAGGTTCGTCTATATTATGCGCTCTAGAAACCATTTCACATATTCCAAAGAAATTGAACTTTGGGAGATATTTATTTTTTGATGTCTAATAATTATTGTTAACATATCTAACAATCGAAGGTATCTTAATTTTAACGAAGTTGCATAAAACTAAGGCAAAGTTTATATAGCCTACTAAATTACGCATTGCGTGTAGAAGGTGTGCATTAAAATTAATAATCATATGTAAATTCGTTTAGAAATGGATCCTATACATACAAATATATGAACCTATAGACATGCTAAAGTTTATATTAATAGAGTAATACTCACACATATGTAAGCGTTGTGGACATCATTTAGAACAGCGCATCTTACGTGGCCTGTTGGTTATAGCTGCCAACTACTCGATGGTTGACGTTTAGTCCCAAGATTGGGAATGGTGCCAGTTTAACCCCACTGAAAAGCTGTTATACGTGTGTCTGTTGATGAATGTATGCATATATATATATATATATATATATATATATATATATATATATATATATATATATATATATATATATATTTTGGTGCAGAAAAATTAGTACAACATTCGTACCGCCGGTTTCAAGCACAAAAGGACTTAGCCATCCGGCTCTCTTCAGCTTCTGTTGCCATCTGAAGAGAGCCGGAGAGTTAAGTATTTATGTACATGAAACTGACGGTAAGAATGTTGTACTAATTTTTCTGTACCAAAATAAATAAATATTACGTTCTTAATTTTGAATTTTGAATTTGAATTCTCAATTAATCGAGCACTCTGCTGGGATTTTTTCTGCTATATTACTAATAAGTTATATATATATATATATATATATATATATATATATATATATATATATATATATATATATCAAGTTATATTTACCAGTAATAAATACATTATTTTTTGTTGTCCTCTGATGAATGTACTTTCTCTTTGAAAATCTATGGGTTAAGGATTATGAGATTTTTCCTTTTGTTTGAAGTTTTGATGAATTAATAAAATTTTTAATTTTTAAAATTTTCATCAATCATTTTCTTGATTTATTGCTCTATTTAGTTTATTAAGCTTCATATTATCAAAACTGATTATTATTTAAAGACACGATATTTATCTATAAAATGTTATTCTATGTTGTATATACACACACATATATATATATATATATATATATATATATATATATATATTTATTTATTCTGGTACAGAAAAATTAGTACAACAGTCGTACCGTCGGTTTCAAGCACGGAAGGTCTTACCCATCCGGCTCTCTTCAGCTTCTGTTGTCATCTGTTTTGGAAATGTGAGGTCACATGACACTCTTGTTGGGACGCGTTATTTGCTCAGTGTGTTGTGTGTGTTTGTTTAAATTTGAATTTAGTGTAATAAGACCGTTGAGATTTAAAACACGAGGGAATTCAAGATTAAAGGGAATAAAAAAGGGGGGTAAAAAATAAAAAAATATATATGAAAAAAAATATATATATATAAATAAATATAAAAAAACATATATATATAAAAACATTTCAATACTAAGAATAAAAGTATAAAAAAGAAGGAATTAAAAAAATAATTAAAAAAAAAATAATAAAAAAAAAAAATATATATAAATTATCATGAGTTGAGATCGAAACCCGACAGGCAGACGTCTTACTCCTGATGCAATCGTTGTGAGTTAATTTTTTTATGTAGATTTTCGTTGCTTCAGCGTTTTTGTCAAAGAAAACGACTTGCTTCATGTTGCATTAGGAAAATATTTTTAAGACATGATAAGTGTCTTTTGGAGATATTTTCGGAAATATCTATTGTTTTTTATACGTAATGTCGGTGTTTGTTTATATAAGAATCATTGAAGAAACGCGTTAAAACATTTCTTTATTTCATTTTATTTTATAATAGGTATATATAATAATTAAAATCCTTTAAACAATTATTTTGTCATTTTAATATTCGTAAGGGTACATACAAATTGATGTAAAACTGTGTAAGCTAACATAACATCATTCCGCAGTTTCCTTATTTAAAATTTTTTTTTAGTTATCCGTTTTGTTTAAAAATCTAAAATTATGAATCTTCATAAGTATCACGAGCACATTAGAAGATTTATCGAATCATCTTCAGGTGACAAAAAAAATAACAAAAAGCCGATGAAAAGAAGACAAGTTGAAAAAAAAAACACAAACACTGCACTGAGACAATTTTTATGATACTTATAGTACCATCACAAATTTAATAAAAACAGTTATATTCATGCTGAAAAATTATGTTATGTTACACAATGTTTCCTGAAATTAAATAATGGTGCCTAAATACACACATTTCAAATATATATATATATATTTACATTTTGTCGGGTCATTTTATTCGCACCTGTCTTCATATATATATATATATATATATATATATATATATATATATATATATATATATATATATATATATATATATACATGTATATATATATATATATAATATTTGTTATTGTTTATTATCTATGTACATATACATATCGTCCTTTATAATCGGGACTCATCAGCATATAGATATGACTATTCTCGTGGTGAGAGTCGGGCAACGTTCGGTGGATGGGGACAGGAGGAGTGTTGAGGCCCTTAGCACTGATGCCTAGAGAGAGTGTCAACGCACCCCACCGGTGGGTTAACCTCCCGCAGGAGGGAACCAAATGGATTAACTCCATATATATATATATATATATATATATATATATATATATATATATATATATATATATATATAGAGAGAGAGAGAGAGAGAGAGAGAGAGAGAGAGAGAGAGAATAAATATGAAACAAAAAAGTAAACTTTTAGTAGAAAGAACCCATAGTGAAATGGTAAAAGCCTAATATACGAGATAGAGCAATTATAAAGATAAATATACGAAGAGTGATAAACATGCACGAATGCTCAAATTTCTTGGCTGAGGAAGCATTGTTTTTAAATTGCCAGTTTTCTTCATTTTAATTCCGTTTAAGTGCGCTCCATCTACGACTTGAACTCAATTTTCACCATTGGATTTACTTCATTTTGAACGCCTTTTAGTGATGTCTCCACCAAACATTTTCTTCTCCATCGAAACCTCCTTCCATTGAAAACCTTATCGGCGGACAATTACCACCGGGACAAATCCAATATCTTTTTGCACGAACTTGTTACATCATTTTCTTAATATTTTTTAAAATGTTGAATTTTGGCTTTTCTATTGCCAACTTATCTATCTGTATAATTCCTCTGATGATAAGGTCTCAATCTTTGAAAAGCCTTGGCTTAAGGAAAGAATAATATACATAATTTTATTACAGAATATACCTTGCATTGAACAATCGAAGTTTGAAATAAAGTTGGACATTCGTGCATGTTTATCACTCTTCGTCCATCTATCTTTATATGATACATATATACATATATATATATATATATATATATATATATATATATATATATATATATATATATATATATATATATATATATCACCGTTCAGAAAAAAGAGGAAGATTTTTCTAGCGTATCTGTTACTTGGGTCTGCTGACTTCCTCTATATGAAGTCATATCCTGACATATAACCGTTACTCTGTATTTTTCGTTTGTTATTAAATTTCCCACTAGCCTAACGTTATGCTCACTCTAACCTTATTAGTAAAACACTGGTTTAAACATAATTTCCACCCATCTACGTATAACTTTGCTACATAAAACCGGTAATGAGGACAGAACGGGTAGCTTAAAATCGTCCTCTGGCATTTAGTGTTCAGGTGTTATCGACTCTTATATTAATATTATTTTTCCTCGGACCGCTTGTCTTTGCAATTGTTTCCCTTCAGCAATGTGTTCTATGGCTGTACTTACGTGCATAAATGTGAATGTAATGCGAACAAACCGCTTGCTGGACAAACCCCGACTAATGGTCCCACTATACATCTGACCCCTAATCATAATAGCCTCTAACGTCTCGGCTGCGATTTTCTTTCGTCCCAGTGAATAAAAATGAAAAAAAAATGTTTTCCTTTTTGAAGTTTAACATTTTAAAAAAGCCTTATTAATTTTTCCCGTGATTCTGGACGTCTGCTGATCTTTTTTTCTCATGCTAGTACATCGTCTCCTTGCCTATTACGCATCGCTTTGCTTCGGCTACGTTTCCCTGTTTATTCACATGACTTCAAAAATATCAGAAATTCAGATCAGCCGTTAACATTTTTAGAATATACTTTCTCATCGAAAAGCTTATAATTCTATGCATGAATTCGGAATATTCAAATTGTAAGTTGGAGACATATTTATTTGTAGATTAACGCAATTTATTACAATCCGTGACCCAGAGGTCAGCACTACAGACATTTATTTTCTAAATGATCTAGAAAGCCGCAGAAACAACACTCACCATAACAACATAAACGATAAAACAGAAGTAGAAACAGAATCGAATGCGGTGTTCGTATGAGCTTAATGGATGTCGTAACGGACTATGGCTCTATCAACGGATAGAATCTAGAAAACGACACTGACCAGCTGTCCCTAATGAGAATTGAAGAACAGCAAACTACTGTGATTAGGTGTCACTTTTATAGGGAGCACCTTGCGTGGGACGTTCGGCAATAAGATGTTTGTACTAAGTATATTTAAATTCATGCGTGTTGCTACATCAGGGAAACAGGGAGCAGATTGATAATTCAAAAGGCAAGAGGTGCGAGGAGAGTAAGTATCAGAATATACATTTTCCGGTATCTAAAGAATTCTACAGTGAAGGGGTGGGAGTTTGTTGAAAGTCAGGTTTTTCGGGTGTATTTACGTTGAAGAGGTGCAAGTGCACCAAGTTTGTCGGAGCACCTTCTGTGGAAGTACTTATAAAACTCAACGCAAGGTTATGCCAAACTCTCTTCTGCACGCCAGCTCGTTCAAATGAAAAATGTCTTGTTTTTTTTGCATTAATTTGCTATAAAAAGTGCATTAATTCATGTTTACGATATGTATCAATATCTGCTAAAAAATAACCTGAACACCATAGCAAAGAAAAAATATCCAGTGCGAGATCCGGAGATTGAAAGATGACATAATATATTGTAACAGAAAGTGAACGCTTTTATCAACATCAATATTGATGATGATGATGATGATGATGATGATGATGATGATGATGATGACGATGATGGTGACGACGACAATGATGATGATGATGACGACGACGACGACGACGACGACAATGATGATGATGATGATGATGATGATGATGATGATTTTTTGTCTCTGATCTATTATAGTTTAGTAGTGATTTGATTCTTTGAGTTTACAAATTTGGATTAAGTCGTCTCACAATTCTCGATATAAAATTAAAGCTTTCTAGCAAACAATAATGCATTTTGTCGGTTCACATGTTTATTTGTAACGAAGGTAGTGGAACGTTGTTTTTTTCTAAGTACCTTATTAAAAGCGGCACCACCGGACAGACCACATAGACACCGAATGTCCGGTTAGATCTAAGAGATAGGAGAATGAGCGAAATAAAAGCAGAGGTAGCCTGGATGCTCTTTTTTCACTTATGTCACTTCATACAAGTAAATAGTCCGTAGACGGGGCATAATTATCGACTTCCACGACAATTTTAGTAAGTGTCGCGATAAACACATTTCTATGAGAGCAATAACACGACATTCCCAGTCGGACCGGGAATGTAATCAACGGCGTTATTTCATGCTAAGGAGACAGAAAGGAGTGTATGCAGACTGAAAACTCCAATGGAAGCCTTACATATTCATGTATGCATCTTACTTTACGATGCGCGATAATCGCTTACAATAAATATTGTGTTTTTATAAGACTGTTGATATGCCGTAAAATAGGCACACAAAAAAACACATATAACTATTTGAGAGTTTGTATTATTTAGATAATTTGGAATACTGTTCTCACCTTGGATGATCTTCTAAGAAGGTTTCAGCCGATGTAACGTCCTACCTCTTTTAGGTGAATATTTTGAACTTGGGAATCTGCACTAGATTTTGAACGGACCTTTTATTTAATCTACATGGTTAGATTGCTCTCGTTCTGTAGACCCATAGCGCAACGGATATAAGTGCTAAGTCACACTCAGTTTTGATTGAATCTTTTAGAGGTTAATGGTTTTATCCTCAGTGCGGGCGATGATTAGAATACAGTTACGAATTACTTAAGTCTTTTGCTCGGCCATGGCTGACGAAACGAGAACAACATACATCCGTGGATTAAATGAAGGGTTCCGTTAGAAATTCCGTATAGATTCTCGAGTTGGACATAAGGATTCGTGAGTTCACCAAGATACACTGGAAGAAGATCGAAGGTTACAACGGCTGAAACCTTGTGAGAATAACAATATAAGGACAGTAGTTGGAATAATCTAAATAATACAAATTAGGAATCCTCACCGACAAATACTTATTAGAAAGTGAGATCTCATCAGGGTGAAAAAAATCTGATTGCTCACTCAGATTTTCATATTGGGAAAGCCCGTTTCTGTCTAATGAACACTAAGTTTCTAATAGGTATTGATCGAGAACATCGACATGTTGTAGCGGATTTTTGTACATGTCTGTATGAATAAAAATAGCTATATTAACTACTGAACACTTTCTTATAAGCCAGTTGGAAATTCTATAATTTTTTTTTTCTGTGGATGTTTACTTTACTTGGATTATATATATATATATATATATATATATATATATATATATATATATATATATATATATATATATTATTGTTTATTATCTATGTACGTATATGTTTCGTCCTTTTTAAATCGGGACTCATCAGCATAGAGATATGATTATTCACTACCGGTAATGCGATTCGAAACCTCGGACTACAAGTATTTTTAACTCAAATCCGATGTCTTTAACCGCTCGACCAATTTTAAACAGCGAATAAACGATTCTAATTTTAACACTTTATCGGCGGCTTAACGTATAAGCATTCTACTTCTTTTATAAGGGAAGGAACGATGCATTATGAAGCAAGTGACGTCATGCTGTGTTAATACTACCATTACAGTGCTCTACTTTTTCGAGGAGCGACAAATAATAAATATATATACATATAAACAATCGAAAACGAAAAAGCAAACTAATTTATATGTTCTATTAACGTGTCGTCTTTCTTTCAAGGCTTTCTCAAGACAATTGATTTAAAGGAATAACATACAATTAAACAATTTGAAAATATAGTGTGAGTTTGTGACGTGACATAAATGTTTTTTTAACTTCACAATTGAAAAAATGTTGTGCTATTATGACGTGAAAGAATTCGATTGTTTTCATCTATTAGAATTCAAAATCTGTGATTTGTTTACGAAATGGAAACGGAGTGTGTTATTCTTGTTTTCTTTGTGTGTTTGTGTGTTTGTTTGTTTGTTTGTTTGCTGGTGTTCTTACCTGAAGATGATTTGACGAAGAATCCGAAAAAAAACTAAAACATTCATTTTAAGTTACACACACCAGATATGTTCAAATATTGTAATTATATGTTATTTCTTCAAATCAATCACCTTGAGGATGTCTTAAAATAAAGTCGAAATAATTTTGGTTTTTCCTTTTTATTTTCCATCATTTTTATTTGCCATCATTTCGATGATTTTCATATATATATATATATATATATATATATATATATATATATATATATATATATATATATATATATATATATATATATATATATATATATATGCGTGCATGTTTTTGTAGGAAAGGGGGTTGCTGCATCAATAAGATACGTAGCCTTTACATATATTGACAAAAATAGACATACGTAAATATATATATGAAAATAAATATGTGCGCGTGTTCGTGTATGCCTGAAGTACACTATCGTAATTACGCTTCGATTGTGTTCTAAAAGTACAACATATGTAAGATAATGATCTCCATGCAATGTCATTCGACTTGGACGTGATCTCATATTACGTGATCACATTTTTAACGTGACTTGGCATCGTGTGAACTGATGAGATTCTTACGTATCAACCTTTTTTCTTCTAACCATCTCTATGTTTACTTCCTGTTTGTTTTAACCGAGAAACAAATCTGCTCTCGAAATTGCAGCCATTCTTTTAGTGCGTGCCTCTCTGTGAAATCGTATGTTCTGTTTCCCAGAAACTTCGAAGCGTTCTTTTATTAATAGAAGAATTCTTTGTAAGAATAAATATAAATAAAATCCATTCGTCTCTGAATGTGTAAGATGGAGATTGATACATTGTATAATGTATATTATTCGAACAACTATTTTTATTTTTATTTTTATATTAACAACATTTCGACTGGTTCTTTAGATGAATCTATTCGAATATAAGAACTTTCTAGTCTACGTCCTTAAGAGAATGACGAATCAACACCTTCATTTAATCCTTCTTCCATCAGCTAGATTTCTACAGGGTCATGGCTGACTGATTGTGAACAATCTACCCCCGTAGATTGAATAATATTTTTTTCGGTTGAAATGGCTTTAAGAATGTATGGTACTTGACACCGGCGTCTTTTCGTCATAAAACTATATATATATATATATATATATATATATATATATATATATATATATATATATATATATATATATATATATATATATATATATATATATATATATATATATATATATATATATATATATATATATATATATATATATATATATATATATATATATATATATATATATATATATATATATATATATATATATATATATATATATATATATATATATATATATATATATTTTAATAAATAAATATTAATTATTTAAATACCTAGATACATCGATTTTCATGCTAACGCAATCTTCAGTCTAGGAACTAATTCTCAACGGTCGGTAGGCGCGAACCCCGATCACAAATCGCCACTGATTCGTAGTTGGAGATCTTATCCATCGGCCATAGCCACTTAGTAAATATAGAGGAACTTTAAATGTAAATAGCGGAATCGGCGGCTATTTACCAGGCAGTTAGAGTGATCTACGAAACGGCGTTCGGATCGTGCATATAGCTATTTGTACTGCTTGTTATTAAAGCTACTCGAAAGTGCCCAGCTTTTGTGGGAGGGGGCTGATAAACAATAATATTTTAATAAATAAATATTAATATATATATATATATATATATATATATATATATATATATATTAAGTTGGTGCAAGCACAATGGCGTTGTTTGACGTTCAACTTCAGAGGCCATAACTTCGTTTATACCAACCTTTAATTATCAAAATGAGAACCATTAGAATCAACACATTTTTGTCAACGGGAAACAAGTTTACTTATTCCATTATAATAAAAATCCGGAGTTTTAGAAGCGATGAAGTCATTGAAGGCCGATATGGCATCATCCCGGCTTTTGAAGCAATTCTCGCGCAGAGAGTTTTCGAGATGCTTTCGGTGCGTGAGAGATCCGGTGATATGGCGGATGAGGCAGAGTCTCGTAGCCCAAATCGGTTCAGCTTCTGCAGGGTCAGTTGTTCAACATGCCGGCGAGCGTTGTCATGGAGGAGAATTGGTCCCTGCATATTGACCAATCTCGGCGCATACGTTGGAGCTTCCGGTGCATTTCGTCAATTTGTTGTCAGTACTTCTCCGCCGTAATTCAATAAACTATGATGGATGTGACTTGTCGCAGACCACCAAACAGTCACCATAATCTTTTTTGTGTGAAATTTCGGCTTCGGGGAGTGTTTTTGAGCTTCGCGGGCACCCAACCACTGTGCTGAACGTCGTCGATTGTTATAGAGGATCCACTTCTCATCACACGTCACAATTCGCTTGAGAAATGGGCAGTTTCTTTTGCGCAGCAAGAGCGTAGAGGACATCTCTAAACGACGATTTTTTTTATTATCGTTCAATTCATGCAGCACGAATTTATCCAGCTTTTCTGACTTCCCTATTTGTTTCAAATTGCGAACGACTGCTGAGTGGTCGACCTCGAGTTCATCAGCAACATCTCGAGTAATTTTGACCTTGACCGTGTTCATCTTAAAGGCTCTCGTCACCATTGCGAAATTTCTTGAACCACCCTTGTGCCGTCCATTCGTTAGTTGTTCCTGGGCCAAGCGCATTATTGATGTCACGAGTTGTCTCGGCAGGTTTTCGGCCTAGTTTGAACTGGAACAAGAATATCGTGCGGATTTCAATTTTACCCATGCTGTCGAAAAGCAAAAACAATAAATGAAGCGATTAAAAATGGAAACGAATAACACGATTCGATAATGCGAAAAACGCGCTTTAAAATGACCTATAACAACGCTATATTAATTCAGAAATCATATATAAATATAACACATGTAAGAAAACGCTATTATTTTTGCCCCAACTTAACATATATATATATATATATATATATATATATATATATATATATATATATATATATATATATATATATATATATATAAAATTAAAACGGAAAAACCAAAAGATAGTCGTTTATGTATTGATCAGCGTTTTGTCTTTATTGTAAGACTTCTTAAGGATGATAGTTTGAAGAAAAATGTCATGCACGTACATACACGTTTGGAGTTGACATGGTAGTGAGATGGAGGGATATAGCAGCCGTAGCTATGAAACCCAGAGAATCCAGTATGTGAGAGTCAACGGTCGAGAAAGTACATTTTTCTTCAAAGTATCATCCTGAGTAAGTCTTACAATAAAAACGAAACGCTGATGAATGCATAAACAACTATCTTTTGTTTTATTTCCTTTTCCATTTCCCATTACGTCGGATTACATTCATATTACCTTTCCCATATATATATATATATATATATATATATATATATATATATATATATATATATAGTAAGCAATGAAAATATATATGGCAATCAAGCTACACAGAGGCTCCCGTGTTTCATCCCCGGGGGGAATCGTCAGGCTAAATGCATTTAGCCTGACGATTCCCCCCGGGGATGAAACACGGGAGCCTCTGTGTAGCTTGATTGCCATATATATTTTCATTGCTTACTACCTAGCTCTACTTACGTATCGAGCACTGTTGAAGTAAATACTGAAAACTGACACATAAAAAATTATATCTCCTTATAATATTTTATGTGGATACATGAAGTACTAATCTATATATATATATATATATATATATATATATATATATATATATATATATATATATATATATGTTTGTGTGTGTGTGTGTGTGGGTGTGTGTGTGGGTGTGTGCGTGGGTGTGTGTGTGGGTGTGTGTGTGGGTGTGTGTGTGTGTTTGTGTAAAACTCAATACCTGTGTTTATATGTGTATGGGGATGTTTGTGTCTTCCTTAGAGAAAGACTGGTTAGAGAATCTACATACAATCTAAAAGTGTATCTTTATGAGAAATCTACTAGTAGAGTTCACATAAAGATACACTTTTTCCGAATCAATACGTGCAATACCAAGGAGTCTATAAGAGCATAACCTCATCTTAAAACTTCAAATATTTGTATGAAATTTAAATTATATGTATCGAGTTTACTGCGGAAGACAGTGGAAGTGTCCTGAATATCTACGTACCCTCGTAACTTTAGCAATGTAGGGGGTTTAACCTCTTTTTACACTTCAAGAATTCATGTTCATTATGAAATATATATATATATATATATATATATATATATATATATATACTCATCCACATACAGAAGGTTTCGCTGTATCACAGCTCTTCAGTGCGGCTAGACTAGTTAGTGTCTCAAGCCGGGATTGAAACTCAACCATCGAGCTGACAGTCGGCGCTTTTAAATATATCATACGACACTTACTGAATGTAAGTAATATCTCAATGTAAACATTGCATTTTCCGATAAAGATATGAAAGTGGTAACGAATCTCTACGAATATATGCGTGTATCTACCTTTAACTGGTCTATGAGTACAGAACTCTTTCAAAATTCAAATACATATATCTGATTTTAATGAAATTTAAGCCATATGTTTAAGACATCAATTGAGAGAGTTTGGCAACATTTACGTTTCTTCCAACTATACTAAATGGCCAAATAGGAAATGGAGAGCAGTTAAAACAAAGAAACTAATATGCGATTGTGAGCATAGTGAAAAAGTACATAGCAACGTCGTGTCTTCCTCCTAGTGAATAAATAAACTTTGATCTTTATTAAAAACACATTGTGTTACATTACACTGGTCATGATATGCATTCACTTGTACAGTTACATACACTTACCAGTGTTATTAAACATACTGTTTCTTCTAAATATTATACCTAGTGTTGCATTGTCACAAAACTTAGATGGCACCGTAACTCTTGCATGATATAGAAACGACGTGATCACATAGCATGCTAAGGATGTGTGTTACAACGGTAGGATCACAGGGGGGGGGCGAGGCGTTTTAAAGAAATCACTTGGTAAAAAGTTTTCGTTAGGGAGTAAACAAAGCTGACGTGAAAAATGTAAAGTTTTAAAAACTATAACTAGCAAAGATCTTCTCTCTGTGTCATTTTTTTCGGTGTCTGTCCTTCAGTCTTTACCTCTCTGCCTGACGCATGTATCTTAGAAAGAAAAACATATATTTTGAGTACATTTTGCTTTCGTGTTTACGTATTGCCGTGAAACCGCAATTCGGCCACAGGCATTCCCACAGACACTGCCCCGACATAAAAACAGAAACCAGAACGGGTGCAATATTGCGTCGGGGATACTTACATTTCGGGAGGTTTTCTATGATCAACTTTATTGACATAACAAAGCTGTTCGTCACGCTGACAAGTGGTGGTGGCACATTGGATCGTGACGTCTAGTTATCAAGATGGTCGTAGTGGTGATATAGTAGGCGCAGTATCGTATGTAATTAGATCTGCCCCTTTTTTCTCTTAACTACTACCTGTCACTTTAGACTGCCTGTCCATGGAGCAACTTTCTATACACGTCAGTCTCACTTCTGATTAACTGCTAATAGACGATTCTATTTTCTCGTTCAACTAACCTTGTGTTGGATTTTCTTTTTTAACCTGATTTACACACCAGCATTTAATCTCGCTACAACGGAATAAGTCTTCAGGTCCTCCTAATGGGAACCAGTATTAACACTTATAGTGGAAACAAAGGCAACTGAAACAATCTGCAAAATACAGGCTGCGGACAGGTGCTATCCAACACTTTCTTCCACACTGTGTTGGGAATATCCTAATCAGCAAGTTATATGTTAAAGTCCTCATCAATTATAATAAATATTTATCTCTAAGTATTTCGTTAGAATAGTAGAGTTTTATATTATCATGTAATTTCCTTATTTCTATCATTCGTCTTAATGGTTAACATTTTTGAATGGGTGTTATTTAACTAGGATAGGTAATTGGGTACGTTTAAGTAACAGGATTGTATAAGCTTAAGAAATACTGCAGCATTATATGCTATTTATGAGCCATGTTTATCGTTTAATGGAGAAATCCATTCTGACCCACGAGATGGTTCGCAATCTTCTTGTCGGCAGAAACAGCAATATTCTCATTGACTCGTATGTAGTTGGCCTATTTGATGATGACATCTATACTCTTTCTTTCTTTAATTTCTTGTTAGTTGTAAGTCGTCGTCTTATTTGCACGTTTCAAGCGAATATATTCTAGAATTATTTCTGTCCTATTCATTTTCTCTATCAACGACCGAAATGTGTTTAGGGAGATTTTTTCCTGGGTGTTTCCATAGAGACAAGAGCCACATAATTGAAGCTGTTGTGAATTTTTTTTTTTGAGATACTTAACAAACACTGGCATTGTTCTTGAGATCTTGAAAACTGGGAAAAGAATTAGGAATGAAATCGACGCATTTCCATCTGAAAGGACACATCATTTCTTGGAGAACTTCCGGTAACGATTCCATTAACGTATTCCCAACAATGTTCGACATTTTTCTGAGGGAGGATTATACTAAAGCTGAGTTAATCAAAGTGTATGTCGCATATCATTTTTCTATATATTTTAAGCACACAATTCACTTTCTAAAAAAATCATATATAATATATATATATATATATATATATATATATATATATATATATAGAGAGAGAGAGAGAGAGAGAGAGAGAGAGAGAGAGAGAGACGGGGAGAGGTGATGGAAATTATGTAGATGATATTCCAACGTCATGGAAAATAAAAAACGAAGAAACAAAATTATTTCGATATTCATCAACGTTTCGTCTTCATTTCAAGACTTTCTGAGGATGATTAATTTTAACTACATGTATGTTATTTCTTTAACTCAATAATTCTGAGAAAGTTTTTAAATAAAGAGGAAACGTTCATGAATATCTAAATAAGTTTTGTATTTCGTCTTTTATTTTCCATATCCCTCTCTCTCCCTCTTTCTCTCTCTCTCTCTCTCTCTCTCTCTATATATATATATATATATATATATATATATATATATATATATATATATATAAAGA
This sequence comes from Sepiola atlantica, assembly GCA_963556195.1. Lineage (NCBI taxonomy): Eukaryota > Metazoa > Mollusca > Cephalopoda > Sepiida > Sepiolidae > Sepiola > Sepiola atlantica. The sequence continues at coordinate 73,865,231 of OY744535.1, forward strand.
TAGATGAAAGAAGAGTGATAAACATGTACGAATGTCCAGATGTATTTCAAACTTCAATTGTTCAATGTAAGATATATTCTGTAATAGAATTATGTTCATGATTCTTTCCTTAAGCCAATGCTTTTCAAAGATCGAAATCTTATCATCAGAGGAAGTATATAGATAGATAAGTTGGCAGTGGAAAAGCCAACATTCAACATTTGAAAACATATTAAGAAATGGAGAGTGAAAAAAAAAGTTCGTGTAAAAAGATATGGGGTTTGTCCAGTTGGTAATTGTCCGTTGATAAGGTGTCCAATGAAAAGAAGATTTAGATGGAGAAGAACAGTTCTTCGTGATTGCAGCATGGATAAGCGTTTAAAAATGTAGTAACTCTAATAGTGAGATGTTGACTTCAGATCGTAGGTGGAGCGTACTTTATCAGAATTAATACAGGAAATTGGGCCATTTTAAAAATACTTCCTGGGCCGGAGCTGAATTGGATACAAAGGACTTTGGTAGTTAAATATTTAAGCAAGTTTAAAAAGAAATCCTTTAGTTTATAATCAGACACGATTTATCAAGGCTGACAGCCACTTGAGGATAAGGATTACAGATATAGATTGATTGTCACTTGAATTTGGAAGAATATAGTGAGACGATTGAAAATAATGAACGGAATAAAACAGAAGCTTGTAATGACGGTTTATGAAACAAAACATTTGTTGGCATCGGATTTTATAAAGAGCATGTTGTAGTCCCCAGAGAAGAAATCCCTTTCTAACCTGATTCACGGAAAGAAAATGTTTGGAAAAAAACTCTTTGTAAGGTACATGGAGGAAGTTAGCAAAGTCTTCTGTAAATGTGTTAAAAAGACGAGTCCTTGCTGTTAATCACGTACAAGTAAAACCAGAGCTTGTTCTATTTTATATTTTTATTCTAAATGTGGAGCATATTTTATTCTGAATATTTTTTTTGTAAACTTGACCATCGGAAATATTGTATAAAAGCCGGTAACAAGATTTGTCTCGCGGTTTCATAAGCAAAACAGTTCGCTTGGCAATTTGATTAGGAAATCGATTTTGGCCAGCGATTCTTGAAGCTGTTTTATCCGTCTGGACTTATGTTCTTTCAATCGGAAAGGAAAAAAAACAGACCAATTCAGTTTGATGTTTTGATGACCTGTAAGTAAATAACCCCGAGAGCCAATCTGAAAAAGGCTACTACGCTCCTCACTCTTTTCCCCCTCTCTCTCTATCTATCTCTATCTGTCCATCTTTATCTCTCGCTCTGTTAGACGCCATGATAAAGAAGAAAAACACTAACATATTTGAATAGAAGCAATCGTGAAATGCACGGTTAGCGAACCTGAGTCGGAATGTAAGTTTCTTATTTTGTGTTTCGCCGTATCTAATGTGGTAATATTATTTCCGTGGGATTTGGTAGAAAATTACTTTCTGATTCCCCCTCCTTTGGCCGGAAATACCTCGGATTTGTTATGAAAGTTCCAAAAGTATTATACCTTATCATACACTAGTTGTAATACATGTGACGTGATTATTCCTGGGTGATCAGACAAGCAGAATAGCTAATAAGAAGCATTACTAAGATGGACACGAGATGTAGGTCAGCGTTTGGAATGCGATTGTGGATGTTGTGATAATTTCAAGGTTAAGACGAAAATTAAAAATTACATATTTTATTTTGTGTATTTTAGGGCATGCCGATTTTAGGAAAATTCAAAAGACAATTGCAGAATGGAGAGAGAATCGGGAACAAAATAGAGCGAGACATGCGATCGAATTGAACGGAACACCGCCCATTTTGCTCCCTCTAACGAGGGCCGGGTTGTTGAAAACTACAGTAAAGCAGGGGCGTAGCAAGATAATGTCGGCAGTCTCTGCACTTATTGTAAACAATCAAAACAACTTTTTTTCATTTGTGATGCAAAACTTTCGCTTTTTGGGGCCAATAAAGAACGGAGTATATCATGATATACGCATACCTAGAAGGGTCCATAGTAATTAAACACATAGAATCTACAGTAAAATGTTGTATATACCTTTCTGTATGTCTGTGTAGCTGACGTAAATAAATAAATGTTCTTTTATTTCTTATGCGTTAATCCCGAGCTACATCGGGTCTGCAATGATGGATTGTTGTCTCCACTTGACACGATTACAAGCTTGGTCTGAGTGAAGGTAGATTTTACTGAGATATTTGTGCAGCGTGTCTACCCATCTCAACATCGACTAACCCCTTGGTCGTCTTCTGACGACTTCAAGTACGCAGGTGAGATTCGCGACCGTGTCGTTATTCGTCGTACCCACGTCCTTACCATCTGAGCCGTCATCCGTTAATCTTGCCCCATTCAGGCGTAAATAATAAATAGATAAATAATTAATAATGAATAAATAAATAAATAAATAAATAATAATAGATAATTACGAAAAATTTACAAGTGATATACTTTGTTTTATTAGCGATGTTTTTACAATACTAATGAAGGCGCTGGGTTCGCGCTGCTCGCTCATGAACAGTAAAAGTGAGGGGTCTTTAAAGAAGAACATTCCCATATAGCACCACTGATGATTCTTACTGAAGATGAAACATGTGGATATCAAATTAAATTTAGTAAAATTACTCATATATATAATCCATATTTTAGGGTAGATTTCCCGCGCATTCCACCCTTAAAAGAATGTGTCTAATGTCATCTATAATCTGCACAGAGGCCTTAAAATGTAGCACACTAGATGACTTGTTTGTTTTTTTATAGTCAATAGATGCTCAATTATAATGACCTTGATGAAGACTATGTTTACTATTAAACTGGCAATGGAAGAAGTGTCACTTGGTTTATTTTTTGTGACATTATACAAATTCTTGGAGAAAAGAAGAGGGTAATCATCAACATCTCCAACGGAATTGTGAACATCTAAAATACATTGTTGAAATATTAGAAATAAGACATGCTTCAATAAAGAATTATATAAAGAAAAGATTTTTAAAAAATAACAACTGATAGAGATAGAGAAAAAGAGAGGGAGAAAAAACATTAAAATATTTTTATTAAAAATAAAAATAAAATAAATAAAATTTTAAAAAATTAAGAAAACAAAAATTTAAAAATTAAAAAAAACACATTAAAATAATTTAAAAAAAATAAAAATAAAGTAAATAAAATAAAACAAAAATTAAGAAAACAAAAAATTAAAAATTAAAAAAAAACATTAAAATAATTTTTTTTAAATAGAAATAAAATAAAGAAAATTAAAAAAATTAAGAAAACAAAAATTTTAAAATTAATTTTTTTTTAAAAATGGTACCAGCCTAAGCTTACACCATACACAATATTTGCATAGGATCAAGGAGGATTAGAAGACCGAGGAGGAACAGCACAAACCAAACCTCCACTGGAAGTGCACATACTGCTGGATCCTTGGGGAGGCTTATTGCCACCCAAATCTCAGAGAAGACCAATGGTCCTTACCAGCGAGAAATCAATGGTAAACGGCTGTGGTGATACTTCTAGTTTATTTGCAGTGGCTATCGAAAAAATGTAGAGGATACTGGAAATATGGGGAGACATGTTGTCACTCAGCCTCCAGGGAATACCCCCGCTTGTCGGTGAGCAATCACTCATGACCTGTGTGAGAACTCCTAGTGAGTACATAATAATAATAATAATAATAATAATAATAATAATAATAATAATAATAATAATAATAATAATAATAATAATAATAATAATAATAATAATAATAATTATTGACATAGTTTCTAGTTTGTATCTGTCATTGGGTGTGGTCGACCAGATAAGCCTCGATTTCACAAGTTAGCCTCACCCCTACCAACGTTAACGGCTAAATTTGACTCCTCTTTGCTTGGTGTGTCTTATCGCAAGCTAATGTCTGCGACAGCGAGTCCAGATACATGCAAGAACTCTTGACCGGAAATTACATTTTTATCATGCAGTTTTCTTTCATTGCTCTGTCGAGTCTTTTTTTTTTTAAATAATGCACAGGTCAGCTCTTCTATCTAAATGTTTTCAGACTGACAAAGCAAATCGTTCATTTTTAGATGTATTTAATTCGTAAGTACCCTGAGAATTGAAAAGTTCAATATCTGTGTGCATCACATTAGGTATTACATTTTTTTACCTGTTACTATCTCTTTCAGAAAATGTAATATTAACTTTTTTACCGTGAACATTCTGGTAGTTGCTTATTCACATCTTGTACATAACGTTTATTTTAAGTTTTAATAATTTTTTTGGAAAACTTTGTTTTGAGAACGTGATTTTAAATTACCAGAGGTAATTCGTATATTCTCTAAATATTTCACTAATATTGTAAGAGTTTTATCGTTCAGGTTGATCCTAACAAAAAGTTTCCCATGAAATCATGAATTAAATTCACAATGTTTTCTGTAATCCAACGATAATTTGTATAGCCAAAATTCAGTCGCTGTCTGACTTGTCCAATTATGAATGCCTAAACAGTTTCATATTACTAGTGGTACAACCAGACTAAGTAATTGAAAACCTAATCAATTGCCGAAAATAACGCTATTATGTTGCCAATGACACCGTACATCAATAGTAAATGAAGATTGGTTGGCAGAGGCAACGTTTGGCCTGTCAGTTAAATGCTATTTGGTTCGACGTTGACAATCCGACAAGATAATTTTATATGTAAGATTTCCAAATATTGTATTCCAAGTATTTCAATTGTCAAGCGAAAACATTGTCAGGTGTGTACACAGTATTATGTTTCGGTCACATGGACAGGTGACGCAACGGATAAAGTGCTAAGTATGGTTAATGTTATCAGTTGTGTAGATTGTTAATTCTATTAGTTTTATAGATTGTTAATAATTTCTAAGACTGTGACAATCAGGGATTTCGTGCGAACCCAGAAAACTGAGAGAAGAGGAAAAAAAACCCGGATAAAATCAGTAAGACAATATATGGATATTTTCGTAGCAATTAACAGAATGTAGCCTGGTGTAGTTCTAATATTTCGAGGTATCGCTTCCTTCTCAAACGTGCCGGGGAAAACCTGTGTGTAGTCGAATAGGCAAGTTTTATCCTAAAACTACAGCGAACGTAGTTTAGCATCAAGCCAGACGTCAAGTTATAGGGAAAGTAGATTTTGTTTATATATTTATTCAATATTTTCCCGTCCTTTCGATTTATTTGTATTCTTTAATGAAATTGTGTACATTTTGTCTCCATTTGGACATCTAAAGATATATATATATATATATATATATATATATATATATATATATATATATATATATGAGAGAATGAGAAAGAGAAAGAGAGATAGATAGATATTAATATTAAAGTGGGAAAGGCAACTCTGTTCACTGAATTATCAGTTAATGTCGCATGGATGTCCCTTCATTTTTTATACATTTTCTGTGTTTACTTTCATTCACGCCAGACCAGGCACATTGTCACTGAGGGTCTACTGTAAATTTGGAAACATATCCCTAGGCACATCTTAAGTCGGAAGTTATGCAGTGAGATTGTTTTTTTTTTACATTAAATTGAAATTTTTGTATCTTAATACAGTCTGGGAAACAGGATGCAAGAAGGGAATTTCAATGGCTGAAGTTCGCGAGAATAAGCTATTAGAGTAGAACACCTTCCAGTATCTTGGAACCTCTAGTGTGAAGGGGGGTGAATTTGCTGATTGTCGAACTGGTCGGGAGTATTTACGACGATAGTAAGTTCACTGGATGACACTGTATTAAAGTACTTGTAAAACAAGCACAGATATGTAACATTGCGGCGATGGGATAGGTTTTGGAGCTTGTTGCACAGTGTGGATAATTATTAGATTAGAGGCTCTTAGGTAAGAGTAAAGACTAGTAGTTAATGCATCGGACAAGATGTGGCAACAATACCTCATGCAAGCTTCATCATCTAGGTTCAACTCTGACTGATTGTGATTGACTATTACGTGAAACTAACATCAGCATATAGATGATTTTAGTTTACGTATATTTCAATTAATGAAGACCGTTATGTTTCTACTTCCACGATTTATCATTATTTGCAATTGGACCTTTTGGTCGCGTGTGTCTCGTCCTCAAATGAACCTTTCAAATTTGTCTACAGATCATCTATAATGTAAACATATAAAGGTTGTTTTTTGTTTCTCTATTGAGTGTTGGATTATAGCATTTTGGTAGAACGTGTCCAGTTTAATACATATATATATATATATATATATATATATATATATATATATATATATATATAGTGTGTAGATTTCAATTTTGTGTTGAGAATCTGAATAACAGAGCTCAATGTAATTTCAACAGAGCAAAACAGAATTATAAAAAGAAAAAACTATACACACATTAAGGTTGTACACATTATATAATGTGTACAACCTTAATGTGTGTATAGTATTTTCTTTTTATAATTATATATATATATATATATATATATATATATATCGTACATGTATTGTATTAGTTTCTGTAAATGTAAATCCGTAGAAACTCAAGTGTTTATAAAAAGTGCTCAATAACAAGTAGAGCTGTTTATAAGTATACATTTTTATTTATACAAACATTATTGGTTACATATGTGCATACATGTTTCGGCTTCACTTTTCCCAGAAAGTCAACCTCATCAGACCAAGAATCTCAGAGAAGATTTGTATTAATAAAAATTTATACTTATATATATATATATATATATATATATATATATATATATATATATATATATATATATATCTACCAGCAGAAGTACCCGTCATCGCCGAGTTTTTCAAACCTTTCTCTTCGCTACGTCTGTTCAAATACAACATCTTTTTTTACTTTAAATCGTAACAAAAAATAAACCAAAAATTAAATAAGTTTAGTACTCAGGTTTATAACGATTATCGATATCGGCTAGTAAATAACTGGAACGTTTCAGAAAAAAAATACAACAATTATTATTTAGTATGAGATTCGAACCCTGAATGCGAACGATTTTTCCACACGACCAAACGGAGTATAAGAAACTAAAGGATTTTGCTGATTGTCAAGTCGATCGGGAACCAGTGCAGCAAGTTTGTCGAGGAACAGTCAACAAAATACTTATAAAACACGCACAGGCTTGCAATGTTATAAACAAACATTGGGGGTTATTAAAATCGATGTTATGTTCAACGTTTGATTTGAAATGGAGTTTAAATTAGCCAGCCCGGATCTCATTGCAAGTTTAATTCGGTTATTATGTGTGGAGATTAGACGAGATGAATTGCAGAAGTCGTTACATTGTTTAATCTTGTTTGAGTTTATAATGACTGCTGATCCAACAATTACTCGGCGATATTTATTTAAAAATCAATTAATGTATCTAGCATGTTTAAAGTTAAGGGAATTATCGTGTTGTAATGCATAGGAGAATTGTGCATTTAGGGAATTGTTATTTTTTTATATCGCTTTTATGTTCACCAATACTATTCTTATATTTACGTTGAGTTTCACCAATGTATATATGATTCCAGTTATTGCGTCGGGCCGTATATATTCATGTATTGGATGTGTGTTATTTACTTGTTCTGTTGTTCTTAGTGTTTATGAAATAGTTCGTGATGTAGTTTTTATTGTTAGAATTACTAGTTAATTGAGTGTTGTAAATTATTGTATTATTAGCGTGGGCAGTAACAGAAATATATATATATATATATATATATATATATATATATATATATATATATATATATTGGGGTATGCGTGTGTGCTACAGCGTGTATGTAATATATCGTTTTATTTAGTTATCTATGTTGATGCGGCTCCCAGGAAGGCTGTAAGACTTCCTGTATATTGGAATCAATATCTTCATTTCAATGTACCTGAAGCTTCTTTACGGAGATTTGTTAATATCTTTTCCTTCGTTAAACACGTACGTTTAATAAAGAAAATGGATGCTATAGCAGTTGGCACGAGGAAACACCAGGAGCCGCCTTCGTATTTCGTATTTCGTTCAACAATTCAGCGTCGAAAGGTTGCAATGACCCGTTGACACTGTGTAGGGCTTCGGGCTTCCATTCAACCCTGATAGAAAACTGATAATCACGATCCATGTACATTAAAAATGTGTTTTTTGTGTCTTTTTGCCCCTTTTTGTATGTACACGCTTGATAAATGACTGCTTCATTCGGATAAAAAAACTCACACAGGTAACATTTGCATTGAGATAATTTTATTTACGTGGGGAGAGTTTTAAGATAAATTTCAGTTGTCTGATTATATATATATATATATATATATATATATATATATATATATATATATATATATATATATATATATATATATATATATATATTATTAACTTGTTACAAATATCCAGGGGGTATAAATCCGAAGAAAGTTGAAACCGGGTTTAAGAGAGTGCTCAATGAAAATTCAGAGCAAACTATATTTTTTGTTGGTGATTTTATTCCATTAATTGCGACAAAATATATGCTGTTTCATTAAAGCTCGCAATAATGGAATCAAATGGCAAAGATTTTAAATTCAACCTCAACCGGAAATTGAAGATGCATTAGAGGGAGGGGGGACAGAGATGGAGCTCTGCCTATAACGGGGACATGAGAAGGGAGGGGGGAGAGGGGGAGACCCCAACAAGTCATGTTTCAAAAAGTTGCGTGGGAGGTTCTCTCGTATCTGGGCCATCGTGACCTCAATTCCAGCCAGGGAGGGGGTCAGGGTAGGTTAAATTTAAAATGAGAACAGAATTATAATCATAGAGTTATAACTGTCATTTTTGTTGTAATAGGTAATTATCGTGTAGATAAAAATGTTTGATAATTTTAATTTAGGGTATTAATTGCTACTTTTGCATTCTATTTTAATATAGTTATTTATGGCTTGCTCAGTAATTGTAGTGAATTTTATTGTGATAATATTTTTTTAATTTTCAATGATCACTGTTTATCACTCGGTTTATGTATACAGGAGTTTCACCCTTCATATGTGACTGTTTATCATTCCGTTTCTAGATTCAAGAGTATCATCCTTAATATGTCATTGTTAAGCACTAGGTTTACATAGTAAAGAGTATTCCTGTTCATATTTCCCTGTTAAGCGTTTGGTCTCCGCATTCTGTAGTAAAACAGTCATATGGTACTGTTAAGCGCTAGGTTTATGTATTCAGAGTGATTCCCTTTCATATATCAATGTTATGTGTTAAGATCTCGGACTCAGGAGTATCACCTTCATATGTCAGATTTAAGCGCTATATTTCCCTTTTAACGAGTATCACTATCTATATATCATTGCTAGTATCTATGTTTCTATAATTGGGAGTATCATCCTTCATGAGTCATTGTTTAGCGCTGTGGTTTCCTATTCATGAGTATCACTGTTAATATGTCACTGTAAATCGCTTGGTGTTCGTATTCACGAGTATTACCCTACATATTTCACTGTTAATCTTTATGTTTGCTTATTCAGGAGTATCATCTTTCATGTGGTACTGTCAAGTGTTAGGTTAAGGTAATTAAGTATTTTATGACAGCCGAGTGCTCACTTAGGTTATATTATCATTCTATTTGAGAATGCTCAATTGTACAACACATAATGCGTACTCTCGTCTATATTATAATTTTGGTAAAGTCTATCGTGTGTACTTCATATATTGTGTATTTGATACTTATATATTTTGGTAACTTGACGATTTCCATGTTACATTTACTAACTATTCTATTTGTTCAGAATATTTAATACATCTTTATCAAAGCATATTTAAGTTATCTTCACTGACTCCTTACTAGCCAACGCAACAATGCATTCTTTTCTCCGGAAGTACACAAATACGCATGGGCGCAATGCAGCACCAGCGTGTTCTTTTTTCCAGACTGGCTTTCAAAGACGGCGGATATCACCCGCCTGGTTTCCCATCTTAGTATGATGTTCACAACGCTGGCACAATCGCTCAAGTCAATGCATGAAGCCACTTGATATATTATGGTGTAAAAAAGCGAAAGATAATAATCGCAAAATACCAAAGATAAAAGCAGGAAGAAAAACAGTCAATTGGAAGATAATTCCACAAGCCTGCAGTTCTTGGAAACACGCTACTTATATAGGAAGCAGTAGTGTTAAGAGGTATCAAAACAACGAATTAGTGAAGATCACCAGACCAACGAGTTAAACAGCCTGGAACAAATCTAGCCGAGAATAGATCAGACTATTGTAAAGAACACAGGCCAGAATAGTAGTCATACTAGAAATGAGACTAGAAAGATTACGTCTGTGAGAGATTGCGTGCAGAGAAGATAAAAGCGTAGGACTAACTAAACTACCAAATTGCTTTCATAGTCGCATCTGTTTACCTATATTTTCGCTTTTCCCTGTCAGAAGAGCTTTGTCATCTTTGCATTGTCTAAGCGGGTGGCAGTCTCATAAGACTCTCAGAATATAAACGAAGTAAATCAGATTAACTTGAACCTTATTCTTCGCATACATCATTATTTTTTACCCTGGCAATACATGTATTTTCGATTGTGTTTATAAAAATTAGTGTAGTCATTTATCGTAGTTCATCTGATCTGTTAGTTTCACCGCGTTCTGTGTATCATTTTATTATATCTTTCTTACGTTTGTCTTTAAGAATAAATGTAAACCACACTGTTTCATTATTATTACTACACTTTTTTTCATTTTTGTAACGACTATGTGTGTAGTCTTAATATACAACATGGCTGCTCTCGTGTTGGAGTAAACTAAAACTCCAACATGTGATCGCTCACAAAACAAAACAATAAAATATCAACTATTCTTACATTTTAAATGTATCTAGGGTGTGCGAAAATACGATTTTAAAATAATATACGATTCTGAATATAGTATGGATAATAAATATAGGAATTTAAATATATATAATTTCTTGGAAAACGATCAGATAGATCTTACACAATTATTTATATAAGTATCAATTTAATGTTTAATAATTTATGAAACATTTTAGTGTTATTTAAAAAAATTAATGTAGCTAACAGCATCAATAAATGTTACACAAATAGATCAATAAGGACTTGTAAACAAGAGTGAAGGGCAATTGTGAAATATTCATGTGAGTAGGTTAACTAGTAATCGATAGCTAGTGCATGTTATGTATATACATATATTAACAGTTATGTTTAAAAACAGGAAGCATTTCAGAGTATCAAGAAGGCTCAGTAGAATGTTAGGGATGTGAATACGATGTCACATTACAATGGTTGACTGGATTATTTTATCGCATCTAAATCAATTTTAAGAAAAGCGACCAATCGGCCAGAGGCATTAGAATGGTCTATCGAAACGATAACATAATGAACATATAATTAACTTTATATTTATTTGTGCATATTCCCTTTTCTGCTACAAGGCGATGATTTAAGGCCTATACTATTCGCCACCGGTGAAACTTACCTTGGAAATAAAGTTACAGGGGGGGAACACTTTAATCACGTTTCTTCTAATACAAGAATAACGGCCATTACAGGGAAAAGCAAGGCAGCGTAGAGAGAGAATAGTCGCAGAGTTGTTTGATAGTATTGCACATCGAATCTAGTTGTGTATATCATTCAACATTTATAAATCAAAGACTATTGGCATTCATGACTTCAACTTGGTGGACTAGTCAGATATAGATTGAAGTGTATGTATACTAAATACGGTGTGTTTGTCGAAAAGTTTGTTAGTTTTATTAACGTGGGTGGCATTTTTTAACAACTCTGCAATACAAAAGTAACTTATATTTTACTCGGAAAGTTTTAAGTAGATTTTGGAATATTATATTTTTCAATAAACAATTATATGTATGTGCCTAAATTATTTAATTACACGTTTGAATATTAGTTGCATAACTATTAAATTTTAGACGTTATTGATTTTGGGTGGCATTCGTTAATAGCGCTGTAACTTTTCGCGGATATTAGATTTCATTGGATATTTAGAATCACTTTTCTTGGTAATATGGCGCTTGGATTTTCGCGGACTCTAGAGGTTTAATTAATCTTTACGATTTTCGTTATTTTAATTGCGACGTGAAGTTTTGCGAATTGGAAAATTTAATTAACGGATCCATTAAAAGATTTTCGTTATTTTATGGTGCGGAAATTTTGGTCATTTTTTTTTTTTAAAGAGCTGTATGGACTATGAAGATTTTAAAAAGAATCCCATATTTTACTCAATTCCAATTTCTGTGAATTTTGTATTATTTGGACTATTAAGACCATAGTTCTCATTTCTGGATGTTTTTCTTAGAACGTTCTGACCGATTTTCTCAGAACCTTCTTCAAGTGCACGTTGGTGAACTGAGGAATCTGTACGGGTTCGAACGAGACCGTTTATTAAATCATCAGGGTAGCTTCTTGTTGTTCCTCAATCATTACTAATTGTATTCTTAGCATCGCCCGTACTGACGATTGAACCTTCAACCTCCAAAATACTGTCACTTAGAGCTTATTTTTAGTCAAACTTTAACCGTTGCGGCCGATTCACCTAAATAATACACATGATCAATACTGATCTAAAAAATTCCGAAAAAATAACTGATTGTTTATTTGTCTATTTAAACGAACCTTAAGTAAATAAAACAAACAAAACAACAACTCGAGGATAAGATCCGAATGGACTGTCAGTTAAATGATGAAGAATACTATGAATGGACTGAAACTGATTAATTGAATGAACAGAATGTGATTACTAATGAGGACAGTTTACGAGAAGTACGCCATAATCAGGTTGACACTGATCACAGAAAGTCAGCCACGTTGAGCCTGATCAGTACTAGATGTGTGACTATTTGAAAATACCAGGTGCTGTATGTAGGAGGACAACGACTAATTGCTGCAAGTGGAAAGATTTGAACCCAGTTTTAAAGTCATTTTTTACACTGCAGCCTGATATTTAACCCCTAGGCCATCATTCAATTAACAAGGAGCAATAAAGAGAATTTAAACTCTATATGATGTTGAATCAACGAAGATATAAAGGTAGAAGTGATGGTGGTCAAGTGGATAACGACGCGATCTGACGAGCTGGCTGTGTCAAGTTCGAACCCATGTGTTATGTATGTATGTATGTATGTATATATATATATATATATATATATATATATGCATATTAGCAATGATTTAATAACATTAGTTAATATGTTAAATTCGGTCTATTTGTAAGAAAATAAATGACACTTTCATTTTTTTTGCGGAGAATTATTAATAAATTAAAAAATCAATAAAATAAGGGTGAAAAAGAAATTTAAAATAAAAGGATTAAATGTTCTCAAATAAAGCAAGGTGTGACATGCTCAACTCTCATTAACCAAATTTTCCTCCGCTTTACACTACAAATCATGACTTTTATAATAGATTCAAACGTTGAACGATTATATTCGGAAAGCAGAACATTCAATTCGCTATACTATTGTTGTTGTTTTATTATTCAGTTGTATTTGGGATTTCTGATATCTGCTTAGTTTTTCTTAGATACTTATTTTCCAAATTTAATTCTTAATTAGTATTTCTGGGCACCGAAGAAGATTTAATTTTCAGAAACGCAATTGATTTCATGTAAGCCAAATTAAATGTTTATATCATACAGATTTATTAAACTCTTCCTCGTATTGAGCACTTACAATATTTTTAAAGTTATATTTACTAATACATTTGAATGTGTTTAATTTATATATATATATATATATATATATATATATATATATATAATTTACATAAATTTGCTGTACACAGACATACGTATATTAATTAAATGCTGATGTTAAAGAAAGATGTTCACTCATCTCGTAAATACTAAACCAGACTTTTTTTTTAAATATTAGAAAGTGGGTTAATCAACATATAGAACAAGTGCGCGATGAAAATGCGTGTCTGGTTCAGTTAATTATAAATTACGTTTAATTCAAACTGTAAAAATATTTTTAAAATAATAACTCAATCACAAAAATAAGGTGAATTTATCATGTTTTTTGCGTTATTAAAGTCTACTCAAAAGTAGTATAGTTTATATATATATATATATATATATATATGTATATATATGTATGTATATATATATATATATATATATATATATTAAGAGAGAGATATGCAAGGAATGTGGGCTCCCTCTACCGAGCTAGAAAAATATCATTCCTGCTAACATCCTTATTTCTACAGAGCAACCATTCGCCCATGCATGGAGTATTGTTGTCACATCTCGACTGGTGCACCAAACGCTAAACTTTCGCTCTTGGACAGGGTCTAAAATGAGTCTCTAATCTATCGTCGTTTGTTTTACAAGTACTTTCATGGAATGTGCTCCAACGAATGTGCTGAACATGTGTTTTCTCTACATAAATACACCCAATCCTCCCGTCAGTAAACAATATTCCACCCTTCACTGTTGCAGAGTTTCTTTTCTCGTACTGCTAGCATTTGGGAATCTTCGTTTCTATTTCCTGTTACCCTGACCGTACTAACATACACACATTTATATGTAATATGAACAAGCGTTTTACTGCTAAACTCCTCGTATACGATTCCAACAATTCAACAGTAGCCCCTTAAGTCTCAGTCGCATTTTGCCTTGTTTGCATATATAAATATATATATACACACACATATATATATATATATATATATATATATATATATATATATATATATATATATATATATATATGTGTGTGTGTGTGTATATATATGTATATATATGTATATATATATGTATATATATGTGTGTATATATATATGTATATTTGTATGTATATATATATGTAAATATATGTATATATATACATATATATACACATATATACATATATATATTCTTGAAAGACAATGCTTATAGAATTATATATCTTACCTGAAATCGTGCTGAATGCTGAATGGCGATCCATTTGTCGTGTGTGAATCGATTTGAATTCAAATAATCTAGGAGTTTATCATTGTTTTTCTTTTAATTCTAAGGGAAAGAGCTCTTCATACTGAGGAATACACAATGTACATTCTTTATTTCAATGGCATCATTGCAGAATAAGTAGAATCCTAACAGAAGATAAAAAAACAAATCCCCCCCAAAATCGTCGAAGAATTTACTTCAAAATATGAATCATATTAAAATGTCAAAAAATATTCCATTCATTCTTCATGCTTTCAACATTATAAGAATCGTTTTATACATCTAAATATAAGCTCTTGTCCGAACGTGCATACACACACACGTACACACATATGACCACTACCTGCATACAATGTTCATGGTAGGTGCTTGACTAAACGCCAATCCCTATCGTGTTTGTACAACATTTCTAGCAGGAACTCGACTAGATACAACAGCAGCATAGTGCTTTCGTTCCCTTCTCTCTATGTATACAAAGCTAAAATACCTTCCATGAACAATGTTTTTTTCCAAGAACATAACATCTGTTGAACAAAATGCTGTTTCGCCACCGACAATAACATCGTTGTTTTATATCTAATGTAAACATCTTCTATAGACAATTTTTCTCATCTAATCTTCTGTCAACTAAATCCAGGGTTTTAAATCCTACAGTAGATAACAGTAGATAACAGTGAAAAGTGTCAAATTACCGGCCTGGATAATTTTTCGTTTGGGCACCACCATTCACCACTTGTATTATTTTTTAATCAACCTATTCGATATCTTTCCTGGAGCTATTTTTAACTTTTTGACTTGGATGAAATGTATAGGTTTACAAAAAAGTATGTTTTGGGGTCGATATATTTGATGTTTTATATACCTTTATGTATTTTTATATATATTTTTTATATATTTTCAAAGTTTAATTTTATAACCTGCAGTGATGTACTGCGGTAGTGTTTCTCTGAGGAGAGTATTTTCTTTGAAAACTCATGAGTTAAGGACTTTAAAGTACTTTGCCTGAATATTGAACTGTAATAAAATTTGATTCGCACCTTATTTTATTCTTTCACTTTATCTATTGCTATTAATGCTCTATCCAGTATATATATATATATATATATATATATATATATATATATATATATATATATATATATATATATATATTAGTAGTATGTTTTTAAAAGGCTGTGGGCAATGCAACGTCCAGGGTAGGATGTAAGCTGGAAGGAACAAAAATAATGAATCGAAATGGGACTTACTATTTATTTTGTCTTAAAATCTTACATAACATCACGTGTGGTGTTAGCTGTTTGTGTGTTTTCCGGATGATTATTAAAAATCATTTATTTAATATCTCGGGAAAACGTCCCTTTCTAAAAAAGAAAAAAAACATCAGATAAAAACTCCGTCTGTGCAGATAATCTACCAATCCATTTTGGTAGATTCTCTGCACAGACGGAGTTTTCCTCTGGTGTTTATTATTTTTTAAAAAGGGAAGTTTCTTTTTCTCTAAATATTAAATAAATGATTTTTAATAATCATCCGGACAACACACAAACAGCTAACACCACACTTGCTGTTATGTAAGATTTTAAGAAAAAATAAATAGTAAGTCCCATTTCGATTTCGATTTTTTATTTTTACAGTTGGGCTACTAAATTATTTGCTTGCTTTAAATTTATTCCGAACAGCGAGGCTCGGTCATTAGATCTTGAACACTATGGGTGTAATTATTACAAGTGATTCCATCATTCTCTGTATATTCTCCGAGGCAGCATTTACGTTGTTCCACCAGTGTAGTATTTATTACATCCATTCATTTTTTTCTTATGAATGAGATTATTCTAGTGTTTGTATTAGTTTTTCCGATATCTTTCCAGTACGAATTCTGTCTAGAAATACATCGAGCACTCATGTGAAGGTTGCGAACACCCTAAGATAAGGTGTGTCTGTAGAACAAACTGGATTCGAACTTGGCACATTCAGGTTGCCAGTCACCTGGCCAGTGTCAGCTCCCATTTATAACATTAATAAATAGTAAATGTGGGTTAAAAATGTATTGCAGTTTCACAGATGTAACATCATGAGAAATGTATAACTAAATGTGTATTGCCTATTTTCTAGACATTCATGACTGAAAATTGGAGTTTATGTCAGTCATAGATTGAAGTTTATTTGTACGAAATATGGTTTTATTATAGAAAAGATTGTGAATTTTTAACAATTCTATAAGCGGCATTGGCAAGAGGGCTCACACTGTACCTATTTTAGACTTTCACATGAACACATCTAACGGATTAACTCATCGGCACTTGGCTCTATTGAAATTGATAGGTCCGTCCTATCGGCGCAATGTTGCATTCTTGTGCTTTTTTTACAAGTACTTCAACGGAATGTGCTCCGATGAACTTATTGTATATGTACCACATCAATGTAAATAGCTTGACCAACCTGCTCCCTCTTCCCCGACTATACCAACATACAGAACTTTAAATGCAATATGAACAAACATCTTGTTGCACAACTCCCCACCTTAGTTCGTAATCACAACAACCCATCTCAACGCAATATGCCTTGTTTGGGATGAGTTAAATTTAAAAACAATTTTTGAAAGGTGTAGGGTTAAAGAAATATATATCGCCTGGCAGGAATGAAGCGTACTTGATAAGACACGCGTCTGGCCTGAGAAAAAAAAACGCGGCTGATATTCAGTGTAAAGTTACACGGAAACTAAACACTTTTGAAATTAAATATTTTTGGATTGATTCAAAACCACCTGCTTACGGTTACTTGACGACAGGAATAAACCGTCACTAAATAACAGTCCCAGGCTGCATTGAAAGCGAATGCGAAATCTCAGAATGGACATTTACATAGTTCCAAATGATTATATTAACTAATCCAAAATTGATATCGAAAATCGACTGACGATCGAATTCGAGACACCTACTTTCGTTAATTCCTGTGCGCCATATACCTTTCTCACAACAAAGATATATAATTTTATTTTTATAAAATTGCGGTTAACGTTATTTTGTAAGCACATTAGACATACAATATATATATCAATATTAATAAAGATGTATGTATTCTGATTGGGTTTTGTTAGAAAAGTTATAAAATCAGCGATTCTAAATGCAACAATTCCATGTTAATAATTTACGCCGTAATCCCGATAAAATCGCGTGCATATTAACTATCAGTTATTTAAAAATCTTTATCTTGGCCATTATACATAGCCGAACGACTATTCGCCAACACTTCATTAAGCAAACAGTGCGTTTTCTTTTCATTTAAATTTCGGTTAAATAAGGACATTCGGAATTCTTATAAGATTCAGGAATTAAATTGCATCTCTTAAAGCTAGATACACACACATAGTCAATGTCGCTTAAATGTATACACCGATATACACGATTGTCAAAAAATCATTACATATATAAACACTTTAATAACATGAAAACTGTTGCTTCTGATAATCAAACTCATATAAACTTAACAATGTATATAAAATGTATTCATTCGTTTCTGCAAACGGTACACGAATGATTGCTTCACAATTTCAAAAAGAAATCCAGAGTTATTCTCAAACTACAATTCTTTATGTTTTTTCTGAAAACTTAAATTGTTAAGTAACCCCACAAGAAAGAAATCAGGAAGTGCAGACGATTGTAACATTCTCAAACTTTCTTCTACAAGAGATGACTTTAATTAATCAATTGTTTGTGTTTTTTTCTGAAAACTTAATTTTTTAAGCAACCCCACAAGCCGGATATCAGTAGGTGCAGACGTAACAAAAATATCGCTTCATCCAACACTTCGGCAACGTCTGATTAAAAACCGCTCGTACACGGCGAGTTCAATGAGGTGAAACAATTCAGATTGTAAACAGCGTTGTCTTCGAATAAGATAGAACAACAAAGTACGTAAATTTAGTATCATTTTTTATACAGGGTCTTCAAAAGTTATCATCTATCTTAAAAATTAAT
The DNA here is from genome assembly GCA_963556195.1 of Sepiola atlantica. Lineage (NCBI taxonomy): Eukaryota > Metazoa > Mollusca > Cephalopoda > Sepiida > Sepiolidae > Sepiola > Sepiola atlantica. Next base: position 73,884,097 of record OY744535.1, read on the forward strand.
AACATCTAAACTGTATTCCTGATAAAAAAAAATTATAGACTAAGAAAGAAACTAAAATCATAAATATTTTAATTCATTACTGCATCATTTTTATTATACCATCATGTTTTAAGCCATCCTGTTTTAGTTTTACCGCCATCTTGTTTTAGCTTTACCGCCATCTTGTTTTAGATTCACCGCCATCTTGTTTTAGATTTACCACAATCTTGTTTTAGCTTTACCGCCATGTTCGTTTTAGATTTACCGCCATCTTGTTTTAGATTTACCACAATCTGGTTTTAGCTTTACCACCATCTTGTTTTAGATTAACGGCCATCTTGTTTTAGCTCCAGCACAATCTTATTTTAGCTTTACCGCCATCTTGTTTTAGCTTTGCCGCCATTTTGTTTTAGATTTACCGCCATTTTGTTTTATCTTTACCGCCTTTTAGTTTTAGATTTACCGCCATCTTTTTTTAGCACTACCGCCATTTGTTTTAGCTTCAACGCCATCTTGTTTTAGCTTCAACGCCATCTTGTTTTAGCTTCACCGCCATTTTGTTTTAGCTTTACCGCCATTTTGTTTTAGATTTACCGCCATCTTTTTTTAGCACTACCGCCATTTGTTTTAGCTTCAACGCCATCTTGTTTTAGCTTCACCGCCATCTTGTTTTAGCTTTACCGCCATTTTGTTTTAGCTTTACCGCCATGTTCGTTTTAGATTTACCGCCATCTTGTTTTAGATTTACCACAATCTGGTTTTAGCTTTACCACCATCTTGTTTTAGATTTACGGCCATCTTGTTTTAGCTTCACCACAATCTTATTTTAGCTTTACCGCCATTTTGTTTTAGATTTACCGCCATTTTGTTTTATCTTTACCGCCTTTTTGTTTTAGATTTACCGCCATCTTTTTTTAGCACTACAGCCATTTGTTTTAGCTTCAACGCCATCTTGTTTTAGCTTCACCGCCATCTTGTTTTAGCTTTACCACCATCTTGTTTTAGCTTTGCCGCCATTTTGTTTTAGATTTACCGCCATTTTGTTTTATCTTTACCGCCTTTTTGTTTTAGATTTACCGCCATCTTTTTTTAGCACTACAGCCATTTGTTTTAGCTTCAACGCCATCTTGTTTTAGCTTCACCGCCATCTTGTTTTAGCTTTACCACCATCTTGTTTTAGCTTTGCCGCCATTTTGTTTTAGATTTACCGCCATTTTGTTTTATCTTTACCGCCTTTTTGTTTTAGATTTACCGCCATCTTTTTTTAGCACTACAGCCATTTTTTTTAGCTTCAACGCCATCTTGTTTTAGCTTCACCGCCATCTTGTTTTAGCTTTACCGCCATTTTGTTTTAGCTTTACCGCCATTTTGTTTTAGATTTATCACAATCTTATTTTAGCTTTACCCTATCTTGTGTTAGCTTTACCACCATCTTGTTTTAGATTTATCGCCATCTTGTTTTAGATTTACCGCGATCTTCGTGTAGCCATACCACCATTTAGTTTTAGCTCAACCGCAATCTTGATATATACACCACAAAGCGGGTTTTAATGGTTTTAATTATGGCAAAGTACGAAATCGTTAACACAGTTCTAAACACAGTTTGCAAATGAATGATTAATTTTTTGTACAAAAAGTTTTAGAGACATGTTCCGTCGACGACAAGGAAATGATTCGGGAGACCAAATTACTCAGTAAATTAAAAAAAATGCACAAAATATCGTTCCGATTTTTGAAGATAAATATTTTTTTTTATTCTGTTGCCAAAATAAGATACTAACTTGATATCCCGCTTGGCTCCATATTTACTATTCTTCAACAAATGCTTCAATGCAAACTTTACGAGCTTCAATTGAGTGAGAAGACTACGGATCGTATAAATACTAGCAGGCTATTCTTGTGAACATGCGGAAAACAACACATTGTTTGACCATTTAATTATGTAAGAGCAGTTTACACTTATAATAAATGGGACACAAACACATATAATTACCACGTATTGGTAGCACAACAACTAGAAGCATTACTTTTAAAGGAACACTCATCACCGAAAATAAGTCTGTATTGCAATATCTGCTAATAACGTTTACGGATCATACATTTTCAATTCTTCAACTGGTATATATCGATGATTACTATTCGTTTATATTTTAATATTTCCTTTCCGCTTATCTAAAGACAACGCTATTTACAATCTACGTCGTTTCAGAAGTATCAGGCGACAAGTCATTGGGGGTGGGCAGTAATGTTTTCTGGTAAATTGAGCAAGAGTTTGCAACATATATGGTGAGATCTCATCAGGTAGAATGATAATCTGATTCTTCCCTTACGTCATATTTAAAAATAAAATTTTAAATATGACCTAAGAGAATGATCATACTATTATTTTGTCTGATGAGATCTCAGCTTTTAACAGCTCTTGATCGATAACATCGACTTTCAAGCGTTGCGGATTATGTCCATGTATGTATAAATAAAAATAATGATGTATACATATAAAAGCTCCATTTGATATTGAGCACTCTTTATAAATCCGGTTGAAATTATTTGGTTTTTTTGTCCTGTGGATATTTATCCTACCTGGATGACTATATATATATATACAGGGTGGGCAAAAATAAGGGTCCTATTTTTAAAAATTCATAACTTTTTTATTTATTGATTTAAAAAATTTTTTTTTTTAGAATAAGTAAAGGACCCCTTCCGAAGCAAGCATGAGCCGTATTAGCCCTAAGGAACGTACCCTCATTTAGAAAACATTATTTTTGCTTAAAAAACTCAAAACCGTGTAAAAAACAATACTTTAGTTTTTGTAAGTTTTAAGAAGTGTTTTTCGGCTAAAATTTGTTTTGTTTATTTCAAAAAATCTCGGAAGGGTCAGTCTACACACACATAAAGTTTGGTGAGTTTAACTTTTATTTTGTGGAAGTTATTGAAATTCAAGTTATTCAAATTTAAAGATAGGACCCTTATTTTGGCCCACCCTGTATATATATATATATATATATATATATATATATATATATATATATATGTATATATATATGTTTTTATTGGAATGGTTTCAAACAGTAAGTAATGTATTTTGCTGCTGTTTTTGTTGATACTAATATTTACACACGAAATACCACAAAATACGATTTGTCCCTGCGACAAAAGTAGAAATCCTGTACGAGTCTCACTTTTCAATTTTTGCTACGCGGTGTTTCTATGCCTGTTTTACCGACTAAATCATCGCTTGTTAAGTTATATTACCCGCGCAAACAAGAGCATCAACAAAAAGCGGAACCTACTTAACTTATTCGAGCGAAATACTAAATGGAAAATTAAAAAATAAAACTAATATAAAAGTGTCAAACAGAAAACACTGCATGCCATTTAATAATATTTACGTAAATGATAACATACTACAAAGATACACACACACGCCATCTCTCTCTCTCTCTCTCTCTCTCTCTCTCTCTCTCTCTCTCTCTCTCTCTCTCTCTATCATTCTCTCTCTTATATTAGATTATTTCATAATATTATTGCAAGAAAAATAAAGTATTAAAATTGCTTAACCTTCTGTTATACGTGTATTTCGGAATAAATTAAATTAAAATTTAAGATATATATTAATGCCAATATAATGTTCTCGTATATATATATATATATATATATATATATATATATATATATATATATATATATATATACATATATATATATATATATATATATATATATATATGTATATATATATATATATATAAATATATATATATATATATATATATATATTTATATATATATTAGATTAGTTTATAATATTATTAACTGAAAAAATGATATAATGAAATTTATAAATCTTCTTAAACCCACATTCATACCGTACACATACGTACACGAAAACAAACATATGCATGCACACATCGTACATTGATATTATACACACACACACACACACACACACACACACACATATATATATATATATATATATATATATATATATATATATATATATATATATATATATATATGCATATTATGTTAATAAAGAACGTAAGAGTGGGGGAGAGATAGAGAGAAAGAGATAGAGAAGGTGATTGAGAGAGAGAGAGAGTAAGATAGAGAAAAATATATATGTGTGTATATATATATATATATATATATATATATATATACATATATATGTATGTATAGGGAGAGAGAGAGAAAGAGAGAAAGAGAGAGAGAGGGGGGAATTGAGAGAGAGAGAGAGAAAGAGAGGTAGAGAAAAGATGAAGAGAAAGAGATAGAGAAGAAAGGAAAGAGAGGGAGAATTGCAAAATTTGATCAATGTCTTTGTGAAAAGAAATATAAATCCATGGTTGGAAGTCGAATAAAATATGGAATTATTTGAATTCAAAAGGAAATCTAGTCTAAATCTTTAAAAGTAAGTTATGGGGAAGGGAGGGATAGAGTAAACCAACGGAGATTACAGCTTCATACATACATACATACATACATACATACATACATACAAATATTATTATTATCGTTATTAATATTATTATTATTATTATTATTATTATTGATGTTATTGTTACCGTGTATATTTTAAATATTCTTAAAGAAAAACTAAATAAATAAGAAGAATGAAATTACTTAAAAAAAATATACAAGTGGAAAAAATTGTTTTAACGATAAATAAAAGCACTGAACGAAGCAAGCGTGTCTTCTTTAATGTGGATTACGGAAGTGACGTGTTCACTGGACCGGAAGTGGAACTGATCCGTGAAAAACATTCGAAAAACTACAGCAGAACGCACGCACGAACGACGGTCGTTAAAGCACAGTAAATACATAAAATAATTTGATTTGCATGCACACACACACACACACACACACACATATATATATATATACATAATATATATATATATATATATATATATATATATATATATATATATATATATATTCAAGTTTTTAGAACGCAGGAAAGGCGATTATATTTACAAAGAGATGAAACAGATCCCAACATGCATATATTTTTTTATTCATTTATTTATTCATTTCTTCATATGAAGATTTTAGAATTTCATTTTAAATGTATTAAAGTATGTCTGTATTATATACAGAAACCATATACAATATATTTACTGTTGCGAATAAAATAGATTTAATTATCAACCTTGATTCCAAGGTTGTCATAGTTTAAGGGTGGAAATGGGGACAAGCTCCCATTGGTCTATAAAATGTCCTTCGCTTTGCGCGTTTCTAACAACTTCTGACATATAATTTCGGCTCTTTAACAGCACGTGTGGCTTTGATATAATTCCGACGGATCTGCTGTTATTGATAGAAACGGCTGAATGCGGTGTACTTGGCGTCTGAAAATCAGTCCTTTCATTTACAAGCCTGGTAAGACAGCCTCTATTTGCTGCTTGGCGGCAATAGTCACTGTAAGAAAGACGGAAAAACTTCAGGAGTTAAACCCGTCAGAACGCCTACAGCAACATCCCTGAAACTAAAACGACGACACTGGAATCATGTGTATCGGCACTTACCTTTTAAGTTAATTATTCCAGCGACGTAGAAAGAAGGTATGAGCATTAGTAACATCCTGCCTTCAATACTTACACTGCCTAGATAAAAGACGAGCGATGCACAGCTTGCGACGTACACGAATAAACACTTTGTAAACACCTCCATAGTCTTTTAAGTTCTATTATAAACAACAATTTATTGGGAGATTAATAATACCGTTCATTATATATATATATATATATATATATATATATAATTAGAAATATTTTTTTATCTACATAGTATAGGTTTTATCCATACGGAAATCGTCAGTGTAGAGAATAATTATTTACACCAGTTGCCGGACTCGAACCCCGAGACACGAGTTATATTTGAAACTCAAATTCCATCGTCTTAGCCCACACTGTCGTTTTCAACAACCCGGCTGTGTGTATCTATTTATATATATATATATATATATATATATATATATATATATATATATATATATATATATATATATGCATGTTTGATTAAACGACAGGGACAATTCCTGTTTGTTTCTTTTTTATCCATCTTCTTATGTTGATGGACTAATGATCTAATGTTCAGTTCGAGTGTGAACAGAAACTCGCCAAAACTGCTATCGTTTCCGACTCCCATGATGCTTTATGAGGCACTTTAATAGTTATGAAAACTAAAACTTGTGAATTTATTGAGAAATTCGATTAAATAAATTAACCAGTTTATGTTTGCATAACTCCTCACGTGCCTGAAGAAGACTCATGGGAGTGGAAAACGATAGCAGTTTTGGCGAGTTTCCGTTCACACTCGAACTGAATATTAGATCAATAGTCCGTCAACCTGAAAAGATGGATCAAAAAGGAAACAGACAGGAATTGTCCCTGTCGTTTCATAAAACATGCATAAATGAAGAAATGCTGCTTAAGTATACATATATATATATATATATATATATATATAGAGAGAGAGAGAGAGAGAGAGAGAGATGCATATATATATATATACATGTATATATATAAACATATTATATATATATATATATATATATATCTAGAGAGTGAGATACATATAAATATATATATAAATATGTATGTATATATATATATATATATATATAGAGAGAGAGAGATATGCATATATATATATACATATATATATATATATATAAACATATTATATATATATATATATAGAGAGAGAGTGAGATACATATATATATATACATATATATAAATATGTATATATATACATATATATATATATATATATATATATATATATATATATATATATATATATACATATATATATATATATATATATGATGGACTCTCCCGTCGATTGCGACGTATGAGGTTCCAACAATATTCATTTGTGTTTAGATCGTTCATGACACCTGAGTCCGGTATATATATATATATGGAAGTTCCATCATACAACCGCATTCTTACACTTAAATGTACTGTTTGGTGTTGTATTTATTCATGATTGTTATTATACAATATACAATTTTTACAATTTTTACATTAAAAAATGTTTAGATTATTTGGGGAGATATTTTTAATATAAGGATTTTATTTCCTGATTGAAAAATGTGTGAGCGTACAGTATTTTGTCATTAATATTGTAAAATCATTTAATTGTTGCATCATTATTTTTCTATTGATATAAGTTTCATTTATTTCTTAACTGTTTCTAATAGGTGTTTACTAATGTTTCCTATATTACGTATTTAAGAGTTTAATAATATGTGAAAAAGTTGCGTATTGAACGTTTCTACTTGGCAATCTATTTAATTCTGTAATTGTCTTAAAGCTTAGTTGATATAATTTGCGCGTGTTTGGGGTTCATTCTATTTGATATTTTGTCTTTGTGTAAAATTCAGTAAGATCATAGTTGATTAATTTCTTATAGAATTCTGTATCGATTTCATAATTTTTCAAGATTTATCGGCTTTTAAAAATAATTTATTACAGTTGTTTATCATTTTTATACGTGCGTTTACTTATTTTTGAATTTATTGTTTATTTTCCTGAAATAAAGATTATATTCATGAGCTCATTTTCAAATTTTGCAGATTTTTTTTGGGGGGATGGCCATTTTATGCTTTTGAATACAAAATTATTCTTTTTTTATTACTACAATTACCACAACTTTAACTCTGGTAATATAATGATTTGCATCTAATTTGTCTAATAAACTTATATATATATATACTAGTAGAACACACGTGAAAGGAGAGGTATAAGCAAACAGAATAGTATTAGTTTTTAATTTTGAGATGTTTTCTTTATTTGCACCATATAGTACGATTTCGGTGGCACCCCTATAGGATCAAGTTAAAAATAAGATATGTCCACGTTATATACCCTGTTGCCTAAAATACATATTCTATAATAATACGTTCAATAGTTTAGGATTTTACCTAGCACATACATTAAATTAACGCGCACATGTCATCGATCTTTTGAAACACATCTTATAATGATATAACTTAAAATTAGATGTAGAGCAATTCTTTTCTCTATTTAATTTTTTGTATTAAACTTATTTAAAATGTTTTTAAGAGTAGGAACGAGTTTTAGTGGGTGCCCCCCTGAATGGATGAAGTTTATGAAAACCATGATGTGTTACTGTAACTCAGCGGATAGACGAGGATATATATTCCAAAATGTATAGAGATTACGTCAAAAAAAACAGATACATTAATAAAAATGTAAAAACTGTATATATCCAAGACTTGAATGTTCACATATTCAAAAAAATAATGTTCCTATGTTAATAATTGTAATTTTAGAATATATATTAATCTCTCTCCACCTGTCTTTCTCCTTCTGTCTCTGTCTGTCTATCTGTATGTCTGTCTGTATCTCTCTTTAAATATATATACATATATATATATACATTTATTCATATATATATATATATATATATATATATATATATATATATATATACACGTTTCATCTACGCAGAAAATCTTCAGGCTAATTGCATAAATGTTATTTTATATATACACGTGATGGTTAGTCTAGCTAACAAACCAATAAGATTCGTTGTTATTTACATGTCACGGATCAATTAATTAATTAGCTTAGCTCCTCTCAAACAAAAACTCGGCATCCATTTACTTAACACGCTTCACTTCTCTTTTCTTTTAGTGTTATCTATCGGTTTTTGTACGTGTTTGAAATAAACAGTTGACCAGATTTTAAGTACTTCTAAATTTATTTTGTTTTTCCTTGATACTTTATGTTGATTTAGTTGAGTGGTTATTTATTCATTTTATTTATTTTCTATTAGAAAAGGTATCCAAAAGAAAGTTTAATCTATGTCTGCAGTTAGTTTCTATTTCGCTTCTACAGTTTAGTAAGTTTTTGAGATATTTAAAATGTAAATGTTCTCGTCCGTTCACACAAAATCTACACGGGTTGTCTACATATCTACATGTACTGGTTTATCGTAATATTTTAACTCGACTTTTTGCTAGCGTCAACTTTTAATTCCCTCTCTCTTCCTATATATATATATATATATATATATATATATATATATATATATTTAAATATATATATTAATTTAATTAGAATTGCTATATTATGGGTCGGAATCTAACACTTATCGTTTGCCATTTTTTTTACTTTGAAGTGCCAATTTGGCATTGTAGTTACTGTTGTCAAAGAGCATCAGATTTGATAAGATTCAAAGTTAACATTTCGTAAAAGTCAACGTCATAAAATGCTGGACATCGTTGACTATTATATGGGCCAAGTATCCTGTCTCTACGACAAATAAAACCGAAGTTATCGCCAAAATTTTACTTTCACCTTTTTCGTGATCTTGAACTTTAACCTAGGTATCACAGAATCAAATTAATCCTGAATTCGGCCATTACTACTATTTTGACCAAGTTTGGTAACGATTGGTCAAGCGATATATACAGCAGGATGTATACAACAAACATACAAACGAACTAGACCGAAAACAAACTCTTTGGCGGAGGTAATAAAACGAAATTGCTGACCAAACATTGCTCTAAAATAAATGTGTGACTTTGCTTTTATGAATTTACTTAATATTTTTTTAAAAAACTGAACCATTTTTTAGAAACTATAAAAAAACTGATCATAATTTTGATCGAGCACCGAAATGTCGGGTCGATTTTAAAGCTGTACAAAGTCTTAATATTTGTTATTCTAACAGAATGCCGCGGTTGATAAATCATGTGTTCAATTTAATTATATTAAGGTCATTTCCGAGATGGCCCCACGCTAAACCTGATATAGTAAAAATATGATAATTGATCGTCCAAATTGGTCACGAGAATTCAGAGATTACGTAAAAGGGTTCGGTAATTAGCAATTAGTCGACGATGCGATAAAAATCACAGAATTATTGACCCTTAAGTTATTCTCATTAAAAATAAAGGATTATAAATAGACTAGTGTCATAATT
>OY744535.1:73899047-73914047 GCA_963556195.1 Sepiola atlantica
GTTTTTAGTATGAATTTAAACAGGCAACACGAAGTTACATGCAGAGGAGGATCAAGATGGTAGGTGGTTACTTTGCGACGAAATTAGTTGTCCAAATTCAACGACAATTTCGGATAGGCTTTCCAGACAGAAACGCTCCTATCTGGTTGACAATAACGCCTCCCTGTATAGACAGTATGTATACGGGATAACATTGAATGCCGTAGTGGTCGACTACGGTCAATCCGGATATAAATTACATCGTGACTGTGAGCCAATGTTTGGAGGGTCATTACGAACTTCTGCACCGCTTTAGCTTGAACTCTACAGAGACAAATATCTACACTGTACGCCTCTGACTTTTTTTCCAGATAGAGATCTTCACGTCAAGTTATTATCTTTCAAGTACTTGTACATGTGCTCCGGTATTGGGGTCGACGAAATATTACTTTTGGATTACAGAAAAATGTCGAAAATTTACGTGGTTTGAATTACCGTAATCTCCACATTCGTCGGAAAAGATTACTGAACATTCAGCGACTTCTCGTTGAATAAGTAACTGAAGTGTCGCGCTGTCTTTTCTCTGAACGTAAGGGGTAGGGGTAAGAGTTAGGGTTAGAAGTCAGTGTTTGAGGAGGATTAAGATTCCAGGCTTTTTAAACGCATATTGTTTTGTTTCTCTTGGACCGTGTTGCTTACAATATGAAGTGTAGATCGCATAACAAAGTGTAGATATCATACCAAAGTAGATACATGACGCGCAGATAGCAAGCAAAAGCGAGTAACTGCAGTGATTCAGTGTCAATGAGCTTGGATGGAGTACATTATACACTATTGAGTTATGTTCACAAATTAGTGGTATACATACAGAAATAATGTCACACAAACCCTTTTTTTAAAGACAGGTTATGAAAAAAATGCAAAGTTTTCTTTTCAATAATTAATGCTACGTTATCAGAAATCGTTACATCATTTTAGAACAACCTGTTGGCAGGATAGATCTCTTATACAGCCTGAGGCAATCGATTTGAATTTCTACTATTTTGAATGAACTCAAAACAAATTTTAAAAAATATTCTTTAACAAAGTTCATCCCATACAGGGCAAATTGCCACTGTATACGCAAGCGGCTACTGAGAATTAGAATTAAAGTTTTTTGGGGCATCTGAAATTGGGAGCTGTGCAGCGAGATGCTCGTTCACATTAGTTTTAAATTCATGCATGTCGGTGCAGTCGGGGAAACAGGGAGCAGGGGGAAAGTTGCAAAGGTCGGCAGCACGAGGAAATAAGCTATTGGAGAATAATAATAATAATAATAATAATAATAATAATAATAATAATAATAATAATAATAATAATAATAATAATAATAAATGTCCTCGAATGCGGAAACCAACCCACATAAGCAACGAATGGAGAACAAACACATGGAAGCACAAAACAACAGAACCGGGGAAAATACAACCGCACGAGAGAGGCGCAAGCATAGGCTGACGCCACGAAAATTATGGACAGAGGGTCGAGGAGGGAAAGCGCAAAACCAGACCTCCACTGGAAGAGCGCGGACAGCTCTGGGACCTTGGGAAGGCTTGTTGCCACTCGGGCCCCAGAGGGGACCAATGGCCCTTATCAGCGGGAAATCGTTGGTAGGTGGCTGTTGCGATTACCGCAAGGTCATCAGCGGTGATGAACGAAAAGAGGTGGAGCATACTGGAAGCCTTAGGAGACTTGTTGTCACTCAGACTCCAGGGAATACCACAGGTTGTCGGCAGTGGGTGACCACTGACGATGACCAGTGTGATAACTCCTAGTGAGTAAATAATAATAATAATAATAACAAGAAAAGCTAACATGTACCTCTTTGCTTTTAATATTTAAAACTAGTCAGATATGATTTATTGCCCAAAGTCTGACAGAAAAATCAGTTTGACATTTTACTTATGGAACTTTTTGAAAATTATTCTCCAAAATACGATAAAAAGACTGGAATGTGTGGACACGTGACTAACCCCCTCCCCTGCGGTTTTCACGCCCCCAAAAAAGGATAAGAAGCGGCAGCAACGAGTTAAGTATATTTTTGTTTCTCCTGTTTAAACAAACGAAAAAAGCTAACATGTAACTCTTCGCTTTTAATATTTAAAACTAGTCAGATATGATTTATTGCCCAAAGTCTGACAGAAAAATCAGTTTTACTTTTTACATATGGCCTTTTTGGAAATTATTGTCCAAAATATAAAGACTTGTATGTGTTTTATAATCCGGCGTAAATTAATCCGATAAAAACGGAAGGAGAATCTATTGTCTACCCCCCTCCTCCCTGTCTGTCTAAGATTAGCCTATGAAACTTATACTATGCAGTTAATTAACATATATATATATATATATATATATATATATATATTATTTTAATTTTTATTTTTTTGTGTGATAGTGCACATTTTATCTTATTAAAAGGAGATAAACACTATCCCTGTGACGGGATAACAGGCAAAGTAAAACTGGGCTTGGTGTAGTCACATACACCAACATATGAGTAATGCACAATAATTACAATGAAACCCGTGGGACTCAGAAGAAAGATCTGAGTGTCATAATGGGCAGGTGCTCCCTCGATGGCCAACATAGGGGACCTTGTCCGCATCCTGCGAATGTTGGCTCCTTTAATTTCAGGAACACAACTACAGACAAAAAACAGGAAAATAACCCCTCCAATTCCAGGTATGACAAGGACACGGATCAAATACAAAAAAAAGCAGGAATGAAAAAAAATCTAAAAATATAGAAAGAAATAGACAACAAAGAAGAACAGACTAGTAATGGAATGCTACTACAAAAGCCCTCACCTCACAAAAAGAGGCTACTGGAAACAATTGAAACATCTATGGAACACTGCTACTTTCTACTATACAACGGAACAAAGGATAGCAGACCTAGCAAAACAGATTCTCAAGAGAGGATTGTTCTCGGAGATGGAACTGACGGAAATCAAACAAAAGAGCGGAACAGAGTAAGAAACACCACCCGACGAAAACCTCAGGAAGAAGACAGACAAAACATAACCACAGTAACGGAAGAAGTCGAAGACTACGAAATCACAGAACTCACCGAAGTAGAACTCACTGAGAAAGAAACAAGAGAAGTGGTAAACATCAAAGGATACATGTCTGAGAACAAAACAAATTTCCCATCTCTAAGGAACGAAGATAGGAAGAAGTTAAAAGTTGAAACAGACACAGTAAACAAGGAACTCGCGTACACCCCTACATACACTATCACAGACCTAAACAATCTGATATATACGGGGGCAAAATCACTAAGTATGAAACTAAAAAAAAAAAAAAAACCCGTGCCAAAAGAATGGACCGACAAAACCTGGATGGGAAATCAGACTGGAAATCCAGATAACCAAACTCCGGAAAGAAGCAAACACCTTAAACAGGATGAATAGTCCAGGCAATATAGCACATTTTAGGGCCCAACTTGGAACAAATTGCAACAGAATTGTTTTCACCACCAGGCATTCCCATTAGGTGTCTAGAACATCATACTAAAAGTCCTAAGAAATCAACGTTGAGGAAATATGTCTAATTTGCATAAATCCAAGATGGCCGCCAATTTTCGATAATTTGCCATATCTCCGCATTTAGATGTCATAATTGAGTGATTTGAAGTGCTAAAATGGGGGTTTTGAACACAAGGATTTACGTGGAGTAGGTTACATTTTTATTGGATAAAGAATTTATAGCCAAAAATCCAATATGCTGGAAAGAATGTCTATTTTTAGAATGTATTTGCTCAACATTTTATTTTTTTCGGTACATTTTTTAACCTAGGGCCTACTGAAATGTAGGAAAACACAATTGTAGCCATAGATAAGTGTGTTATCATACTCATGAACAACAGTAAGCCTGTGTTTCAACAACAGATCATCAATATTAATTTCAAGAGTGTCAATTCCAGTTGTGCCACTTTGCGGTATCCGGCTTAAGCATCGTCGTCTACATCATCTGACAAATCTGGCACCTGTGAGTTAGAGCAACTTGTACCACGACATTCTCTACACACGGCAGTGCAATGGAGACCATATTTTTGGCATGTGCACCTCCTTGTTTTGCAGTTTTTCTTGCAGCTACAACAGATGACATCCAGTATCTCCGGTGGTGCTGCGGGCTGATCTGTCTGTATAGGCATGCACCTTCTGTCCACAAGGGGCCATTCCCAATCTTGTGGCTTCATGTTGACACATGTTCCTTTCCACTCCATTACCTGGTAATAGACACGGAGGCTATGGAATCTTGCAGCTGCTGATGTTGGGGGTAGAGCTTGTGGTTCCACGGAAGATGTGTTCTTGGAAAACTTGTCACAGAACCGTTTGTATCTTAAGCTGTCCAGTCCTTCCTCTTTGGTACCACCGTACAGTGATACCAGAGCTTTCTCTTCTGCAGCAGTTATGTCCTCCGGTGTTTGCCCTGATTTGTGGAACATCTCTGATTGCTCACAAAACAGGGAATCAGTCTTCACTTTCTTCACTGCCAAACCTTTTCCCAATCCAAACAGGCGACTAGTGGTATCGCAGCCAAGAATAGCATGGACAAAGATCAGATAACCGCAAATCCGAGGACCCAGCAACTCTTTCGACTGCTTTATGCACCACACCCTTCTCGATTTGGTGATTTGCTTTGACTCTGATACCAGAAACAGTTCGTTTTCGGTCATATCAGCGTGATACAACAGGAGGACAAACAAATCTGTGTCGTCACCAATGAGAACCGTATCTCTTGTTCTGGCAGAGGCAAGAGCTGTTTGAACAATGAGGACATCAGCATCATGCTTTGCGTGTTCTGTGCTACATCCAGCCCTTTCTAGTTTGTCGCTGAGAAAATGTATGAAGCGCTGTTTGTTTGCCTTGTTGTTCAGGAAGTCCTCCTTCTTGGATTGGATGATCATATCACCAGCAAAGCTTACGGTCAAACTAGAGCAGGTTCCTGTTCTTCTTTGTTGTGTGGCATCTTTAGTTGTGGGTTCATCTTTGTAGCCATCGAAAACAATGACAGCAGCTCCATATTTCTGTGTCACATATCTGACATAAATCTGACACACACTATTATATGTGGAACCTCTTGGCCAGGGAATCCGATGGAGTAGCGCGCCGCCATCAAGGACATATTGGACTTGGTCTACACTCGGCTCACGTTGTTCTTCATCTATAGACTTCCACAGAACATCAGCAAGGACTGCCTTATTGGCCAGCAAGGGAAGAGATGACGAGTCAAATAAGGCAGAAGGGTGGCTATAAAGTTCGAACTTGAATAACGTTGACAAGTCTTTGCACCGTTCACCTACAATTACCAGTCGCTGGAACACCAATTGTGGATCCACTACTACAGATTCTCCACTGACTTTGACAGTTGATCTGGATGCAAGTGTCATTGCTTCATCGGCTTTTCGGAAGGTGAACTCTTCCACAGATTTCCCTGCCATGCTCACAAGAATCTTTTCTCCAATTTCTTTTGTTTGGTCAACATTGACTCCGTCCTGAGCGGCTATGCCATTAGCAATGTTGTGAAGTGAGGTATTCTCCTTGAATGGATCTCTTTCCTTCAGATAGCTGATAAGATCGAGGGTGTCCTTGACATCTCTGGCCTGTCTAGCCTTCGAAATATCTTTGTGTTGGTCGCTGGTTTCGTAGGAGACCCCGCTGAACTTCTGCATTGCATCGTTGATGTTTGCGCATGCTGGCATGGATAGGACCCACAGTAAGCGCTGAGTCTCTGTCATCCCTTTTCCTCGAGTTAGGCCCCCATGCGTCTTTATACTTCTCATCAAAACTTGTTCGATGATCAGATATGTGGAGAGCCCTGCCCAGTATCTATCACTGCGCCGCACAACGTAGTATCCCTCTTGGAACTTCTTATACACATCCGGATGTGTATTTGGTAGTTCGGTCATCATTTGCAGGTAAACATATGCAGACTTTGTATACAGTCGGTGTCCAGAAGCGGCAAGGTAGGGAAGCATATCGTGCACACATTGGAGGTGTAAGCTCCAGTTCCCTGTTCTTTCAGCTTTAATAAATTTCCGCAAGATGTCCACCATGTTGAGATACTGCAACCAGAGTTTTGGTGTTGGCATAGTCATCATTTCCTTTTTGTTGTCAAGTTCAGCCTAGATTCTTTGCAACACTTTTGCAGAGCAAACTTCTTCCACCGAGAGGGAAGAGGACATTGCTCTGTCATACAATTCACTTGCTGTAGTTATGTCAGTCGTCACTGTATCTGAAGGAATATCTTGTGGTTCTACATTATCTGTCTCAGTATCAGCAGTTGCCACTTGTGGTTCCTGAACTGTGTCTTTGGTTGGCACAGGCACATTGTAGGCATCAGCGACCAAAATGGTGTTCAGTGCAGCATCTACCAGCATATGTCCCCGCACTGCTCTGGAAACAGCTTTGCCTGTCATCATGTGGGGCACTGTGTTTCCAGCATATACCACTTCGAGCAACTCTTGCAGTCCCGAGCCTGCCATTAGGTGACCTATGCTCCCAAGAAAGCTCATCTGCATGTGAAATCCCCCAAGCCTGAGGACTATGCGCTTGAGATCACTGTCATTTGGTTGAGACATTATAATCGTTAAAGCTTTCCAGTACAACGGTTTGTCGAATGTGAGGATTGGAGTAACGTCGTATAGTTGAGCTTGAGTAGACACAAACTTCATTGTAGAGTAGATACATGAAGCATGACTGGGATCAAGGTCAATCATTGGAAGGAATGTCACAGAAGCTTTTCCTGGGTGTTGACCTCGATGCAGGAACTGCATCATGCCAGACCATGATGGCCTCGGAGAGTGGAGAAGTAATGATGTTATCCACAGTATATCTAACTCTGATGTTGGATCCTCTTCTGTCGTGCGAACCAGTGAATTGTAGATGATAGGTTCCAATGCTGGAGGAATTTTGAAGCACTGAATGCTGATGCGACCAATGGCAGCAATCTCTTTAGCCGTCACATGGACTGTGGGGACAGCCTTGCTTGTTTTTGTTTCTGGTGTAACAGTAGCTATAATGCCCATTCCATGGAATGTCCCTGTGCCATCAATTGTTGCCACATTATGGTCCACATTATCGGCAATATACTTAATGTGGTGCTCTTCGGAATACCCAGGGATCTCAGTACCTTGTACAACAGCTGCACTCCGTTCATATTTCATGACCTCAGCATAGGAAGATGAAACCCCATGCCCGTGAAGCGTGTCCACCAAAAAACGTGACGCAAAATGGTGGTGCATCTGGATACCGAGGCCAAGCTGAAAAGGGGTTATTATTGCCCTTGGTCGTATGGCTTGCATTATGGCCTGCCCAATCGAAGCAAGTTTTACACCAACGTTTTTGCCAGCAAACATAGTCCTAAGCAGTAATTGCAATGAGTTTGGAATGTAGCTAGCAGAATCAGCAATGTCGCCCGTGTCTGGATAGAAATCCTTTGGGGTTTCCATGGACTTTACATCACTGGCAATGAGTTTTGCAGCAGCTTTAATAATATTCAACTTGTCATCTTCAATATGTTCAGCTTTCTGTTGCTTGTGGAATGCATAGAGGATTGAGCTTGCTGTATCTCGCAATGTGACCACACATTCTTTGGTGCTCAGCACAGTCATTAAAACCCTCTCGCCAAAGTGCTCCTTTATTTTAGTTTTCATGTATTTAGCACTGTAAGGTTCATGCTCTGTCTTCTGAAGAAACTCTGACATTTTGAGAACAAGGTAATGTATGGTGGTTTGCTCCTCGTCATTTTCCTCTAAGAACTGAGCCACTTCCAGGAACGATGACGTTCTCTCGTGTATCTCAGGCCTTCCTAGTTTGAGCCTCTATGATTTGTCTCTAGTACTACTGGTGTCTAAAGAGTGCTTAGTAGGAATGTTTTTCCCTGTCCTAAAGTTGCTACTGCACTGCTGATGATACATTGCATCCGCTGCGTGTAGGTCATTCACCGATGCTATTCTGCCTAATACTGTTGCAGGCCATTCGTCATTTCTAGAATGACAAACCTGAAGGATACTCTTCTGAAAGTCTTCTGTCCTTACTGGGAAAACACCCAGTTCTCTTTGCTTCCTACCAGTTTTAGCTGACTGTCAACACAACAAGCAGTGTTCTTGAAAATTGAAGTGTAGTTCTGAACGGAGCTCACAGCGGGGTGTTGGTGGTTGTTGCTGCCTTGCTAGGTCACGTGCAATGTTTTCTGCTTTGCAATAGTTGCGGCGACATTCTACGTGTAGTGTCTCTCCTGGATTCACTACCAAATCGCTACCACGTTGACTACTTGCACGATTCACGCCATCGCTGCCTTTTGTTCGAAGAACAACTGTCGCCTTTCCGTCAGAGATTGATTCATTACAGATGCGACACTTCTCCATTGTCAATGTTTGCTGAATCTCAGATTAATTACCCTGGAATAGAAACAACAATAATATATAAAGTTATAAAATAAATAGTTAAATATAAAAAGTTATAATATAAAGTTAGTCAAGAGTTAGTAAGTTATAATAAAGTTATAATATAAAGTTAGTCAAGAGTTAGTCACATGAGGCAGCAAAACAGTCACATTTCAGTTTGCCTATGTTTCGGATACCACGCATATGAACATTTTTCAATATTTTTTGGCCATATTGGATTTTTGGCTATAAATTCTTTATCCAATAAAAATGTAACCTATTCCACGTAAATCCTTGTGTTCAAAAACACCATTTTAGCACTTCAAATCACTCAATTATGACATCTAAATGCGGAGATGTGGCAAATTATCGAAAATTGGCGGCCATCTTGGATTTATGCAAATTAGATATATTTCCTCAACGTTGATTTCTTAGGACTTTTAGTATGATGTTCTAGACACCTCATGGGAATGCCTGGTGGTGAAAAAAATTCTGTTGCAATTTGTTCCAAGTCGAACCTTATTTTGCCTGGACTAGAAAGAGAATAGGAAAGGATGGGAGAGCAGAAATCCGGTTCACAAGGAAAGACTGAATAAAAAACATGAAGAATTAAAACAAAAGATAGCAGCAATAGAGGAAATACTGAGACGATATAGATACACATCAGAACAGCAAAAACAGAACAGGACCCTTTAAAACAATGGAAGCCAGTTTTGCAAAAACGTAAATGGAGAACGAATACCATAAGAACAACCTGACCCGACAGAGACAATACACTTCTGGAGCAAGATATGGGAAAAGCCTAAAACACACAAAAAATGCCAAGTGGTTGAAAACCATGACAAATGAACTACAGGAAATAGAAACAGAGATTACTAAAGAAACCATTAAGGACACCCTAAGGAAAATGGCAAACTGGAAAAACCAGGCCATGATGGAATACATGCATATTGGTTTTAAAAATTCACGACAATACATGAAAGACTAGCGCAGAAACTGAGAGGATGTATCCACAAAACAGACATACCAGTGTGGATTACCAAAGGAAGAACAACGCTTATACAAAAAGATGCCAAAAAAGGAACGATCCTCAAGCAACAACAGACCTATAACTTGTGTACCAAAAATGTAGAAAATCAAGACGGCACAACTGAGAGAACAAATCTATCAGTCCCTAAATAAACGTGGACTACTCCCCGAAGAACAAAAAAGATGCCGTTAAGGGAAAAGCGGGGCGCATGACCTCTTTTACATCGATCAAAAGATCCTGAAGGAGGTAAACAATAGAAAAAAGAACATATCCATGACATGGATTGACTACAAAAAAGCTTACGACAGAATCCCTCAAGCATTGATAATTGAATGTTTGAAAGTAAACAAAATACCAGAAAGGAGGATTAATCTTATTATAAAGCAATGGGAACATGGAGACTGGAACTGGCAGCTGGAGGACAACACCTGACTGAGATAAAGATACAGAGTGGCATCTTCCAAAGAGGCTCCCTATCACCACTACTGTTTATAATATCTATGATGCCACTCAACTACATACTCAGAAAATGTGATGTCGGAATAAACCACCTGATGTACATGGATGACCTGAAACTATTTGCAAAAAGCAAAAAGGAACTGGAAAAGCTGATAAATACGACCATAATCTTCAGATAGGACATCCAAATGGAATTCGAAACGGAAAAGTGTGCACTACTAGAAAAAAAAAATGAAAACTGGAGACAACAGAAGACATGGGACTCTCACACCAAAAGGAAATGAGGGCGCTAGGCGAACAGGATAGCTACACATATCTTATGGAAGCAGACACGATCAAATCTACAGAAATAAAAGAGAAGATTGGAAAATAATATTTACGAAGAACAACTCCTAGAAACGAAATTATATAGCAGGAATCTAGTAATAGGAATAAATACCGGGGCAGTAGCACTAATAAGATACTCTTGACCATTCATAGGCTGGACCAAAGAGGAACTCAGGCACATTGACCAGAGAATTAGAAAAGTAATGACCATGCACAACGCACTATATCCAAAAGACGATACGGACAGACTCTACATGAACATACACGAAGGGGGAAGATGACTGGTAAGTATAGAAGATTGTGTGGAAGACTCAAAAAAAGAACTGGAGAAATACAAAACTCAACACATGGAAATCCTTATCACTGCAGCAAGATACCCCGTTCCAACTCAGACTCCAGGGAATACCACCGGTTATTGATGAGCAATCACTCATGACCTGTGTGAGAACTCCTAGTGAGTACATGATAATAATATTAATGATAATAGTAATAATTCAAAAACACGGAAAATGCTTACAATTTCTGGAGCTTTTTCAAACAAATGAGATGCAGATCGATTGTATCTACATAGAAATGGTGGAGATTTACTCTGTTTTTAAGATGTTGTGAATATAGAAAAAGCGTTGTCTACCGAAATATATTCATGAAAGTAATGAGATTCTTCTTCGTGAAGTGAAAATAAGAACTGGGATGAAAAAGAATAAAAGATTGCAAAAGAGAGGAGACAAATATTTGGAAAGAAATTACACAGCGTGTTCTTTAAAAAGTACTGCCTGTTCAAATCCAGTTCGTTTAACAAACATTTTAATCAACACCCACACATTGTGTTTAACCTCCTAAAGAGGAAGTAAATAAAATACTTAAAAATACTGAATTTAGAGATAATGACAGCTGGAATTGGTTGGTCAGGGGTGATCTCAAATGATCTACTGGAAGCAATTTAATGGTAGCCTAGGAAAGAGCCACTCGCACTAGGTCGATCAAACACTACACTGACAAAACCACAGAATCACCGATGTGCAGATAGTGTAATGAAAGACGGGTATAGTATCCAGTACAGAGGGACATAAATCTGGGAAGATTGTTGTAACTAAATCCCAGGAGAAACTACATGTTATTATCAGTGAGCAATTACTGATGATTACACTGTGTGATAACTATTGAGTACATACTACTACTACTACTACTACTACTACTACTACTACTACTACTACTATTACTACTACTACTACTACTAATAATAATAATAATACTAATAGAAGGAACTTTACCCAAAACAAAGGGAACTAACACGACCTTATCAGATAAGAAAATCATATGAGAAAAGCTTAAGTACAAGTATCGTGTTCTGCTACAAAAGTGTTAGTGTTGCATTACCCGTTCTTTCAGGATACCCGGTAAGGTTCAACAAGAATGACAAAGAACAGAACGTATATATATATAAAAACTTTGGTTTTCTTTATTTGCCATCACCGGATGGTTTACGCCGGCTACGCACACATATTACACGATCTTTTGACATACTTTTGTCTCATAAAAGTCTTTTTCTTGCTGAGGTCACAGACTTGGTTTACACTAGAAACTCTTTCGTATATATAGGGTGGGCAAAAATCAGGGTCCTATTTTTAAAAATTCATAACTTTTTTATTTATTGATTTTTTTATTTTATTTTTAGAATAAGTAAAGGACCCCTTCCGAAGCAAGCATGAGCCGTATTAGCCCTAAGGAACGTACCCTCATTTAGAAAACATTATTTTTGCTTAAAAAACTCAAAACAGTGTAAAAAACAATACTTTAGTTTTTGTAAGTTTTAAGAAGTGTTTTTCGGCTAAAATTTGT
The DNA here is from genome assembly GCA_963556195.1 of Sepiola atlantica. Taxonomy (NCBI): domain Eukaryota; kingdom Metazoa; phylum Mollusca; class Cephalopoda; order Sepiida; family Sepiolidae; genus Sepiola; species Sepiola atlantica. Next base: position 73,911,109 of record OY744535.1, read on the forward strand.
TTTGTTTATTTCAAAAAATCTCGAAAGGGTCAGTCTACACACACATAAAGTTTGGTGAGTTTAACTTTTATTTTGTGGAAGTTATTCAAATTCAAGTTATTCAAATTTAAAGATAGGACCCTTATTTTGGCCCACCCTGTACATCTGATTGGAAAGCAATTTGCTCTGTATTGTCTATCCGAGCGTGAACTAAAGCAATTGTTCTACAAGCACTTTGGTGAAGTACAAGTCAGGGGATTCCTTCATGGTACCAACTTGCTTATCCGCCGAATTTTTAGTCAGCAGGCACAAAAGTCTAACACCAACACGGGCTTGGGTACCATAGCCAATAAAGCTTCATCGGTGCCATAAATATCAGTAAACTCGCATTCTTCCGGTACATCGATACTTCGATCACCAAGCGTTTCGGCTCTTCGCGTTTTTGAAACCGTCGTTGTTAAAGTCCCTCTTGCACTGCGGAACAATTTCCTTTTTAATAGTTATCAAGTCGCCTTTATTTCTTTCTCGACGTCCCACCCAAAATGGACTCGTCCACAATTCATTTTTGCCGCTCTTCATTATCTTACATTAGGAAGTTTCAAGGAGGATGGGAGGACCGAGAAAGGAAGAGCACAATCCAGATCGCATCTAGACGTGCACGGAAGTAAGGGAATTCGTCGCAGGCTTTCTGCTGCGCAAGTTTCAGAGATTATCAGTGAGACATCAATGGTAAACGGCTGTTGAGATAACACAACATTATTTTAAAAGATACGGAGTGCTGGAAATCTGGAGAGACTTGTTGATCCTCAGTCTTCAGTGAACACGACGGGTAATAACTGATTTAAGAACTTTAGTGAGTAGAATAATAATTGTATTTTTAATAATTATATGCATTATTTACTATTATTTAATAATATTATGTGAAGTTGTAATGGATTTTTGACATTGACATATTTGAACCATTAAAAGTAATAAGAGAAAAGTGGGCGTGGCCATGCTAGTTAAGAAGTTTTTTATCATTGGTTGAATATAAAAAAAAACAAAAAATGAAACAATGAATAATATTCGTAGCAGAAAGGGAGGGGCAATCTAGGGGCGTGTCGTTGGATTTAATATGTTGGCGGAAACAATAGGACTTTGAAAAGGGGAATATTTTTTTTAAACGGGTGAAGGTTAACACGAAAGGTTTGAACAAAGGAAATGAAGAATGAAGGAAGGAAGAAAGAGTCAAAGAAGTTAATAAAAAAGAAGATGAAGGTTAAAAAAAGATGACTGAAAAGAAAGAGAGAATAAAGAGAAGGGTGAAGAAAAGAAGAAACACAAAACAGGGCGACAATGAAGAAAGTAAATGTTAAAAGAAAGACGAAATGAATATCACGGTGACTAGGAGCAAAGTGTAGTATATGTTTTGAAAATCCACTTCATCTTTTCCTTCTTCCGTCAGTAAAGGAATCATCTTTCTAGACAATTTAAATTTTTGTTTCAATATCTAGTCTCCCGCTTGTGAGGGGAGCTGGATTTTCCGCACATTAAAAACCGACCCTGTATCAAAATCTGCCCTCGTGGTTAGATAAGTAAATAGGAACACATAGAATGGGAAATAGAATAAAAAGAATAAGGCGGAATAAGACATGAGAAACATGAGAAACGGAGGAATGAAAATAGAAACGAAAACGTAGAAGAATAAAGAAAATGAGAATTAGAAGAAGAAAGGAAAATAGAGAAAAATATGGAAAAGAAAGAAAACGAAACGAAAAAAAAGAGAAGAAAACGCAGAGTTTTAAGAAGTATTATGTTTAAGTTAAGAAAGAAGAAGAGGAAAGAAGAGGAAGTAGAAGAAGATTTAAGATAGGAAATATAGAGATAAAAAAGAAACCTAAAAAAGAAGGTGAAGAAGAAGGAATATGTGTAAGTAAGAAAAGAACAAGAAAAAAAGAGAAAGAAAAAGAAGAAAATGGTAAAGAAAATTATTGCGAAAGAGAAACATTAGAGAAAGAGGGAGAAAAAAAGAAGAAAAGGTAAAAGAGATATAAGAAGAAAAAACAGCAGATGAAGAAAAAGAAGTAAATAACATTTAAAAAAAATATGGACAAAGAAAGAAACGAAACAAAAAACTAAAAAGAAAAAAGAATGTGTTAAAGGAAGGAGAGAAGAAATAATGAAGATGAAGATGTCTAAAGTATTCAAATTATCGCCGGCACCCAAGATTGAACCTGGAACGCCGAGAAGACTGGCACTTGCAACAATAACATAGATTTTCGCAGACTTCAACTTATTTTTGTTCAACAAGATACATCTGTATGAGGCTGAAGGTTACATCGGCCGAAAGGTAGCGAGAATAACATTCAAGATGAGAGCAATCGTCTGATTACTCGAAATAATAACATTAACGTTACAGACTTAATAATCAATTGATTTAAACGATGAGGTTTGAATGATTAATTAAAATCATGTCGCTAGTTTACCAATGGTTTTCGAAAAATCCTGGATTTGTATATTTCGCAACAGTCTCAGACTCGAAACTCATCTTTGTTTTAGGTACAAAAAATGCATATATATATATGTATATATATATATGTATATATATATGTATATATATATATATATATGTATATATATATGTATATGTGTATATATACATATATGTATATATATGTATATATATACATATATATATATATATAGATAGATAGATAGATAGATAGATAGATAGATAGATATATGTGTATATATATATATATATATATATAAAATTATGTCCACATTAGACATCGCCGTAACCAACAGACCGGAAGTTTGCTACGGTGTTGTCCGATTGTATAAATAATTATACATATAATCTCCCATTAAAGAAATCCAATATATATATATATATATATATATATATATATATATATATATATATATATATATATTCTGTAGATAAAACATAATTAATATTTATTTATTAAAATATTTTT
>OY744535.1:73919047-73969047 GCA_963556195.1 Sepiola atlantica
GGCAACGCCCGGTTGGGACAGCTAGTATTACATAGGTGTCTACTTTCAAACAAAAGGAATGCTAAATAATTTTCATTTTGTTTTTCATAATAATTTTATATAGTTAAAATATTAGAATGATTTATTTGGAAAGTTTCTATTCTTTTGTTATACCATCAAGTCAACAATTAAAATGTTATCAATCAAATTATATAGATATTTTTGATTCAGATTTCTTCGTGTTTTATTAATTTTTTAAACTCTGTTATTGCCTCGCAGATGTTCCTCACTTTCATCACGTCTCGCAATCTCTCTTTCTCTTTCTGTATCTCCCGCTTTCTGTCTGTCCGTCTGGCTGTCTCTCTTTTAATCCTTTTCTAAAAAAATCATTATTCTTATTTTAACACTATTTTATTACCTTACACATCCTCTTTTCTCCCCTTTCTGTCTGCCTCTCTCTCATTTATCTCTCCCGTTGTCTCCAGCTCCTTCTTAGTCAAACTTATCATTATTCTTATTTTAAAACTCAGATAATACCTCGCAAATTTTCCTGTATTCCTCTTTCTCCTTCTCCCTTTTTCTGTCTTCTCTTTCTTTCCTTTTCCTTGAAACTAAACATTATTTTTATTTATAAAATTTTTCATTACCTCACAAATTATTGTCTCGCTGCACTCTTTTTCCAACACTCTCTCAATCAATCTATTTCTGTTTGTGCCTTTTTTCTCTCTCAATCAATTTATTTCTGTGTGTGTCTTTTTTCTCTCTCAAATTTAATAATATTCTTAGTTTTAAACTCTTTTATTTCCTCGCAAATTTCACACTTTCCCCTTACCTCTCTCCCTCTTCATCACTCTTTCTTTCTTCTCTATCTATCTCTACCCCATCTATTTCCCTCTCTCTGTCTTTCAAACAAAACATTATTCTTAATTCTAAAACTCTTTTTATCACCTCGCAAATTATTTTATTTTTCCGCCTCCTCTCTTTCCTATTTAATGTGTTTCTCTCTCTCTGTCTTTACTAAACTTAAAATACATAAATAAAAGCAATCATGATGTTCCTTGAAGGAAGATGACAAACGATTTTTAATAAAAATAACACAATAAAACAATAATCGATAATAACACCGATATTTAATAATGAAATAAAGTTTTTAAAAAGAAATCAATAAAATGGCGACCATAATGCAATTGTTTCACGGCACAAAACGTTGATTTGATTCATAGTATCATTCGACTGATCTGCGTCGGCCATGTTATTTTTCCAGGCCGTTTATTTTGATATTTCGATTTTAGTTTCTTGAATTATATTCCGTCTTTATTTTTATTTATTTTCTTTCATTTTTTGCATCTCGCAAACTCGCTATTATCGCCTCCGTTGTTATGATATTATTTAGCCGCCTGATTTTCGCGATTTAAAGCAATTAAAAACATAAACGCAAACGAAAAACAAGAAGAGAAAAATGTCAAAATAAGCAGACGATCGCTCGGAACTTTCCCGCCCTGTCCTCTATTTTAATGCGTTATGTGCATATTTTCCCTATTATCATGAACAGACAATGTATGCGTCGTACAAAAGCTAACATTTAATAGTTTTTTTTTCCAAATGCCTATTAAAATATCATTGCCATGATTATTAAGATTACAGCAGTTCCTTACTTTTTAATGGCTTTCTAACATAATTTATAGACAAAGGCGTTGCACGTGTGTATAATAAGAACAATAAATTTTTTCATCATTTATTCAAATCTGTTTTCTTTTTTTTTCTTTTGCGTTAATTCCGAGGTGCGTCGGAGTTCGCAATAATGGATTTTTTCTTCACTTGGAAGGATCGGTTTTGTAGACATAATTTTGCAGCCCATTGGATCATCGGCCTTCATCTCAGTTGCTTCCGCGCGACTTAGATGAAAAAAGCAAATTTCGAGACGGCGTTGTCGCCGGCTCTCAGCAGATATCCAAACCATCTGAGCTGCCATTCCCTCATTAATCCTTTTATCAGCACGATGCCGTAGCGCCTTCGGGTAACGTAAATGCAAATGTGGTCGAGTAGTGTGATTCCCGCGCTCAAGCGGCACATTTTGGTTTTCATAACGGCGTATTTTTGCTCCGTCTTCATCGTTGTTTGTACGCACTCGGAGCTGTACAAGGCGACGAGTCTCACAACAGTTCGGCAGATCTTCGACTACAGACTGTCTCACTTCTTGCGGTCAAAAAGGATGCGGATGGTTGTGCGCCATTTAAGCCACTACGCATTGATGCACGCATCGATTTCGCCGAGGATGCTGTCGTAATCGCTGAGAGTCGAACCGAGATACTTGAAGGCGTGCGTGTGTAGAAGATCATGTCTGTCGACTTATTGTGCTGGCGGGGCGGAGAGACCGATGGATAAGGGGCCACGGCTAGCGTGACACTCACTATAATAAAGCAGTGGCCGCACGCGGGCGTTAACCTTGAACCGTTCGATTACGAGGCTAGGGTTGTAATTATAGAAATTAGGCGTGGTTAGCAGTACGAACTAGCTGGATAAAAATATAATTTTTTGCTTGTGGAGTAAGTTTTGTGTTGGATGCTACATCGTCCTCGTGCGTTTTTGAATGGATGTCGTTTATCCCCTGATCACTTTTAAATATTTGGAACGTGTTGCTGACGTAGGCTGAAAGGTTAACTACTGATATTGCTAAAGAGAAGAGCGAACATCTCCTGTTGTCGATGAAGATAGGAAATGGGAGTGATTTTACTGCAGCTTACATTAACAACGAACGTCGCGACGGTTATTCTTGGTGATGGTGAAGGGAGGAAGAATACTTCGACACCTTCTTAAATACTGTTGGCTCTAAATAATTTACGTGACTGAAATAAGAATTGATTGACTAAACGTATTTTTCACTTGGATCGTGCCGTGTACCGCTTTATTTGCGGTTAAATACCCAGTCGATGTATAGGGTTAGGGTTAGTCGATGTATAGGGTTAGGGTTAGTCGATGTTAGGGTTAGGGTTAGTAGATGTATAGGGTTAGGGTTAGTCGATGTTAGTGTAAGGGTTAGGCTTAGGGTTAAGTTTAGTCGATATATAGGGTTAGGGTTAGTTGATGTTAGGGTTAGGGTTAGTCGATGTATAGGGTTAAAGTTAGTCAATGTATATGGTTAGGGTTAGTTGATATTAGGGTTAGGGTTAAGGTTAGTCAATGTATAGGATAAGAGTTAGTGGATGTATAGCCGCAGACACATCTGCACTAGCTTGCCAATAAAATCAGGTTACAATTGTTTATATCCGGCATACTCACGGTGACAAACCCGTATCTATTAAGTAACCGAAGTTAAGCAACATCGAGCCTGGTCAGTACTAAATGGAATGGAATGTGAGGGCTAAAGAACAAAATAGAACCAGATACTTATAGGAACGATCACATAAAGACTGTCAAGACCCACAGTAAAAGAGTTCTATTAAAATCAGGTCGGTAGTCTACTTAAAAATCGCCACCTTCCTAAGCATCACAAACCACAGATCTTATTTTGAAAAAAGAGAGGGATTCCAAAAATAGTTGAGTACGTAAAGAACTTCCTAAAACCGTGTATAAGGGTGTAAGTAAATACGTGGATCCGATTAATTGAGAGAAAGAGCCGACCTGATCTCGGTCTGCAAATCCATCAATACATTCGATCAAATGTCATCGTATTCTGGATATATTTAAATCTTGCAGTTAAAACCGATTTAGAATAGAAGGACCAATAAGTATAATGTTCACATCAACTTTTTTAAACGACTTTATTTTTGATATTTACAGCTTTATTCACGTTGACAAATTGGTTTAGGTTAGATCACCAAAGTTAAGTAGAGTTTAGCCTGGTTAATACTACTTCGGTAATCATTTGGGAATACCAGGTTCTATATGTGGAAAGTTGACTTTCGTTTTATCCCAGTATTGTCTCCAGTGGTTCTAGACTTTTCCTTACTACTTGATTCAAGCAATGCTGATACTGGAGACGTGTGTTTGTGGATTACGCAACCCTTGCTTCACAATAGATTACCCGCGCAGGCATCCTGACAATGCGTATCCATTGTCTCTCAAGAATGAACGAGGCCTTATCCTAAAAATCGTTTACTCTGTAAAAGCCATTTTTTAATGATTATACTAGCTGTCCCGATCTGGCATTGCCCGCTAGTTTATTTACTTTCGTTAACTTATGCCGTTATTTTGGCTTAAATTGCATATTTTCTTCCAAAGAAATGGAAATAATTCTGCAATAAACGATTACAGAGTTGCGTTTGTTTAAATAATTTTTTTACTCCTCAAATCAAATTGGAAAGTGCGTCTGTAATGAGCTAATACAGAATTACCTCTCCTTTCTATAAAAATGGCTATTATACAATAATTAATACTTTGTACTGGATAAATAATTTTCTTGGGGGAATACACTAGATTTTTTTTACTTATTGATCACCGCTTATCAAGTCCCAGAAACTACTCGAGGATAAGGGTTAAAAGGATTAGGGTTGAACGTTGCTTGCCGTCACGAAAAGATTAAAAATAGTTGGTGGAATGGGTAAAAAAAATCACTTAAGAGGACTTGATTTTCCAAGATAACGGCTCGACAAGTATTTGTTTACATTGGACTTTAAGACAACTAAGCTGTAGTCGTTTATCAAGCAGACTCGTGTGAAAGGGGCATCAATGCTGTGAGTTCATCGGATCAGATTCAATTAAAACAATTGTAAAACAAGCACAGGGATGCAACATTGCTGCGATGGGACAAGGTTTATACTATATTGGCAGTGCGGGGCATATTATGCAGGAGACTATTTTGGAGGCCCTGTCTTATAGGGAGAGACTAGTGGATGATACTCCAGCATAGATGTTGCAGCAATACTCCATTATAAAAGATTCTTCTCCACGGATCGTGCTTCTGTTGCTATTGCCGAATTCGTCGAAAAATAGATAACAAATCGTGGACACGTCAAGTTTCTTAGGATGATCTTAAAGATAAATAAGCAATCTCTCACAAGAGACACCACGCAAGCTAGTGTGTGTTCCGAGAATTGTTTGTCATACGTCGTTATATGCATTATGCTGGGCTTCTATCTAAAATGAAATATGACAGGCTCTCACAACACTTGTTATTTTGAGAATTTCAGAATTATAGACGTCGAAGACACAAACCGAATGTTAATTTAGACATTTCAGATGTCTATGTTTATGACCTGTGGCCCATCAGAAAAACAAGGCATTGGGAAACAATATGTCATAAGTGAATATCTTCTGGGAGGTTAAAGGTTCTATCTTTAATACAAGCGATAATTATTACGCAAAACATAATAATCAATTATCGTTCTAACCCCGTCAAAGAAAGAAGAATATCACACCGTTTATTAAATAAAGGGTTCAGTTCGAAACTCCAAGTGGGGAGGCACATTATATGCACAAAGATGTACTACATAAGACATATTCTTCTGCGGAGGATGCTTGTCCTGTTTGGGAGTGATCAACGGATGCAAAAACAAAACTAGACTCATAATTGAACAAAAATTGCCGCTTTATCGCTGGCTGCCTGAAAGCTACCAACCTGAAAAAACTACATCTCCTCACTGGCATTGCCCCCCTCAGATGTGAGACGGGAAATTGCCAGCGGTGTAGAAACAAAGGCCATCAATCAGGCAAGCTATCTCCTTCATAAACGTGAACAAATGGTCTAACTGAAGTCAAACAGAAGCTTCCTGAACCATGTCGAACTCCCAAAAAGATTTTTAAAAGAGACCATCCTATATATATGTGGACCAGAGTGCTAGAGAATGACCTCCGTCTTTCTGACATGGGGATCTCTTATTCTGAGGCCCTCCCTACTGGTTCAGAGGAACCCTGCCTCCAATGGAAATCACTCAACAGCTTGAGAACGGGGAATAGGGCGATCAAATTTGCTATGAGTGGATGGCGCTACAAGACTGACCCAACCATCGGTGAATATGGAGGGGAGGACGATATGATGCAACACTGCATTGTCTGCCCCCTACTGCCCAACCAGTGCAGAATGAAAGATCTTGCTGATTACAACAATAATGCAAAAACTGCGTAAAAAAGAAAGAAAACTGTCGTATGACCACGTGACACTTCAAAGACACGCTAAAAAGTTCGAAATCCTGTATTGATTCCAGAGTTCGACATAAAGTTTGCCAAGTCAGAAAATATTAATCTGAAAAAGGTCGGAGGTTATATCGACCGAAATAGTAGTTTGTAAAATCTAAATAATATAAATTTAAATGTCTAGTTGAGCTGTTGAAAAATGTTCAACTCATTCTTATGTCTGTATTACACGTGCCACGTGACGATTTCAGTTGACTAAGAAAAATTTAGGATCTTTGATTGTAATTGTAGATTTTAATTTCTTTAGTAAGTAGTTGTGATTGAGCTAGACAAGTGGAAATGTTTGCGCTTCAATCTATTTTGATCGCTTTATTAAGTGGTGAAATTCGGGCTTTAAAACATTTGATCACTTTAGTATGTATAGGATCGTTAGCTTCAAAGTCCATTGATAAATATATTTAGCTTTAAACAGTTTTGCTCATTTTGCTTAGTGGAAGATTCTGAGCTTCAAAATTCTTTAATAACTTTTTTTAAGTGAAATATGTTGAGCTTCAAAATAGATTTGTAAGTTAATATGTTAAAGATTCTAAGCTTCGAAATACTTTGATCACTTCGTAAGTAGAAGATTTTTAGCTTCAAAATGGTTCAATCACTTAGTAAATGGAGGATTTTGAGCTTCAAAATACTTTGATCACTTTTATAGGTGGGAGAGTTTACGCTTCATAATAATTTGGTAAATTTAGTAAGTTGAAGAATTTGAGCATTAAAATATTACGATCCCTTTAGTGAGACAAGGATTTTAGTTTAAAATACTTTCACTACTTTAGAAAGTATAAAGTTCATTCTTTCAAAATACTGTGATGTCTTTAGTAAGTATAAGTCTCATAGTTTCAAAATACTTTGATGTCTTTAGTAAATGTAAGATTCATAGTTTCAAAATACTCTGATGTCTTTAGTAAATGTAAGATTCATAGTTTCAAAATACTTTGATGCATTTAGTAAGTGTAAGATTCCTAGTTTCAAAATAATTTGATATCTTTAGTAAATGTAAGATTCATAGTTTCAAAAAACTTTGATGTATTTAGTAAGTGTAAGATTCATAATTTCAAAATAATTTGATGTCTTTAGTAAATGTAAGATTCATAGTTTCAAAATAATTTGATGTCTTTAGTAAGTGTAAGATTCATAGTTTCAAAATACTTTGATGTCTCTAGTAAATGTAAGATTCATAGTTTCAAAATACTTTGATGTCTTTAGTAAATGTAAGATTCATAGTTTCAAAATACTTTGATGCATTTAGTAAGTGTAAGATTCCTAGTTTCAAAATAATTTGATGTCTTTAGTAAATGTAAGATTCAGAGTTTCAAAATACTCTGATGTCTTTAGTAAATGTAAGATTCATAGTTTCAAAATACTTTGATGTCTTTCGTGAGTGTAAGATTCATAGTTTCAAAATACTTTGATGTATTTAGTAAGTGTAAGATTCATAATTTCAAAATAATTTGATGTCTTTAGTAAATGTAAGATTCATAGTTTCAAAATAATTTGATGTCTTTAGTAAGTGTAAGATTCATAGTTTCAAAATACTTTGATGTCTTTAGTAAATGTAAGATTCATAGTTTCAAAATACTTTGATGTCTTTAGTAAATGTAAGATTCATAGTTTCAAAATACTTTGATGCATTTAGTAAGTGTAAGATTCCTAGTTTCAAAATAATTTGATGTCTTTAGTAAATGTAAGATTCAGAGTTTCAAAATACTTTGATGTCTTTCGTGAGTGTAAGATTCATAGTTTCAAAATACTGTATGTCTTTAGTAAGTATAAGTCAAATAGTGTCAAAATACTTTGATGTCTTTAGTAAGTGTAAGATTCATAGTTTCAAAATACTTTAATGCCTGTAGTAAATGTAAGATTAATAGTTTCAAAATACTTTGATATCTTTAGTAGGTGAGAACATCTGAGACTACAAATACGTAAAAGCAATACAAAAATAAATTCATTCTAAGATATATGCCATCAATAAAACTTATACAACTGTGTTTTTAAATTTAATAACCAGTGAAAAAAATATTGATTTGAAATTCAGATTGTGATTATATTTTACACATTCTATCAATTTGATCCCGCTAATATGAATTAACTTTTATTTACCCAACTTATCTTTGGCAGATGCATACCCCATCCATCTGGTATTCTAGTATTCTAGCATGTAGTGTTACATTCAACACATCATTGTCTCCATTATATTATCTGGACAGCAGCTTACCACCTAAACAATTGGAGTCAAGTTGTGGAGATAACACGTAGAAGTAGTAGACGTCGCATTGATGTCGATCGCTTGCCATTTTTCTTACTTTATTCATTAATACAAGCGGTCGTGAAATCTTTAAATAAGGATAGCCCATAATTATTTAAGGGTTACTGATCCTTTCGGGGTATCTATTTTACTTTTACATGAACAAAGTTTAGTATCTGTTCTGATATTACACTTACTATTTTCTGTCCGCGGTCCGGCGACGGAGAAATCTATCGAGACTGAGGCAATTTAAATGTGTGTTTAAATCCATAGTTTGTCTTAAGAGGAGTCGGATTTTCACCTTTGTAAACACCGACTTTGTGTCTAACTCTGCGCCGTGTGGAAGCAAGTAAATATGAACAGCATACAGACATAATATAGGTCCGGTAGATCCGGTTCAAAGACGTCCGCTTTACTACGCGGTTCAGAAAGAAGAGAAATATTATATCAGCTGATATGTCACGTGCCACTAGAGACTTCCTCTTTGTGACTCAACTTCGTTAACACGTAGTTCTGAGACTAATCATTATTTTGTAATAAATATTTTCAGTCTTCTACTTAATCTATCCTTTATGTGAAACATTACGTTTCCAGCATTTATTTTAACACAGCTACGAAAAATATAGCTTCATAGTTGATCACATTTAGAAATCAATTACATACGAGTTTATACTAGGAATGTCCAAGAAAGAAATAAGTATACTCGGTGTCTCAGATGTCTAAGAAGTTTGAATAATCTGCTACGACCAGAGCAAGAAACGTCAACGCACAGCTTTCCAGGCACACGCTGTCATCAGTCTAAATATATAACTTATTTGTAATTGGCCTATGGAGAGGTTAATTTGACTTAATGTGAAATTTAACTTTCAATTGGAAGTACATTATTTGGGAGTAAAAATATGTAGTAAACAATACGGCACTTCTTGGACTTAATAATTGAAGAGTTCCATTCATTCCACCGAGTCAAAAAACAATGTTGACTGTTTGTTGGATTTTCGTTTTAAATGATAAATTTTCGTTTTTAAAGATCACTGTTGACTATTTTGATAAAATTTTAATTCATACAATAAAAAAAATCACTGACTGAAATCACTGATTATTCATTTTAATAATACACTTTCATTTAAAACATCACTGTTGACTATTTTGAGAAAGTTTTAATTCACACAATCAAAAAAAAACACATTTTTATTATTTTTATAAATTTTAAAATTATTAAATAAAATATTTTCATATTCAATAACGATACATTGTTCGCTGTTATTATTCTTCGCTGTTTATATTGTCATTTTGAATAAAAACATCTAATTCGGTTACTTCCGGTTAGTTGTCTGCCCCTTCTTTCAAAAGAGGAAAGCAAATGAATTCCAAGTGACAGTTGAAATGCAGAAGTGACAACGATACATTAAGAACATTTATTTGTTTTTTTTATTTGTTGTGAGAAAACATCCGGCCCATTTGGTTAGAGTGTTCGCTAATGTACTGGGTGGTCAGGTTTCAATCCTCGATTGAGTCATAAAAATACTTTAAAAAAAGTACTTGCCCCCTCTTGTTAAACACTTAGCATTATAAGGTGAAGAGTCATGGGTAAGTAATCTTCGGAAAAGAGACGCCCCCCCCCCTTAAACCTTGGTGTAGTAGCTATGAAAACGGAGCCTTCGTGTCGGCAACGACTAGTTTACTTTTTTATAGAAAAGAAACCACTTGATGTTCATTAAAAAAAAAACGTTTTCTTCAACTGACGCTTATAGATAAAAACGGTAAATAAGTTAATGACTAATAAATACACATTCTTCTCCACATTTCAAGTTTGTATTCGTTGCTCCCAGGCAGTACGAGGTTTATTCGCTAGTTTAATAATAAAATAAAACTCGCTTCAGGGTTGTTTATTGATTTATAAGCAATGGTCGCTGCCGAAAGTCTCAAGAAAAAGATGGCAAACATAAATAAAAACTATAATTCTGCCATTTCTTCAGGCAGTCGTAGATTTTTGATTAATTTTCACTTTTCCCAAACTTGAAAATCGATAATTCGTTGGCACAACCAGTGGCCAATAGAAAATCGAAGGTCGATACTAGAGACTTATGGAAATTATAATATGACCAACAAGTCATAAAAATGGTGTATGAGATATTAAAACATAGAATATTAAGACATTAGAAAGAAGATAGAGAAGGGGAAAAAACAAATAAAAATGAAAAAGATAAGTAAGATCGACGGAAGAGGGGAAAAAAAGGGAGATGAAAACTTCATAGTTATTACTACTTACATAGTGCGTTTTACAATAAAAAAGGTGTATATAAACACACACAAGCACGCACATACACACACACACACACATATATATATAAAATATTTGTTGTTGTTTATTATCTATGTACGTATACGTTTCGTCCCTTTTCAATCAGGACTCATCAGCATAGAGATATGACTATTCACTACCGGTCGTACGATTCGAAACCCTGGATAACAAGTATTTTTCAACTTGCATCCAACGTCTTTAACCGCGCGCCCATATATATATATATATTGTTAAATACGACAGCCAATTCATGTATGCATATTTTTGGTTTTGATCATTTCTAATTTTCTTATGTATTTCCTTGTTCCAAGTGGGAACTGGCTGATGTATCTGCCATATTCAGTTAAGACACCAGTACTTTCAAATCCATCGGGGTCCATTTTCAGGAGCGGTTATTGAGTAAGGAACATCGTTCTTAGACATATTTATAGGTATTTTTAAAAGTTAAATAGTAGACACATAAGCCAGTTCCCACTTCAAACAATACATGAAGAAAATTTCAAAAGATCAAGAAAAAAATATGTAGACATATATTTTCCGTCATATGAAACGAGATATGTTTAAAATAGAAAAATACTTTTTATATATATATATATATATATATATATATATATATATATATATATATATATATATATATATATATATATATATATATATATATCATTATAAATATTTGTTTTTTATTTACATACGTATACGTTACATCTTACGGGAATCGTCAATGTAGAGATGATTATCTATACCAGTCGCAGGACTCGAATCCCGGAACACGAGTCATGCTTTTTGACTCAAATTGCTACGCTTTATTCAACACGGCCACTATAAAAAACCTGATAAATCAGCGAGAGATTAAACCTATTTAAGAGCGTGTATTATATATATATATATATATATATATATATATATATATATATATATATATATACATTCAGGTAAACAGGCAAAAGATGCCGAAGTGCTTAACCAATCAGAACGCTTGAGAAGCAAGTGACACATTTACCTTAAAATTGAGTAACTATTAACATTCCTGGTAGGCAAGAATCTGTTAAATGAACCGGACCAATACGAATTGTTATTTAACCCTACTCCTAAACTAACCCTAACCCTAACTTAACCCGAAACTAATCATTAATTAATCCGAAACTAACTCTAAACTAACCCTAAACATAACCCTACTTTAACCTAGTCGGGGTTAGTCCTCTTCAAAAGCTGTACTTGTACCCCGAAAAAAATAGCGCACAAAAATCTGTAAAAATGATTGTTGCACTGATTATGTAAATATTTAAATTTATAAAAAAACAATAGCAAATAAATAAACCTGTAGCTTTCCTATAAACTAAAAACACATTCATAGATTTACTTCGTCAATAAATAAAAAAATTGTCAGAAACCAAATATGAAGTGATTCTTTTCTGTCATTATTTTTTTGAAAATGAGCCTCGCTTTGATTTTGACACCGGTTCGTTTTGATTCGTCTTTTTCCGGCTATTTGAGTATTTCGGCAGCGGTAGTAGACCGTGTTGTCTGGTTTAAAAGCTATACGTGTGTCTATATTTATGCTTAAAGAAATTAATTATAAAATTTATCAGATAATTAATATTTTGTAATCAGGCTCCGAAAATCAATAACCAACAATATTTATCCATACATACACATATTTCAGATTTCTAGTGCATTGTAGTACAACTTGACAAACTCATGATTTGTGTTTCTACTTATAGACTATCTCAATTGCAATTCACATAATTTTCAGTTGAAATATTTGAAATCAGTGCAAAGATACAATTTACAGATTGCTTTACCTGTCATATAATGTTTTCAATAATTATTATTGTAGGGACAGTTTGAAGCTTTAAAATATATCTCGGTTGGAGTCTCTGAAATTGTAACTGAATATCTGGTATCTTAAGCAAAACGTAAATGAGAAGAAAATTGAGAAAAGGGAGATGACAGGCAGAACAAGTTAAATACTTATGAAACTAAAATCCCATTTCAGTTTAGGTCAATTTAAAGAGTTACGACTTGCTTCAAAACAGTTTTAATCGATTTTATTCACTAATAAATACACACTTATCAATAATCTAAATAACAAATATTGTTAATAAGACAATAACTATTGTTAAATAGTTCCGACAATATGAAAGTAACCTTATATTTAAATACTTCCTGATAATTATTGTACAGTTAAATTGTTTTATTCCTTCATGTAATTTCTACATTAAATTATATTTTACTTGTTCATTTTAACCATTCGTATTAGATTTGAATCAATTTTCATTATTGTCACCTCAGATCGATTTTATTTTTTCTCTCACACTTGATTTATTTTATTAAGACAAATGAAACATACATATTAATTTAGTACGAGTTAGTTGATTTAAAGCCAGGATCAATAGCTCTATCTTATTCATTAAGCATATACTTTAATATAGTATTACAGGGAAACTATACCAATGGGTCATACTAGTTGTTATATCTAGAGCTATTTCTTGTGCATACATTTATAGAGAACTCCATCTTTCTTGTATAGTAGATTACCAGTATGGTAAATTATAAATAATTATTCTTCCAAGCATAATTTAAAATACCTATCATAATGGCTTGTAGACTTGAGCTTTTAAGCTCATGATCCATTGAATGTTATAAGAAATGTTTTTATTTTTATGTACTTATAGGTTATGAAGTAAAATTCGAAAAACCCGGATTATTGAATGTGAGTTTGCGTTTTGAAATTATTGGTGTTATTAGGCTTTCTGTGACGCAAGTTAAGTGGTTTGTATATTATTTATATCAATATCGTTGTCGTTATCAAAGTTGTTAGATACATTATTGCTATTGTTGTTATTGCTAGACTTGATATTATTTAATCTGGTAGAATCAGTACCTACGTAACGTACACATTTATATAATTATAATGTATGCAGTCATTTTCCAACGGGTATTTCTTCCTCGTCCTGCCGGCCTCTGGAACTCCGTCCCTACTCCCTGTTTCCTCGACTATAGCGACACGCAGAGGTTTAAAACTAATGTAAACAGACATCTCGCTACACAGCTCTCAACTTAGGATGACTCCCAAAACCTACACCCTAATTCTCAGTAGCCCCTTACGTCTACAGTGGAGGCCGCCCTTGTTTGGGGTGAAATATGTTAATAAATATATATATAAAACAATATATAAATGAAAAAAATATTTATTTGTCATTTAGAGGTTTCATAATTTGTACATATTTCTTCAAACCCAGCATTCGCCTATGAATGGACTATTGTTTTCTAAATGTACGATGATGCACCATCCACTAGATTTTCCCTTTTAGACAGGGTCCCAAAAAAAGCATCAATCAAATAAGTTTCTCACTGTCTACAAAGTTACAACCCATTCCCCATCGCCGCAATGTCTCGTCCCTGTACTTGTTTTACAAGTACTTCAATGGAATGTGCTACGACGAATTTGCCCCCTAAACTTAAATACCTCTCGGCCAACCTGACAACTAGAAACTCCCACTCTTTCACTGTTGAAAACCCCCAAATACCGGAGCACTCTCTACTCTAATAGCTTCCTTACTCGAACTGCTTGCTTTTTGGAATTCCCGCACTGATCTCTGTGTCCCAGACTGTACTATGATGAAGATATGCACATATGTGAACCAACATCTCTCTACTAAGAATATCCCTATTATCTTGTCATCTAATTCATAGTATTTCCTAACGTCCCAGTAGCAATCTGCCTTGTTTCTAGTGAATATAAGCAACAAAAATACACAAAACCGGTCAAATACTGGATTGTATTTTCGAATATCAAGAGGATAATTTATCACTTGTAAATTATATGTTAAAAGATATTCATAGGGAAATACATTTTTTTTAAAATGTGCATTTATATAAATACATCTAATTATTACATTACTTTAAATAATAAAAAGTTATATTGAGTTAAAATAAATTACTTTTATCAATTTTACATAATAAAGATTAGCTAAAATCAAATAAATATTTCCCAATTGTTTTCAAACATAAAAATTTAAATATATTCACTTAAAAATTAAGTATACTAAGTTTAAATTAATTTAATAGTTCAGTTAATGAATAAAAATAATAAACAATAGATAAGTAACACAAACATACTTGGTTTAAATTAAATAAATATTTCATTAGTATTGAGAATTCTAATAAAGTATTAAATGTTAAATAAAGATATAATATTACACTACAGAACTGATAATGATTAGACATTATGTCCAGGTAGTGATGTATTTTGAGACTATATTTTTGTGAAAACGCACGTTCATTTGCACGTCTACATTGCACCGGCCTTTGTGATGGGTTATTGTTTTTTGGAGTCCAGTTCGCCAGTATATTTTGTTTGAGGTTCGGACAGATTCTAAAACTCTCCTAAAAAGCTGTGATAGGCTGGAAAATTACCAGCTTTTTAGCTATACACAGGTTACATTCTCGGTTATATTTAGTATATGATGCTCGAGACATATAAACAAATACTTGCTATGCTATTGAAATCTCAATTAATACAAAAATGTCATGTATGTTACAAATAATAACCAATTAATGAATAGAACGACATCATACAAATACGAATGGTGGAATAATACTAAAGAAATAAGTTTCTATTAGTGATAAAAAGAAAATAGAAAGATTTAAAATGTCAACAATTAAACATATAAATAAAACATTTACTCTAATCGGCTTATCATACTTTATTATGTTCCATAAAGCACTTACCGTGCTTCACTTCTGATGATCGGATACATCCATGAAACTGCAGTAAATTGTTAAAGCTATGTGTATTATATATCTTTTTTGATAAAGCCTTATCTAATAGTATATTGAGCGCCTTGTTTATAAAGAATATGTTGCTTCAATTCGAATTTGCCCGGGAATTTCAAGATCTATCTCTATTGCTTAACGCGTTTCGTATAATATCAGTCGACAACTGTTTGCAGTACTTAATATTTAGTCGTTGCACTTGTAACAAACGAACATAGAAGAGTTGAATATAAATCACTCATTAAAAGACGTAGCGATACATAGTCATTAAAATTATACAACCAAATTAACTAGGGAAATAACAGACCGTATTAAAAGATTACGAAGGAATATTTTCTTCGTCTCTCTCACGGAATAATAAGAACATTAATACGGGAAATGAATATGGATTATATAAAAAAAAGAAATGTCCACCTAAAAATGAATGAATTAGCAGAATTCAGAAATGAATATTATAAATAATTTAAGATGTAGAAATATAAACAACCCTTTCTAAAATATATATATATATATATATATATATATATATATATATATATATATATATATATATATATATATATATATATATATACAGATGATGAACAACTCGTGGAAAATATTGGTTAGACCAGACAGAAACTTTATAATAATGTTAATGAATAAATGCGAAACTTTTTTTCCATTCATAACTCATATAATACTAAACAAAATACTTACTAATATAAAAAAATAAAACATAATATTTTGGAATACTTTATTTATACTAGTGACGAAAGACCCAAAGACAATTATTTTAACGTCTTATTTGAAAAAAATATTTTTAAACAGTCTATAACACATTAATATTTGGTGTTATTCATTTATAATCTTCTTTTCTTATTTGTTCTATTTATATGCAATATTAACAGTAATTAATAAAGTGGTTTAAAAAAGTATAAATAACTTAATTAATTACTCAAATCATTTTAAAACTATTTGTTTAGTAATTTTCAAGATAAATAATTTAAATTACACCAACACCACTAGAAATAAAGAAATATATACTGACGAGACATAAAAAAGAAGATGTCATGAAGAAGAGTTTAGAGCAGCTGCTTGGATGATTGCTGCCTCTCTCTCTCTAATTTTCTTTTCATCTCTTCCCCTCCCGGTGTTTTATTGTTTTTAAATTGATTGATATAATAGAGAGACTTATGTTTCTTAATTGGAGGTTAGATAGATGAGAGTGCGTTACCCACACGCAATATATATTCTATTTTTCTTTAGTTTTCGTATGACATTATTTGAAGGAAAAATAAGTTTATATCAAAATAACCAACATGTTAATATATATATATATATATATATATATATATATATATATATATATATATATATATATATATATATATATATTAGTACTTCATGTATCCACATAAAATATTATAAGGAGATATAATTTTTTATGAATCAGTTTTCAGTATTTACTTCAACAGTGCTCGATACGTAAGTAGAGCTAGGTAGTAAGCAATGAAAATATATATGGCAATCAAGCTACACAGAGGCTTCCGTGTTTCATCCCCATTCGAAGGCTAAATGCATTTAGCCTGACGATTCCCCCCGGGGATGAAACACGGGAGCCTCTGTGTAGCTTGATTGCCATATATATTTTCATTGCTTACTATATATATATATATATATATATATATATATATATATATATATATGTATGTGTGTGTGCGTGCCTGAATAACTGTTAATAGGTATATATTCATATGAATAATGGGAAGGTTTTCATTTCCTGCTTATAATAAACTTACGGATAACATATTTATTTTTTGTTAATTTTAGTTTTAAATATATCAAGTATCGAATTTGCGATGTTATATTGAATGTTTAATCCCAGCTAAACCGTATTGAGTGAGCCCAAAAGTCCGTTCCTTTCTTGGCTTCTGTCAGTTCATGGGGAACGCAAACATCAGGATTAGAAATATAACCGAGTTTGTGGAAGTCATTTTCCACACTCGCTTTGGAAATCTTGACAATATCTGCGATTTATCGTTAACTTTAACTATTTTTTAACTATCATTTCATCCTATTTAGTCACTTTGCAAATAGTAATGACTATTTACACAGTGTTATTATAACTTAAAAAAATAAATATAAATACACTACGAAATATAATAGTTGTTCAATCATCACGCCCCGTTATAATTAGATCACCTTATTTGTTATATATGATTCTCGACGTATATTGAATTCGCCTAATAATTATTCTTAGTACAATATTAATTTATTTCAAATACAGTTGATACACTTTTGTATCGACTAGGTTTTTTTAATAGATAAAACATATATATATATATATATATATATATATATATATATATATATATACGTATACGTATATATAAAGCGCTGGCCTCGTTATTCTAGCCTGAATCTACGAACGGCGTTATAGCCTATGAGACCGCTTGTAGCCGCCGCTCCTACACTGATGAGAGTATAAGAGTCCTAAACGACCTCGTCTGTAGGTGAAAAACACTTAAATATAAAATAAATATTCATATTATATTATATTATATTATATTATATTATATTATATCATATTTTATTATATTATATTATATTATATTATCACCAAGCTCGATATGAGGAGGAAAGGATCTACTAAAATGCATTTAATAAAAAACAATTAAAAAAAAAATGTTTTAACCGACTTTCTTAATAATTTCACCAATTTTAATTTGTGTAACTCTAACGTTCTTGATGACGACTCATGGTAGTCGAAAACGTTTACAGTTTTGGCGAGTTTCTATTCACACTTGAACGGAACTAGATCGTTGGTACGGCAACTTGAAAAGATGAATCAAAAAGAAACACACAGGAATTGTCACTGTTGTTTAATCAAACATATATATATATATTATTTGTCGCTCCTTGAAAGTAGGGCACTGTAATTGGTAGTATTAACACAGCATGACGTCACTTGATTATATTGCATCATTCCTTCCCTTAATAGAAGTAGAATGCCTCGACGTCAAAGCCGCCGTTAAAGTGTTAAAATTATCATAGTTTATTCGCTGTTTACAATTGGCCCAGCGATTAGCGACGTCGGACTGGAGTTGAAAAATACTTGAGGTCCGGGGTTTCGAATCGCATGACCGGTAGTGAATAGTCATATCTCTATGCTGATGAGTCCCGATTGAAAAAGGACGAAACGTATACGTACATAGATAATAAACAATAACAAATATTATATATATATATATATATATATATATATATATATATATATGTTAATTTAAACATGTATATATATATATGTGTGTTAATTTAACAAAAATAATATTAAAATATTTACCTACATACGCAGTGATGACAATCTCGGAAGATCGCACGGTTCGAACCCCTGTCACAGAAGAAACCTAGTAAGCAGGCCACGGGGCATTACCACATTCAAGAAAGGAATTTAAGTTCTATTTAAGCGAAGGGCGGAATATCAAGAACGAGTGACTAACGATTCTACGAACGTTGTCGGAATATGCCTTATAGCTACGTGTCAGTCGATTTTTAACTTCCCCGAACAGCGCTCAACTTTAATATATATATATATATATATATATATATATATATATATATATATATATATATATATATATATATATATATATATGCTCGATCCGAATACATTCGTTGATCACTCAGAAAATGCTTGGGTAAATTTAGCCGCCAATTCGCTATTTTCAAAGTTAAATTCCTCCCTAATTGATAACTAGTTCACTATGGACGATTTGTGTTCGGGGTTCGTGCCCGGCGACCGTTGGGGATTAGCTTCCTGCACTGAAGATTGCGTTAGCATGACACATCGATGTCTGTAGGTAATAATTAATTAATATATATATATATATATATATATATATATATATATATATATATATATATATATACATACATACATACATACATGCATACATACATATATATATATATATATATATATATATATATATATATTATATATATATATATTATATATATATATATAATTGATAAATATCTGTTGTTAAACATGAATACAATGTTTATATATTTTATTAATTACTTAAATTACATTTTTGTGATGTTGTTTGGGGTGATGGGGATGCATGGGTGTTTTATCTCTAAGATCTGTCAACTCGTTAGGATAAACATTTTAATTAAGACCATTATATTCTTCTTTTTGTGACGACGGGTGTGGTCGACATCATCTAATCTCCCGTCTCTGTGGGGACTACAGCGATACCGCGGGTGGGGGCGTGAGCGTGCTGGTGGATGTGTTGACGGCCTTTCAACCCGTGACTGGGTGTTGCCCTGTTGGCGGCTGGTGGGTGTGTCGATTGTGTGTGCGTGTGTGTATGGGAGTAGGTATAGGGTGAGACCGATTGTTGCACGTGGAGCAGTCTTTTGAAGTCATTGGTAATTAAGGCGAAATTATTAAATATCTTTGTTGTTGGTGATTACGACCGGTGCCCGTGTAATTTGTGCTTGCTTGTTTTCCGGAGAGAGAGAGAAAGAGAGTGAGAGAGAGAGAGAGAGAGAGAGAGAGAGAGAGAGAGAGAGAGAAAGAAATAGAAGGAGAAAGAAAGAGTCCCTATTGTATTTCTTTATTCATAAGCGTCCATGCATCTCATTAAAAGGCTTCGTTCATCTGATATAAATAACAAATATTGTATGTGTGTCTCTCAGCTTTCTGAAGACCTGGGTGTTCCAAGTTCGAATCCACTCGGTTCCACATTACCACTTTTAATTAGGGATGTTGACAACCTTCTCGTGGTCCTTCCCGTAAGTACGCGAATTATCTGATTCACACGAAAGAAGAAGTTTTCTTTCAAACCTCCCGCACACAAATCTCATTTTGTAGTAGAGCACTGCCACTGTAAGAAAAAAGAGTTTTGCAAAAAAAACTATTAGCTCACTTGCCATGCGCAGTACTCCCACACGCCCTTGACCTTCTTTTATTCTGTCAATCTACCAATCAGTCTGTAACGCAGCGATTTGAAATAGTTTTACACCGAAAAAAGTTACTTAAACTCGGTTAGTTTGTCAAGCTTTAGTTTAAGCAATTTTGTTGGTCTGTCACGCTCAAGTAACATTTTTGTTGGATTTCAGTGATTCATTTTTAGATACCAGTTTCGTTGGTCTGTCACGCTTAAGTTTAAAGTAACATTTTTTGTTGGATTTCAGCCATTCATATTTAGATACCATTTTCTGTTAGTTTGTCGATCTTGAATTTAAAGTAACATTTTTTGTTGGATTTCAGCCATTTATATTTAGATACCATTTTCTGTTAGTTTGTCGAGCTTGAATTTAAAGTAGCATTTTTTGTTGGAGTTCAGCCATTCATATTTAGATACCATTTTCTGTTAGTTTGTCGAGCTTGAATTTAAAGTAACATTTTTTGTTAGATTTCAGCCATTCATATTTAGATATAATTTTCCGTTAGTTTGTCGAGCTTGAATTTAAAGTAACATTTTTTGTTGGATTTCAGCCATTCATATTTAGATACCATTTCCGTTCGTTTGTCGAGCTTAAATTTGAAATAGCATTATTCTATGACTCTCACGCTGAAGTTTAAAGTAACATTTTTGTTGGATTTCAACCATTCATATTAAGATACAATTGTCTGTTAGTTTGTCGAGCTTGAATTTAAAGTAACATTTTTTGTTGGATTTCAGCCATTTATATTTAGATACCATTTTCTGTTAGTTTGTCGAGCTTGAATTTAAAGTAGCATTTTTTGTTGGAGTTCAGCCATTCATATTTAGATACCATTTTCTGTTAGTTTGTCGAGCTTGAATTTAAAGTAACATTTTTTGTTAGATTTCAGCCATTCATATTTAGATACAATTTCCGTTCGTTTGTCGAGCTTAAATTTGAAATAGCATTATTCTATGACTCCTACGCTGAAGTTTAAAGTAACATTTTTTGTTGGATTTCAGCCATTCATATTAAGATACAATTGTCTGTTAGTTTGTCAAGCTTGAACTTAAAGTAACATTTTTTGTTGGATTTCAGCCATTAATATTTAGATACCATTTTCTGTTAGTTTGTCGAGCTTGAATTTAAAGTAGCATTTTTTGTTGGATTTCAGCCATTCATATTTAGATACCATTTTACGTTTGTTTGTAGATCTTGAATTTAAAGTAACATTTTTTGTTGGATATCCGCCATTCATATTTAGATACCATTTTCCGTTAGTTTGTTGAGCTTGAATTTAAAGTGACGTTTGTTTGTTGGATTTCAGCCATTCATATTTAGATACCATTTCCGTTCTGTTTTTCGAGCTTAAATTAGAAATAGCATTTTTCTATGACTGTCACGCTCAAGTATAAAGTATCATTTTTTGTTGGATTTTAGCAATTCATATTTAGATACCATTTTCCGTGGGTTTGTCGAGCTTGAATTTAAAGTAGCATTTTTTGTTGGATTTCCGCCATTCATATTTAGATACCATTTTCCGTCGTTTGTCGAGCTTGAATTTAAAGTGACATTTGTTTGTTGGATTTCAGCCATTCGTATTTAGATACCCTTTCCGTTCGTTTTTCGAGCTTAAATTAGTAATAGCATTTTTCTATGACTGTCACGCTGAAGTTTAAAGTAACATTTTTTGTTGAATTTCAGCCATTCATATTTAGATACCATTTTCCGTTAGTTTGTCGAGCTTGAATTTAAAGTAACATTTTTTGTTGGATTTCAGCCATTCATATTTAGATACCATTTTCCGTTAGTTTGTCGAGCTTGAATTCAAAGTAACATTTTTTGTAAGAGTTCAGCCATTCATATTTAGATACCATTTTACGTTTGTTTGTAGATCTTTAATTTAAAGTAGCATTTTTTGTTGGAGTACAGCCATTTATATTTAGATACCATTTTCTGTTAGTTTGTCGAGCTTGAATTTAAAGTAACATTTTTTGTTGGATTTCAGCCATTCATATTTAGATACCATTTTCCGTTAGTTTGTCGAGCTTGAATTCAAAGTAACATTTTTTGTTAGAGTTCAGCCATTCATATTTAGATACCATTTTACGTTTGTTTGTAGATCTTTAATTTAAAGTAGCATTTTTTGTTGGAGTACAGCCATTTATATTTAGATACCATTTTCTGTTAGTTTGTCGAGCTTGAATTTAAAGTAACATTTTTTGTTAGATTTCAGCCATTCATATTTAGATTCCATTTTCCGTGCGTTTGTCGAGCTTGAATTTAAAGTAACATTTTTTGTTGGATTTCAGCCATTCATATTTAGATACCATTTCCGTTCGTTTGTCGAGCTTAAATTTGAAATAGCATTATTCTAGTACTCCCACGCTGAAGTTTAAAGTAACATTTTTGTTGGATTTCAGCCATTCATATTAAGATACAATTGTCTGTTAGTTTGTCGAGCTTGAATTTAAAGTAACATTTTTTGTTGGATTTCAGCCATTCATATTTAGATACCATTTTCTGTTAGTTTGTCGATTTTGAATTTAAAGTAATATTTTTTGTTGGAGTTCAGCCATTCATATTTAGATATCATTTTCTGTTAGTTTGTCGATCTTGAATTTAAAGTAACATTTTTGTTGGATTTCAGCCATTCATATTTAGATACCATTTTCTGTTAGTTTGTCGAGCTTTAATTTAAAGTAACATTTTTTGTTGGATTTTAGCCATTCATATTTAGATACCATTTTACGTTTGTTTGTAGATCTTGAACTTAAAGTAGCATTTTTTGTTGGATTTCCGCCATTCATATTTAGATACCATTTTCCGTCGTTTGTCGAGCTTGAATTTAAAGTGACATTTGTTTGTTGGATTTCAGCCATTCGTATTTAGATACCCTTTCCGTTCGTTTTTCGAGCTTAAATTAGTAATAGCATTTTTCTATGACTGTCACGCTGAAGTTTAAAGTAACATTTTTTGTTGAATTTCAGCCATTCATATTTAGATACCATTTTCCGTTAGTTTGTCGAGCTTGAATTCAAAGTAACATTTTTTGTTAGAGTTCAGCCATTCATATTTAGATACCATTTTACGTTTGTTTGTAGATCTTTAATTTAAAGAAGCATTTTTTGTTGGAGTACAGCCATTTATATTTAGATACCATTTTCTGTTAGTTTGTCGAGCTTGAATTTAAAGTAACATTTTTTGTTAGATTTCAGCCATTCATATTTAGATTCCATTTTCCGTGCGTTTGTCGAGCTTGAATTTAAAGTAACATTTTTTGTTGGATTTCAGCCATTCATATTTAGATACCATTTCCGTTCGTTTGTCGAGCTTAAATTTGAAATAGCATTATTCTAGTACTCTCACGCTGAAGTTTAAAGTAACATTTTTTGTTGGATTTCAGCCATTCATATTAAGATACAATTGTCTGTTAGTTTGTCGAGCTTGAATTTAAAGTAACATTTTTTGTTGGATTTCAGCCATTCATATTTAGATACCATTTTCTGTTAGTTTGTCGATTTTGAATTTAAAGTAATATTTTTTGTTGGAGTTCAGCCATTCATATTTAGATATCATTTTCTGTTAGTTTGTCGATCTTGAATTTAAAGTAACATTTTTTGTTGGATTTCAGCCATTCATATTTAGATACCATTTTCTGTTAGTTTGTCGAGCTTGAATTTAAAGTAACATTTTTTGTTGGATTTCAGCCATTCATATTTAGATACCATTTTACGTTTGTTTGTAGATCTTGAACTTAAAGTAACATTTTTTGTTGGATTTCAGCCATTCATATTTAGATACCATTTTACGTTTGTTTCTGGATCGTGAATTTAAAGTAACATTTTTTGTTGGATTTCCGCCATTCATATTTAGATACCATTTTCCGTTAGTTTGTCGAGCTTGAATTTAAAGTGACATTTGTTTGTTGGATTTCAGCCATTCATATTTAGATACCATTTCCGTTCGTTTTTCGAGCTTAAATTAGAAATAGCATTTTTCTATGACTGTCACGCTCAAGTATAAAGTATCATTTTTTGTTGGATTTTCGCAATTCATATTTAGATACCATTTTCCGTGCGTTTGTCGAGCTTGAATTTAAAGTAGCATTTTTTGTTGGATTTCCGCCATTCATATTTAGATACCATTTTCCGTTAGTTTGTCGAGCTTGAATTTAAAGTGACATTTGTTTGTTGGATTTCAGCCATTCATATTTAGATACCATTTCCGTCTGTTTTTCGAGCTTAAATTAGAAATAGTATTTTTCTATGACTGTCACGCTCAAGTATAAAGTATCATTTTTTGTTGGATTTTAGCAATTCATATTTAGATACTATTTTCCGTGCGTTTGTCGAGCTTGAATTTAAAGTAGCATTTTTTGTTGGATTTCCGCCATTCATATTTAGATACCATTTTCCGTTAGTTTGTCGAGCTTGAATTTAAAGTGACATTTGTTTGTTGGATTTCAGCCATTCGTATTTAGATACCCTTTCCGTTCGTTTTTCGAGCTTAAATTAGTAATAGCATTTTTCTATGACTGTTACGCTGAAGTTTAAAGTAACATTTTTCGTTTGATTTCAGCCATTCATATTTAGATACCATTTTCCGTTAGTTTGTCGAGCTTTAATTGAAAGTAACATTTTTTGTTGGATTTCAGCCATTCATATTTAGATACCATTTTCTGTCAGTTTGTCGAGCTTGAATTCAAAGTAACATTTTTTGTTAGAGTTCAGCCATTCATATTTAGATACCATTTTACGTTTGTTTGTAGATCTTGAACTTAAAGTAACATTTTTTGTTTGATTTCAGCCATTCATATTTAGATACCATTTTCTGTTCGTTTGTCGAGCTTGAATTTAAAGTAACATTTTTTGTTAGATTTCAGCCATTTATATTTTGATACCATTTTCTGTTAGTTTGTCGCGCTTAAATTTGAAATAGCATTATTCTATGACTGTCACGCTGAAGTTTTAAATAGTAGTTTTGTTGGTCTGTCACGGTTAATTATTAAAGGTAATATTCATTTCTTTGTTCATCATAAGGTGTTGAATGTAACTTTTGCTAGCCTGTCAAGCCTAGGTTTGAGATAACATTTTAAATTTCTGTCATGTAAGTTGAAATCAAAATTTCGTTTGTCTGTCAAGGTTACGTTTTACATAATATTTTTATTGGTTTATTACGAAAAAAAATTTAAATAAAGTTTTAGTTGCTCTGTCAATTTTAATAATTTTTTTACGCATTTCACGTTGGAATTCCAAAAACAGTTTAGTTTGTCTGTCAAGGTTACGTTTTACATAATATTTTCATTGGTTTATTACGAAAAAAAATTAAATAAAGTTTTAGTTGCTCTGTCAATTTTAATAATTTTTTTACGCATGTCACGTTGGAATTCCAAAAACAGTTTCGTTGTTCTGTCACGGTTAATTTTTAAATAATATTTTCGTTGCTTTTTCGCGATTAACTTTTAAATATAATCTTTCGGTTTGCCAGGATTAAGTTGTAATTACCATTTTCAAAGGTCTGCCAGGCTTAAGTTTGAAATATCAATTGCATCGGTAAACGCGTAGATTAAGGGACGCATAGAAGGAATATTAGTTGTCAACATTATTAGTCTTTGAAAAACATTGTTTTGTGGTTTCATAATAACGAGCGTGTTGCGGTTGTCTGTGGTCAGTTTGATTGTTATTTCTAATCATTTTGTTTTATATTTGATCTATAAATCTGTGTCTCGATCATTATTCTAGACGGTGTTTTTTAAATTACTTTTTTATATTGAAAAAAACCGCTACCAAATATCTATATATAAATAACATATATTGTATGTCTGTTTTTCAGCTTTTGCAGTCTTCCATATCGAATCTGGGGTCATTTGTAGAAAAGCACTGCCACTAATCGAATAATGTTATTTGCAAGAACATTTATTTGCGCCAACCACGCGTAGTGCGCGTACACGCATTTGCTCTACTTTTGTGAGTCCTTTCTAAATATAACTCGAGTTACGATTATATTTATTATTAGGGTTAGGGTAAGGTTAGATTAAGGCTT
Organism: Sepiola atlantica; assembly: GCA_963556195.1. Lineage (NCBI taxonomy): Eukaryota > Metazoa > Mollusca > Cephalopoda > Sepiida > Sepiolidae > Sepiola > Sepiola atlantica. Next base: position 73,945,444 of record OY744535.1, read on the forward strand.
ATGTTACAGTTATGATAAGGCTTTATAATATGTTTAATAAACGCCACCATAAAATGCATCGCGGAATTGTTGACAGCTATCTATGTACGTTCATAGGCAGAAATATAGAGGAAGCGATCGTTTTATGCCAAATACATAATTAAATAAATGAATTCCAAACGATTTAGTAAGTAATATAACTTATATTTTCTTTTTTACTATAACCTGTTTTTGTTTTTTTAAATTCTTCTTTAGGTGGGTGATTTTATTTTTGGCGGGGCTTTTCTTTAAAATATTTTCAATCCGTTTGGAAATCTCTGCAATAAATGAATAAAAATTGCCACTTCTGAGAACGGAGTTCGAACTTGCATCTCTATATAACGAAATGGACGAATGTCATTTAATACAGAAGTACGTTGCTATCCACTCGGTGTACGCATTTTCCGCTTCACTTCTATCTTCTAAACTTTACTAAAATTTATTAGCTAGTCGGACGATCGAAGCCATCCTTCCGGTAATTACCTACTCTTTTAGAACGGGGACATGTGTTATCACCCATCGCCTGAGCACTTCCTATGAGATAATATAGACGTTTCTGATTTAGTCCATTTGGATTCACTGTAATTTGCCGCCTTTACTTTTTCCTACGTTAAGATCCCAGCTGGAGATTCATTACGGGTTTACTATTGTGTTTAATATTATATAAAAGTCGACTGTCTCATGTTCGTGGACGAGTCATTACACTTAATATTTCTAAGTAACTCTACACATAACGTTTATTAAGTGATAAGTAAATGAAAAGTTCGAATGCAAAACGCGATAAACGCCATTTTAAAACGTGCCAAGCTATCACCATAAAAAGTGTTGAATTTCAAAACACCTAAAATAATGTTTTACATGATGTAACATCGACAGAATTTTGTTCACAAAAAAATAAGCTTTTAGTCGAAGTCTAGAGTGGATTAGTTTGTCCTTTTATTCTTTACTTGCTTAATCTAACAACATTGGATTAATCGTGTTTTGCCATTCGAAGTCTTCAATTTCCGTTGATCTTTTTACTTTTCGTTTTTATATAATGAATTTAAATTTGCAATGTTTTAATTACATAATTATTATTTTATACTTCAGAGTTTTTGGTTTTTTTTCATAGTGTATTACGCTGCTTTACCTTCACAAAATATACACCGACAATTTCCAATGGAAAAATCACATTCAGTGTTCAATAATTTTGGATTTCTTTTAGATGAGGATTGATATTGTTTATGATTTAATTATTATGACTACTGTTCTCATCTCGGAGATTACATTGGCTAAAACACTGTGTACAATAAATCAAATATAATGAATTATTTACTATATATATTGGGTGCCAACATTACATACTCTAAACAAACATTGATAAGTGGAGAAAATATATCAGACGCCTCGCATCGCCCCCGAGCAATTGGTACCTCAAGATGTAACATATGTGGTGTACAATGTGATGACTCCGTAGCTCACGGATAAATAAATGATCTTCATCACGATCCTATCCGTAGCTAGATTAGTAGTGTGAACCTTACGCTTAGTTATATTAAGTGGTCTGATGATCGCCTTCTGATTACGATCTTATTTCGCACTTTAAACATCAGCTTAAAGTCAAAATCAGATGTGATAAGAGGAGATTGCACTCTGCACTATTTCCCCAAAAAAAATCTGATACATACCGCTAGCTTATGTGTGTTTGAACGAACCAAGTTTGAGTACGTGTTTCCTGCCTTAGCATGGTGCACGACGACCTGAGATTTTATCAGACCCCATCCCAGTCTTTTAACTAGTGGTACAAATGCGTCTTGGCCCTCTTCCCTTTTACCCCACTTAGAAACTGTATTGCTTGTTTTCTGCTCTCGAAACAACCCGGAAAACAATGCGCAGCTAATACCTAGATAAATTCGGGAGGGTCTTACTAACCATCACATTTAGCATTGCATTTTTCCGCAATCTCTGTTCTGTTTAATTTGTACATATATTTTTTATAAATAAAAACGTCAAACCATTGGAAATAATGTGTATAGGTTTTACCCATAGAGTGAATGTGGGATTTTGGTGACTGAAACTAGTTTAGAGAATAGACCTAGAGGACGAAAGCAGACCCCCACTCACCCCATCAAATTTCGGCCAAGTGACACTTCTTATTTCTTGAAGAATTTTGTTTTTAATTTGAAAGATGAATGAAAAGTCAGACTAATCCCCATTAAATGTAGGTTTAAAATACCAATTCCAAAACGCAATCCACCGAAGTTTGTTTTATATATACGAGTAAAACTCTGTTAATCTTGCTTAGTGTTGGTTATCTTGTCGTCTTGTTAGTTTGTCTCCGTGCTGACTTTATGACGTCAAAAAACAGATGACATCACAAAAGATGGCGTCACTAAAATATGACGCCATTAAATGCTGAACTCAACAATTATAACAGGGATGTGTTTAATCGGATAAGTAGATGACACCACAAAATTATGACATCACAAAAGATGACCTGAGTAAAGAATGACGTCACTAAAGTATGGCGGTCGGTTTTTAATGTGGGGAAAATACATCTGCATCCTAAAAAACATTCTGGATTTGGATCGAATATTAAAATTATCTTAGTCTATAAAGATTGCTCTTTCACCGAGGACAGAAAATTAAAAGTGCAGCATCAGAACAGATACAGCACTTTGCTCCTACACAAAAGGCCAACTCAACAGATTCTATTCATTCCACTCATTTTTAATTCTCTTAAACGATTCTGCATCATTCAAACATCCATCTCGTTAATCCTTATCATCGAGTATTTTTTGCCCATAATAGGTGGTGTCTCGTTTGTACAAAAATGACTTATACATACTTTCCAATATGGCCTTCATTTTTTTCAAGGCTTCTACAGAGAAAATTCTTAAACAATCTTTAAACTTTCGACAATGATGCGGATTCTGTCTTTTTTCTAATCCGTAAAGACTGTTTACTTCCGCTTAAAAGGAGTTTCTGTTTTACGTAGAGTTTCTCAGAATGTTCGGTTGTGTAAAGTCAGACGTCTCAATCAATCGTCAATGCACTTGGTCAAATTATCGGTCATGATCTAACCTAGAACTGAATAAATTTGGGCATATCTAGCTCGAATGTCTATCTCAAAATGCTTGAATTTTGACAATAACTTCGGTTATGTATATGTATACATATATATATATATATAAATATATATATATATATATATATATATATATATACATATATATATATATAGACACACACACACACATATATATATATATATATATAGATATATATATATAACACAGATAATAATTAAACTATATAGAAGAAAAAATAAAATAAAAACGTATACACCGGTATAGAAAGCTAAAAGGTAAAAGATAAAACGTCGTATAGAAATAAAGAAAAGGCAAGGTGAGTTATCTGTCAAACAGTTTAGTGCTTGCCAATGTTTGTGCGACTGAGCGCATATATATATATATATATATATATATATATATATATATATATATATATATATATATAGAGAGAGAGAGAGAGAGAGAGAGAGAGAGAGGGGGAGAGAAATAAATAGAGAGAGAGAAAGAGGAGAGAGAGCGAGATAGATATATATAGAGAGCGATACACAAATAAATATACATTATTTTTTATTATAATAGAGTGGTTCATGTCGAAGTTTGATAACTCAAATTACAGAAGGTAAACACCAAATATCGCGATAGATATTTATTTGGTTTCTTTACAAACACGACGACGGTGTTGCGATTAAAAATCATTTATTTAAAATAAATGATTTTTAATAATCATCCGGACAACACACAAACAGCTAAAACCACACTTGCTGTTACGTAAGATTTTAAGAAAAAGTAAATACTAAGTCCCATTTCGATTTATTATTTTTGTTCCTTCCAGCTTTTTAAAACATACTACTACTATTCTCCGCAATGCTTCAAGCAAACTACCATTATATTATATATATATATATATATATATATATATATATATATATATATATATATATATATATATATATATATATTATCGCGTATATAATACAAATACGGACTGAACTAAGATAAGTGCTTTGCATATGTTGGCTATTTAAGGTGAAGCGTTTACGTTCGATAGTCAAAATAATTGACTAATGCTTTCCCACTACAGTCGACAATTCTGGCAGAAAGTGGCCGCGCCAATAAGATTTGTAGTGTTCTACGCATATTCGTCGCTCCCAAATGATTTCGTGAACATTTTCAAAATTAGATTTGCGTTGACCACTGCATCTGTTTAATCTGTTAGTCTTTTAACAGATTTACTTTAATACATATTTATTGAGCATTTCTTTCATCGCTGTCGTCACATATGTGCATATATGTACGTAGGCATTTCTCTCGGAGACTGATTCAAAAAGGTATTGGCTTCACTCTGACCGAATCGTAGAAAAACACATTTTGCTTTTTGCTAGTTTCCAATATAGTGTCGCTTGCCATCAATGCATTTCAGCTAATAATGTTGAAGGTTTGCAACCCCATAATGGATGTACACGAAATGTTTGTCCTGCAAAAAATACAATCACACTATAAAGGATGTCCTCATTTTTTCTTCTAAAATAGGGACTACGAAAGTTGGATTTTTGTGTATGAAAACGAAAAACTAAATTATCAATTTATTTCTAACCAAGGGAATATAGTTGAAATACTCACTATGTTTAGCTACACTGAACAGCTGTGATCCGGTGAAACTACCGTATTTAGATAATGGTATGCATTTATATATATATATATATATATATATATATATAATAAATGACAATATATGTATTAGCATATACTCTCAGTGCCCTTTTACTTTTCAGTCCTCTTAAAAGATGCAGCTCGATCATTGCCAATTAGTGACAACAGAGCAAATATAATTTATTTGCTTTTTGTTTGTTTTTTGTTTGGTTTCACCCAAAAATGAACCACTGTATAGTGTAGTTTTTATCAAGACACTTTAATCCAATAACTTTTTGCTCTTTGTTAATTTTTTCGTATTATTTTGTAATGTTGCAGAGATTGACATAAAATGTTGTTTGGCACAAGACAAATGAAACAGACCGTAAAAATATATCTCACAGAAATGTTATGTTTTTTGGAAATGTGAAAAAATAAAAATAAAAATGAGAAAATAAAAACATGGTTATTGGAATATAATATGAACCTTACAAGGAAGAGTAAGTTCGACAAGGGAGTTACATTTTAAAATATTTATTTCACGAAAAAAATCTAAAATTACTCCCTCTCTTATAGCTATATCGCTTTTCTTTATTTTTCTCGCAAGTGGGGTTTAATTAGTATTACTACCGGTGGTGATATTTATGTTTGTTTATAATATACTATTCTAATCTTTATCGATGATTTTATTACTCATTGGACATTCATTATTGAAAGTTGGTGAACCATTCAGGCATATGCTGAACTTTATTTGTACCAAATATAATTGGATGTGAAAGCAGGAGTGTGAAGTTTTTAAATCATGTGTGGGGTTTCCATTATTACAGGTAGGTTAATACAATAGATAATAACTCGATTAAGCTATGTTCTAATTACAACGTACATGTGTGTGTGTTCGTTACTATTGTGAGCCCCTTCATTTTGTTCAGCTCCTAATGTGTGCCGACAACGAGATTCGATGTATGGAAACGCAGATGTTTTCCTTGCTCTCGGGAGTCGCACTGCTCGACTATGTCTGTAATGACCACACATTGTTGTCGAATTCGGATCACAAACATTAGAGTCCAATCACACCTCGTGTCCTTTCCTCCTCCCGTGACTAGGGCACCTAGAATTCCTGTTTCACAACAGCAGGAAGAAACGAAAGGATCGTTAGATGTTGACATTGCCTTCTCTACTGTTATCCGATACGGTCTTTCAGGGTCCTTAACCCTTTAGTTTATTCTCAATTCATAGATCATTCTCTTCACGTGCTGTTCGTGTTCTAGTACTTCCAACTAACTGGCCTATCTCTTGCATTACTCCTTTCGTTGAGCTATGTTACGTCACGTCTGCTTCTGGCTACCAGGTGCAGGTGGCATTTGGGTGCATACTCGCGCTGACCCCATGACCTCGATATCCTGTGTATGTGTAAACGCAGCTTTGAGAAGCATCACGTATATACTAGCAATGTATCTGTTAATATTAGAATAAACAATTGACGGAATCATTTTATGCTAATATCATACGTATTCTACTCCTGTCAGAATGTCGTCTTGAACCGTTTTGTAAACCAAAAATAGGAGGCAAACAAATTCTATTCTTTTCTGTCCGCATATTTTAGCTGTTGAGTAGTGTTTTTTAATTTTTCGCATTTTATATCTTTAAAGACAAAAAAGCTGATCGTTTTCTTGCTCTGGACACCCAAAATTCGTTTATTTCATTGAGGTTATTTTTTTAACAAAAAACAAAAACAACAACAACTATAACAACAACTACAACAACAACTACTACGGCATAGATACGTATTTTAAATTTTCGCTCCACTTTGAAAACGATGTAGTAAATGTCTACCTGAGATTTCTCCACTTACAGTTTTCTTTTAAAATGTCAATGGTTTGGCTTCAAGCTAGCGACCTGTCCCTGTGAACTATTCTTGCTACGAAAACAGTCTAAAGTATGCCAAATTCAAATTCTTGTGAATGCGATGGATCATTTCGACTGCCTCGCATGTCTACAGACATTGGCGCACCTAAGTCTAAGTCTAATATTTCTGGAGAGATACTTCCTGATTCGTAGACCTCACTTCCTGGGAAACTCCGTTGCACCATATTATTATATTTTCTTGCATCGAGTTTTTGAACATTTAATAAGTAATGCCCAACAAAATACCGTAGTTCATTTAAAGATTAGATTGTTTAAAATACTATGTACAACATTGTTTAACCTCTTCCCATAGTAACTTGTATGAATATCGAATGATTTCAGAGAAGTCAAACGTTTACGTCGCGGAATTGAACCAATACTTTTAAGATGAGTAATTGACATCACGTAAGATAGGTAGGTTAATATTGGTTATACAATCATATCGGCAATGGTGAATGGGATACAGAACGATAGACGAACGAGAGAGGAAAGAAATATATACTGGGAATAGCGACGACGATATTCACTCGTCTATGAGAGGAATTCAAGGTTTTTCAATCACTATGTTCTCGTCTATCGTATGTTATGGCTAACCTGTCCGTCAGTTTTAATTCGAAGGGTAACTTGGATATCAGGTTAAAAAAAGGAAAACTTTCCGAAAACGAACCACATAACGACACGAATAGATCTACGTAGTTTATTGGCTTCTCCGGAAAAGTTAATCCCTGTGAATTGTGGTCAGCTCAAATTTCTCTAGAGGGAGAGAAGGATCGTCAGCGGCTTAAAGCAGCCGATAGATGATAGATGCCCTACGCCCAATAAAATTCCCAACTCAAAAGTCGAGCTCACTGAGAAACGGAAGTTTTCTGACTCATGACGTCACCATCCCATTTTACGGTGGTCATTATGCAAATTTCGACCCCTACCTTTTATTATTCAATAACTGCATCTTTTAATAGCTAATGTATTTAATATAAACTATATATATATATATATATATATATATATATATATATATATATATATATATATATATATATTTGTTTTTAAATCCCCGAAACAGTTTTTCATGGTAAACAACTGATGATCCCTTAAATAATGTTAGAAGCAAACTAATATAATAACTGTAAAAACAAAATTGACTTACATGAGTGATTTTCCACTGAACGACTTGGGACTTCAGGTTTTTTTTGGTTTTCTTTTTTTAACGGTTGAGAAACTACCGAGACTATATATATATATATATATATATATATATATATATATATATATATATATATATATATATATATATATATATATATATATAGGGTGGGCCAAAATAAGGGTCCTATCTTTAAATTTGAATAACTTGAATTTGAATAACTTCCACAAAATAAAAGTTAAACTCACCAAACTGTATGTGTGTGTAGACTTACCCTTCCGAGATTTTTTGAAATAAACAAAACAAATTTTAGCCGAAAAACACTTCTTAAAACTTACAAAAACTAAAGTATTGTTTTTTACACTGTTTTGATTTTTTTAAGCAAATATAATGTTTTCTAAATGAGGGTACGTTCCTTAGGGCTAATACGGCTCATGCTTGCTTCGGAAGGGGTCCTTTACTTATTCTAAAAAAAATTTTTTTTTTAAATCGATAAATAAAAAAGTTATGAATTTTTAAAAATAGGACCCTTATTTTTGCCCACCCTGTATATACTTATTAAACATAAAAGCTTCGGTTCTTATTTTAATTTTGAAAGACTACAAAGAAATATAAAGATTAATAAATGTCTAGCTAAAACATTCAATCCAAAATCAAACAAAACTTTATTGGAATAAAGATTTACGAATGAAAGTATTACATTTTTATTAGTGGTTGCTTTTACAATTATAACGTGGGGACCTTGATAAACAGATAATGACGACATAGATTGAGTGTCTCGCTTTTTTCTTACCGAGATGATTTTTTTTACACAAATATTCGTCAGATTTTCTTGTGAATCGTCGCAGCATGTTGTTATGAATAATCTTTTATGTATTAACGTGTCACCGCTTGTCAAAGCTCAAAATCAACGCGACGTTGACGGTTAATGGGTGTGCTAGGTTGGCAGTAAGACAACACCGTACATATTAGTAACAATTGAGGAAAACTGGGCAGAATTTGACTATATAAGAAGACAGCTCAACAAGAATCTTTTTACATTGGACTAAAAAATTACCATGTTTTAGTAAGCTGGGAAGTAGCAGGTGGTATTTTGTTGCATTAAGTTTTTAGGGGTTCCGTTGAGTTGATTCGGGTTTAAATTATTTTGAGTGCCCACTATCTGATAAAAGAGATGAACACTATTCCCCCATATTTCCGTCTGATTGAAATTGAGATAATATTTTAAAAATAACTCCAGTAGTTATTATTTTGTGTACCAATTCTAAGAAAAGTAATTTTGCATGTACGCATACACAGCTACATTTTTCTTAAATGTAGCAAGAATTTGAAAATACTTCCGATCCTGACAAAGTATTTTCAGGAAAGAAATTAAAAAAGCTAAGCAATCGCAAGTAAATTCGTTACGAGGCAGCCGGGTAGGTACAGTAAGTCTTATATATAACTTTAAAATAAAAACAATGAAAATAAATAGGTTACACTTTCATGCATACCGTTGTTAAATAAGAACTTATAGAAAAGTTGTTATAAATAATCATACATTTTTATTTGCTTAATAATATTTGTTTTATGAGAGTTCGGGACATCGAACAATATATTTTGTTTTATTATAAGTCGTTACATCTCTTATTGGGAGTCAGTTAAACTTTAACGCAAGTGGTTCATGAAAAAGCTCGATAATCTACGTAGAATTTCTGTGAACAAAATCATGCATGCCAGGGTTAACAAGGGTTTTGAAGTCTTAATTAATTCCGGGCATCGTCTGGTGTGACTGATCGTGCTCTTCAATAGTCACGACGTTGATTTTAATGATTATTGCTATATAATTAGATTCTCTATGGGATAATTTACGTTTTCAAATGGCTTCATCTCTGAATTCAAGCAAAAGAAAAGTTTCTGATTTTCGTAATTAATATTAAATTCAATAATTTATTATGTCTATCGGGACATTAAAATGAGAATCGCCAATCAGTTTTAACTTTCTAATAAAACATACATTTGCTAATTAAATCTTGAGCAGTTTGATTTCAAAAATATATTTTAAATTACAATTTAATTCATATCCAATATAAATAAGAGATATGAAATTTTAAATGAGACTTCGCAATCTAGTAGAGGATGTCATTTTCTATTCTGTGCAATCTCTTTCTCACAGAGATCGCTAGCCTTTCTTTACGTTATCGTTATTTCACTGGTAGCTGACCGATTACGATCTATAGTTCCGTCTGTAAAACATTTACAACAAAAACTCGTCTAGCTACAACCACTGTAAATAATTTTCTTTTCTTCGTCTGCTTACCTTAGACTCAGACGGAACTTCCATGAGCTAAGTTTCTTTCCGAGAAATTTCCGTTGCTGTTCATGTTGTTGCATTGTATGAATACAGTGCAACAACATGGTCGTTGTAAAGTCCAACATTAGAAAATTCTTGTTGAGCCTTCTTTGTAATAAAAAAAAATTCTGCCCAGTTTCTACAATAATTAATAATACTAACGGTGTTGTCTTACCATCGATTTGAGAAACTCATTACCTACTTCGCCCCTTTTTCATTATCTAAGCGTAAAAATAAATCATAATAAATATAGGCCACATTACGATCCCTTACGCCCAATATCTTTATTTAAGAAATAATAATTGCCAGATAAGTTTTTTAATTGTTAATTCTTTAAACAAAAACAATATATATATATATAAATATATATATATATATATATATATATATATATATATATATATATATATATATATATATATATATATATATGAGTCCCGATTATAAAGGACGAAACGTTTACGTACATAAATAATAAACAAAACAAATATTTATTATTTTTAGCTCCTAGAAACCCCGTCTAGATGGGCACTGTAAGTGTAGTATTAACACAGCAAGACGCCTCTAGCTATAAATGCATCGTTCCTTTCATTAAGTCGACCGCTCTGATGACGTCAAGCCGCCGGATAAAGTGTAAACATGATCACTGTTTATTCGCTATTCAGTGTTAGACGTCGGGATTTGAATTGTAAAATACTCGTAATCCGGGGTTCCGAATCACATGACCAGTAGTGAATAGTCATATCTCTATGCTGATTAGTCCTAATTATAACTGACAAAACATATACGTACATAGATAATAAACAAAACAAATATTATATATATATAAATATGTATCTATATATACATTCCTATGTATGTATATTATTTCCTTTTGTATAAATGTATATATATATATATATATATATATATATATATATATATATATATATATATATATATATATAAATATATATATATATATACATATATATATGTTATTGTATATATAGATATATAAGAAGAAACACACACACATTTATATCCATATATATGAGAACGGATATATATATATATATATATATATATATAAATATATATATATATATATAGAAAAATATATATGTTATATTATGAGGGGCCCCGTGTACCTAGAAGTGTGTAGGTCCACTAGTTTTTATCCTGGGAAGGGGTGAACTTTGTCGAGCTCGGTGCAGGTCACGCTGACATGCACCGAAGAGAACCGCTGTGAGTCACTCGTGTTTTCAAAAACTATAAGAAGGTTTCAAAAGTTGACCCTGGCGCAGACGGCGTCGGGTCAGAAAAGGTCAGAAAACATGAGTGAACGAAAGGTTTTTTCATGTCTGTCCTACGTGTACAGCTGTGACGTCACTCCTTCTTTGTGAGAAATTTAACTTTGAAAATCAGTTACTAGTTTGGCAGCAAGCTGGACGGTCGACCTATCTGAAGTGCTCAGGAAGTGGGAGCGCGAAATCGAGAATGTAATCGCTCGTCATGATGACTGGATCTCTGGGAGATCCAGTAGCAATTATCGTCGCATCCCCCAGCGAGAAGAATGAATGAGGATCGAGAGAATTTATGGAAACAAAACCCTTTTCGCAAGGCACGAATAAAAGATTGAATCTCTCTGAGGAAAATCGTCTCCACGTTTCTCTTCTGCATAAAATGTATCCACAGATCAAATATCATCAACACCGATCACAGCCAAAGAGACACCACGAAACTGCCGGTACCAACGGCGATCACGGCCAGGCGACGAGAGAAAATGTAATGGAAATTTTTTTTGCATAACATTTTGGGTCCTAACCTGTCAAACAGAAAGAACTAAAAATCGAAATATATGCCTAACGAACAATGTTGAATGAAATGTGTTTAATGAGTAAGAATTTAAAAAAACGAACAATGTTTAAAAATGCGTAATTTGAAATGTTTAATTAACAGTGTTTAACAAAAATTAATGTGTAATAGGTTGGCAGTTTAAAGGCTTAAAATCGCTCTAAGAAAATGTCGCTTGAAAGTGCCTTACGTAAAGTGTTAAAAAAGATTGAAATTGCTTAATAATCTTCTCATAAACTTTCGTATTGTTTTCGGTTCGGAGAAGTTTTATTAACAAGCGTTATGTAACAAATGCCTTTTTGGGACCGTAACCAGTTGTTTTACTGGTTTAAGAGAACTTCCGCGGTCCAGACTATGTAACAACTCCCCCCTTTGGTACCATGCCCTTTTGAAGGTCTATGTAACATATATAGAAATATAGTAAAGTATACAGATATATTTATGGCAAGTAATTTTGCATCAGTAATGTCTACAAGAATGAAAATAAAGAATTATCTTCATATATTATATATATATATATATATATATATATATATATATATATATATATATATATATATATATATATAAACATCCGCATGTATCTACTTTGATTAAAAGTAGATTAGATATAATCAATAGAACTTGCGAAATGAAAACTATCAGGTGTTTCTTGATCCGTTTATTTGGGTTAAGATAATATGCATTGTGATATGGAATGTATTTAATAACCTTTCGAGGAATTTCACAATAAATCTTTTTTTGTCATTGTTTTCTGTTGAAGTCGAACTTTTCTGTCATTGTTGTTGTCTTCTTATCCTGCATAATTACGAAACCTATGATTTGAAGGTAATAAGATGTTTTGAAAAACATGTTTCATTTCATGAATTAAAATAAACATTACCTGTAAACATATGGCAACAATTATGAATATTTTTTTAATGAAAATGGTAGTTTGCTTGAAGCATTGCTGGGAATTGTAATAAATGCATTGAGAAGGCTGCAGCTAATGCAGAGAGTCTGATTGATGAGAATCTTGAAAGAAGAAAAATAAACAATCGAAGGAAGGGACTTAAAACTATCTATTCATATTTATTGTCAATCTTACAGTGACAGCAGGTATAGTGTGAGCACTGTGTGATGTCTGGATGATGATTAGAAATCATTTTATATTACGGGAAATCTCTATCTTCGTCAGAAATGGGCGAAACAGAAATGTTCGACTGTCGGGCTTTTCTTTTGTGTCCAGTTTATATATATATATATATATATATATATATATATATATATATATATATATATATATATATATATATATATATATATATATATATATACATATATATAGAGAGAACATGTATTATACTAGTTTTTGTAGATGTAAATCTGATGAACCTCGAATGTTTATGTAACAAGAGACCTGTTCTTTAATATACATTTATATTTATGCACACATTATTGGTTACATGTGTCCATACATGTTTCGGTTTTACTCTTCACAGATAGTCAACCTCTTCAGACCCTTCAAAAACGAATAAGTGAAATGTATTTGAAAAACTTTCCTATAAAGTATATCTTTGTGAGAATAGGACGTGTTTATAATTTCACGGGTCAAGCTCAGTATCGGATTACATTATTTACTCGTTTTCAATGGTTTCTATCTTTTTTATTATTGTTATTACTTGTATTATTCATTGTATAACTCTTGTTCCTTGCTTTCTATTTTAATACTCACTTAGCGGCCTAATTCTCAATTTAACACACAAAGTCTTAATCTACATACATACAGGTTAGCACATAAATATCTCATGATGTATATACACAAATATATACTTAGATAATCATACATACATGCCCATATCATCATACTCTTATCGCTATGTAAAATACATAAACGCACGCATCTGAAGATATATAATTACACACACACATACATATATATATAAATATATAAAAAAACTACACAAATATATATGTATACATATATATATATATATATATATATATACACATATATTCATACCTACAAATGACATACGTATATCCATTCTCATATATATATATATATTCAGGACTTCAATGCCTACAAGTGAAGACTGGAATGCTTACTAGCCACCACCTTCGGGTGTCTCCGGTCTCTTTGTACAAGGGGTTGTCAGAGACCCTGCCATGAGGATATTTCCTATTTGGAGAAAACCTTGCCCAAATATTAAAAAAAAAAATAGTGTGCTATCTCCTCAAGCAATTCAGCACGCCCCTATAATTGCGGACGGTAACCTCCTCTTCTATTAATAGAGGGCAACTTTAGAATAATAAATTAGAAGCCGTGGAAATGATAAAACATATTAATAAGAACAAAAATAAATACTGGAAGGCCGGCACTCAGGATAAAAACGGTACATCACCGTGTTCATACACCAGGCTTGAAATTGTAAGCAATTGTGTGAACCTTCCTGCCTCTGGAAATGGTGATCCAGCCATGACAGTGGCCAACAAGGGTCAGCAATCAGGCTTGCGACAAAAGGTTCTGGACACCGTATCTCCATCAAATGCAGCAAGAACAAAAGAAGAAACATAAGAGGCTTAAAAGCCCAACCATTGACTGTTGCTCACAAGAAGGTGTTATTGTTTTGCTACCACTACTAAAACTTTGAATAGTCTTTTGGCTAAGATCAAAGTGTAGTATCTGTTCCGATGGATACTACACCCCATAGACTGGTAGTGTCTTGGCCTTCGGGGCTTGATTTACGCCGGTCTATGGGTCGGTCCTGTGCAGTTCTAGGAGGTCCACTCTTCCAGGCTTCGTCTCCCCTCTTTGGGGAGGAGTAAGTTTATTGCTTACTACCTAAGGCGCCCCTACCGGGAAATGCCGACGGGGCTGTCCAGGCAATTTTTAAAGCCACTTTCCCGACCCGACATAGGGTCACATCTTACTTGTGGGAGTAAGATAAAAACTGGCCTTGTTCCTAACTCCTGGAGATGAGTAAATCAATACTCAAAGTTTGAATAGTGCAGCAAAACATCTAATGAAATCCTGGCCGAAAAGATACATACATGCATACACATGTTGCCAAAGGATAATACCCTTTTCCACTGATTAGTTCAGCGTGATAGATTCAAATATATATCAATATATTTACCTCTTTTTTTGTCATTATTCTAACGGTTATTGAATTAATTCGTTATAAACACAGTTTATGCATACATACTCAACACATGTGTTAACTTGTATTCATGCATATGCATAACTACGAACACGTACGTACAACTATACCTACGTATATATATATATGTATATTTATGTATATATATAAATATATATATATGTATGTGTGTGTGTATGTATGTTTGTGTGTGTGTAAATACTTTTACTACTTATGTTTTACTTATACTCTCAAATATTGGCATACCAGATATACTCACGCATATATATATGCATGGATAATTACGTATCACGCAATTTAACAAAGAAATACTAATATTTGTGTGGGTAATGCCATTATATAAACGATTAAGTTAGTCTACGACCTTGGGAATAAACAAAGAAAACAACAAAATTAGAAAGTGAATTCGAGCATGAGATCGCTTGACTAGCAAGCTAAATAATTAGAGTGAACAAAAGTTTTGCGATAACATTTTGTTTACGCTTTTACTAGCGCTGTTGCACCAAGTGAACGAATCAATTCCAATATGAGTTCACAATTTATACGTATATATATATATATATGTATATATATATATATATATATATATATATATATATATATATATATATATATATATATATATATATATATATATATATATGTATATATATATACATATGTATATATATATATACAGGGTGGGCAAAAATAAGGGTCCTATTTTTAAAAATTCATAACTTTTTTATTTATTGATTTTTTAAAATTTTTTTTAGAATAAGTAAAGGACCCCTTCCGAAGCAAGCATGAGCCGTATTAGCCCTAAGGAACGTACCCTCATTTAGAAAACATTATTTTTGCTTAAAAAACTCAAAACAGTGTAAAAAACAATACTTTAGTTTTTGTAAGTTTTAAGAAGTGTTTTTCGGCTAAAATTTGTTTTGTTTATTTCAAAATATCTCGGAAGGGTCAGTCTACACACACATTAAGTTTGGTGAGTTTAACTTTTATTTTGTGGAAGTTATTCAAATTCAAGTTATTCAAATTTAAAGATAGGACCCTTATTTTGGCCCACCCTGTATATATATATATATATATATATATATATATATATATATATATATATATATATATATGTTTATCGAAAGTTAAAAAATATATATTGTTACGATTGGAAAAAACACATAACGTATATTATTTTTCTCACCACGACTTATTAGAGAAGAGGAAGGCGTAAGCGGAAGAACAACAACTATAGCGTGCTTCTCTCTTTGCCCCCCCCCTCTTGAGACGTCAGCTAACACATAATGAATGTAGATTTCTATTCTTTCTTTATTTCAATCAAAAGGTGCTGTCCCGAAAATGGATACTGTAAAACAATAAGAGGACAATACAAGTGCTTATCTAATATACTATTTAAATTCACGGGCTAACATACGTACGCCATTTAAAAACAATTTAAATGAGACGGCAAGTAAACAATAAAGATTCTGAAGTGTTTACATCGAGAGATAGCCCTTCTTCTGTAACAAGTAAAGTGGAGAGGAATTTATTATTTTGTTTTCTATTACTAGGCCACTAATGACTTTTTCAGCGACATATTGATATCTAATTATCTCCAAGTGTCTCTCTACACACATTGTCAAAAATCCCTTTCCCTTTTCATGTTGCACATACACATTCACTTCTCAATAACACGCCGATCTCCTCATCACGTTTTATCGTGGACACTTTAATGAAATAAAATTTTCTTTTAATACATCTTTGTTTATGTTTCCTTCACTGTGCAGTGTATTTTGTGTTTTATATCATTTCTCTCGACTGACAATGCTATTTTACGGACTAGTAATGTAGAAATGCTTTTAGTCACGAACACTGCTTGACACTCTCATCCTCTCTCTCTCCCTATATATATATATATATATATATATAGAGAGAGAGAGAGAGAGAGACAGACAGACATACAGACAGACGGTACGCTAGGAGAAATTTACACTTTTAAATATGCATATTGGATGAGGAAAACTACGAGATAATACCTGCGGTATTATATAGTCATTGAGTGGTTGTCGTTCCGCTTGTTGCAATGCTTGTACATTTAAGTATATCTTTATATAAATATAAACTATGTGTGTACCTTGCTGTCTCATAAACATTTTGCGACTTGTAGCGGTGGGAAGGGTTTACCATACTTAACATTCCAAACCTGCAATTTTGAATGCATGTCACGTGCCGGCATGGTAAATAACAAACAGGTACATGCTCAGCCGTATCAAGCACTGGCCAGATGTTGTTTCAATTATGGAATCCCATTACATCATCGAAATACTTGCCACATATTTGGTATTGTCTAGCCGTCCTGAAAAAAAACATAGGGGCGCTTCTCACCAAGAGGTTTAACATTAGAAATACATTTATACGCCAAAAATGGAAATACATGAAAACGAGTAGAAAACCACAACATATGAATTTATTTGTATACAACTAGTTTCGGTTACGCATTTACTTGTATATTATTGATGTGTAGATGAAAATTAATACGGAAATGTGTAGCTAAACAAACTTGGATCAATACAAAAGTACACCTAACACACACACACACACACACACACACACACACATATATATATATATATATATGTATATATATATATATATATATGATTATTTTTAATTTACACGGACATGTACAAAATCTGCGACACTGGCATGTCGATGTTATCCATCAACAGTTATTATAAACTGAGATTTTATCAGGCAGATTTAGAATCCGATCTTAACCTCAGTGTCGCTGATATTGTACATGTCTGTGTAAATAAAAAATAATCGTATATGAAGCTCTATTTGATATTGAGCACTTTTTATAAACCTGGTTGAAATTCTTTGGATTACTACCCTGTGGATGTTTTTACCCGGATTATTACCATTATATATAATATATATATATATATATATATATATATATATATATATATATATATATATATATATATATATATATATATATTGTTTTTTTATTATTAAGTACTATACTTCACGCAGTGAAGATTTACTCTATTTAATCATTTAACTAAAACCTCACCGGAATATATATATATATATATATATATATATATATATATATATACAAGAAAATGGTAAGATAAATTTCAGAATAAATAAATTTTAATCAATGAAACGCGCGAAGTGAAAAAAAAAGAGAATTGCTTAAAAAATAAGTTGCTTTTTGCGGAATAAACCTTGCATGAGCAACTGAATTGAAAAAGATCTGCCTCCGTCGCTTTTCTAATTTCTTTTCATCCTTCTACCTATATATATATATATATATATATATATATATGATGAAGAAATGATGACAGTCTCCGACGAAATGGAAATTGAAAAAGGTAAATTAAAAAAATGTTGATGAACGTGAATAACATTTTTGATTTTCTTTTTTCAATTTCTCTCTCTCTCTCTCTCTCTCTCTCTATATATATATATATATATATATATATATATAGGTAGAAGGATGAAAAGAAATTAGAAAAGCGACGGAGGCAGATCTTTTTCAATTCAGTTGCTCATGCAAGGTTTATTCCGCAAAAAGCAACTTATTTTTTAAGCAATTCTCTTTTTTTTTCACTTCGCGCGTTTCATTGATTAAAATTTATTTATTCTGAAATTTATCTTACCATTTTCTTGTATATATATATATATATATATATATATATATATATATATATATATATATATATATATATATATATATATATATATATATATAGTGTGTGTGTATTTAAGCAGCATTTTCTCATTTATGCAAATATTGTTAAACATAACAGCATCTGTCTGTTTACTTATCCCTTTTTTATTTTTTCAATATTTCTAATGTTTTTTATTGTATCAAATTTTTTAAACACAATTAATAAATGTTGCCTAGGTTTCACGTAGGTTTTCGATTATTTATCAAATCATTTTCAGGTGTCAAAAGCAAATAAACAAAAACACTTGAGAAAATAGCTTTACTGAATTTTAATTGTGTACGACTTCCTGAAACAATACGAAACACGTTCTCTGCGCGTTTCTCCGTCGTGGTATTTTTTAAATTATCTTATTTCTTCAGCTTGTTTCTTTATTTGCTTTGTATTTATTTACAGACTTCTTTGGGATGATTGATTGATTAGGTGTCCATAAATTACTTTTATACATACACATATATATATATATATATATATATATATATATATATATGTCTGTGTATGTATATATATATATATATATATATATATATATATATATATATGAGTGAACAATGGTATTTTAAAATACAATGACCAAGTCTATTCACTTTTTCAAAATAATCAAATGTAATACTTGACAACTGTTTTGCGAACAACACACACAATTTGGAATAAACATGTAATTACCAGAATCTTTTGAAAGCATTGAAAATACTAAATCCCCGGTCGTTCATGAATAATATCTATAGTTCTTTTGGTGAACCGTTTTCTCTGGGAAATGCTTGTAAAAGCACTTTACATTTGTCTTTCGATTTTCTTTCGGAGGTTATCTGATGGTTTCTGATGAGCGGCATAAAAATAGGCATGGTAATTATATATTTATTATCCGTTGTTTGTTTGTACGCAAAAGCAATTGTCATGTTATATATTTGAAATTCAGCAAGAATCAATGAATAAAAAGAAGGGAATTTACAATAATAATGTTTTAGAAATTGTTCTTAACATATATATATACATCAATATCTATTTCTATAGACATATATATATATATATATATATATATATATAAGTACGTATACGTTTCGTCATTTAAAATTCGAAACCCTGGATTGCGTTTATTTTATAACTCAAATCCCGACATTTAGAACCACTCGGCCAACACTAAATAGCGAATAAACAGTGATAATTTTACACTTTATCCGGCGGCTTGACGTCTTAAGAGCGTTCGACTTAATGAAAGGAACGATGCATTTATAGCTAGCGCGTCATGCTGTATAAGTACTACACACACTATGTATATATATATATATATATATATATATATATATATATATATATATATATACATATACATATACATATATATATATATATATATATATATATATATATATATATATATTGTGTGTATTAAGGCAGCATTTTAATCCGTTATATTATACTGCTATTTCATATTCCGATTTTTCTGATAGTCTTTTTTGTATTAAACTAAAATAAAACATAATAAATGTTCCATAGGTTTTACATGTTTCACAAAAAAGCTGAGGAAAGAAGAGAATTGTTTAAAAGACAGCGGAGCAAAGCGGGGAGAACGTTTTCTAATTGTTATAGTAAGTGGTTGACGATTTAAAGTCAACAACGCTGAATGCCATCACAGAGCAAAATTGCATTACGTTAAGAATTTTTAAATATTACCACTGGTTTAATCTGTGATGTTATTGATTTTAAGGTTGTTGTGTTTTTATGTAGATAGCTTCCAGTATTTTAATGTGAATCTGAATGTATACATTCATTTTTATTTACTAGAAGGTGTCTTATATATATATATATATATATATATATATATATATATATATATATATATATATATATATATATATATATATATACTGGAACTCTGGCATCCCATTGGCGAGTGGGTGTACACGTGATTGTTGTTTGCTTTTCTCGGTAAAGCATATTGTAAATGAATTCATTGTGGTTTCTGAACAGCGAGTAGTTTGCGTTTAATGTCCGCCTTTTGTTCGTTGCGAAACATTTGTAAGACTTTTTGGTATTGCTAAATCAACTGATATGAATAATGGCTGAATTGTTTGGTCATTGGAATTTAAATAATTACTATATATATATATATATATATATATATATATATATATATATATATATATATATATATATATATATATATAAGAATGAAGTAGAATTCTTCTGTTATGTTTACCACGTGTAAGGTGAAGTATCCTCACGTCAGGGTTTTGGTTACTAGCCTTTGTGCAGAAAGATTGAAGGCAATCGATGTGTTTGTCTAGTAGGTAATTCACTCTCGCAGTGGCTAATTTAAAGTCTCTAGTTAGTAATTTAAACTCACCAGTACGTAATTCGAACTCTTAGGTAAATAACCTAAACTTTTCAGGTACGTAATTCAAACTTTTGAAGGTAATCCAAACTCGCCTGTATGTTATTCTAACTAATCAGCAGGTTATCTAAAGTCCCCTGTAAGTAATCCAAACTCCCCTGTACGTAATCTTATCCCTAAGTGTAGGGCATCTTAACTAACCAGTAGTTAATCCATATTCATCTGTAAGTAATCCAAACTCCCCTGTAAGTAATCCAAACTTCCCTGTACGTAATCTTATCCCTAAGTGTAGGGCATCTTAACTAACCAGTAGGTAATCCAAACTCATCTGTAAGTAATCCAAACTCCCCTGTAAGTAATCCAAACTCCCCTGTACGTAATCTTATCCCTAACTGTAGGACATCTGAACTAACCAGTAGCTAATCCAAACTCCTCTATAAGTAATCCAAACTCCCCTGTATGCAATACAAACTCTCCTGTAGGTAATTAAAACTCTCCCTTTGTAAATATAAAATATGTTGTGCTTCGTTAATTCCTTTCACGCACTTCCTTTTCATATTTACAAGCTGCCCCTGCACGGCGTAGCCCGATATAAATTTATACCATTTTAGTTTAATTTTGAAAATAAAAAAATAAATGATTTTTAAGTTACGAATAGATGTAAATCAACATTTTAAGGGAAGACAACTCATACTTTATCAAGTCTTGTAAATTACTTTGTATGACTACGATGACCAAATTTGAGAATGGTCAGGATGTATGTCCTTCGAAGATATGAATCTTTAGAATGAAAAAAAAAATAGTCCAGATATTTTGAGAGTTTGCCTTGAAATCCTAACATGTTATCTTAATGAACTACGTAAGCAATACAACGTGTTACTTCTTTACATAATTGCGCTTTCATTTTAATGTTTGCATACATACTGAGATAGAGGCATGACGAAGTAAGGGTCGTTTCTTGCTAGAACTGAAATATATCTGCAAATGTGTAGAGAAAAATGTTTGTATTCATAAAATATGTTATATCTAATAAATATATATCTACTAATACGAACAAACTACTTATATACATTGACCAATATATATTTATATATATATATATATATATAATTAACTTGTTACAAATATCCAGGGGGTATGAATCCGAAGGAAGTTGAAACCGGGTTTATGAGAGTGCTCAATGAAAATTCAGAGCAAAATATATATTTTTTGATTTTATTCCATTAGTTGCGACAAAACAAGTTTTGTTTCATTGGTGCGAATAGCGACCAACTCATCGGGCCGGCGAAAGGAATTCAAATGGCATAAAATTTCAACTTCATTCTAACGGGAGATTGAAAATTGAAAATACATTGGAGGGGGAGGGGGATAGAGTTGGGGCTTTGTCTATAACGGCGACATGGGACATGAGAGGGGAGGGGGGAGGACCCCAACAAGTCGTGTTTCAAATTATTACGTGGGAGGTTTTTCACGTGTCAGTGCTGTGACAATCTCAATCTCGGCCGGGGTGGGAGGAGGGAGATGGGGCGACGGCCAGAGTGAGTTAAATTTAAAATGAGAATAAAATTATGATTACAACCGTCATTCTTATTTTATTTTAATTCTAATAAGTAATTATCATGTGGATAAAAATGTTTGATAATTTTAATTTAGGGTATTAAAATAAAATAAATAAAATGCAAAAGTAGCAATTAATACCCTAAATTAAAATTATCAAACATTTTTATCCACATGATAATTAGTTTGCAAAAATGTCCATGACACTCCCTACGTTTCCAGCAACTTCAGTTGTGATGATTTTCGAGGAGGTCAGATAAAGGGAAGTATACACACTATTCACATGTCAGTATTTCTTCACCTCAATAGCTATACACTTTCCCTTTTATCATCACTTATTACACCAATACACACCTTTCATTTCAATGAGGAATGTGATAGGAAGCCGCCGAAAATTCTGCTGTTTTAAGACATTTGGTATACTTATACGTCAACAAATAATAAATAAATAACAAATATATAAACATTTATATATTTTTCACATCATTCTTTATTCATACAGATGTTATATAAATAGTATATATGTATAATGAAGAGATATAGTTTGCTTAAAGCATAACGTGAAATATATATAAACTCCACATACTAGAAGCTTTACACATTAAAACAAAAAAAAACCCGGCTATTAATAAGATTAATTTTAACACTAGTACTAATATACTTAAATGCTTATAATACTAAATAAATATAGTTTCATATTTAATTTTTCCCGCCATAATTAATTATAAATCTCACTCCAGGTCTTTACCTGATTGACATCATTCCACTGAAGATGGACCCAGATAGGTCAGAAAGTACTCTGGACCTAAATGTAAATTACGGCAGTTTCATCAGCCAATTCTCATCCGAGATTAAGACTTTAATCCGGAAAATTGAAGGGATCAATACAAAAATATCCAGACAAGAGTTGTCGGTTATTTTTAATAATAC
>OY744535.1:73976547-73981547 GCA_963556195.1 Sepiola atlantica
ATATCCTGCTTAAATATTCGAGTTGTGTTTATTAGTGTGTTTAACTCCTTTTTGATTTTTCCCAGTGTTTTTATATCATCCATATACATGAGGTGATTTATATTGTTTAGTTTTACATTCTTCATTCTTTTTTGATTGATGTACAGCAGGTCGATTGCCCTCTTGACTTTTACTGACACCTTTTTGCTTCTTCGTCGATCAGCCAGCATCTATGAAGAGAGTAATACATATCCTCAACAAGTATGACCGTTAATAATTTTCACATGGTTAGTAGGAAGGTTATTGGTCTATAGTGTCTTGCTGTCCTTTGGATCTCGCTATCTTTTTTCCGTTAATACGGGTTTTCTTTTTAGTCATCTACTCATGTATGGGTGTTCCGTGTATACATCTTGTCAGTTGTTTTGCTAGAGTTTGATGTAGTGGAGCCAATTTCGTAAACCAGAATTCATATACTCCAATGCTTCCATTTTGTTATATTTTAAGGTTGTCTTGCGTGTTTCTTGGTTAATTCCACTATATGTTCCTTCTCTAGATTCCTGAACATGTTTTCGTCATGTGTTGTAACTGCTCGGCATTTCTCTTCTAGTCTTGTAGTGTTTCCCATGCATTGTTCCAGAAGTGAAATGATCTCCCTGTTCTGGTTGTTCTATTCTTCTCATACCTCCGGTTATGTTTTAATAAAACTAGTCGTCGATTTTGCGAAAATCTGGTCGTGTTTACACTGTTCAGATATATATTTGATTCTTCCTTCTTTGCTAGTTATGTTTCTTGGTTAGAATTTCTTCTTCTTAGTCCGTCATATTGTCCCTCTTCCATCCGTTTCTGTTCTCAGATTTCGCTTCTTCACTTTTGTTACTGAATACGCCTTCTAGTATTAGTATTTTACTCGCATTGTTCTGTGCAGCTGTCAGTAGCGATTTCGTGTATCTATGCAAGTGTCCTTTACGTAGCCATGCCAGGTGTTTTCGTGAGTCTCTCGTTTGTCATCCTTATTAAATGTCCATGTAACTGTTTCTGTTCAAACTTTTTTTTCTCCCCGTCTTTTTGGTTGTTTCTCGTTTAGCTGCTCACTGTATTGCTCATTTCGATGGGGTCTCTTGCTGTGCTCAACAGCTTTTTTGTTTCATTGGTTATATTATTATTATTATTATTATTATTATTATTATTATTATTATTATTATTATTATTTGCAGTAGTTATAGTATTATTATTTTTATTATTATTTGTAGTAGTTATAGTATTATTATTATTATTTGTAGTAGTTATATTATTATTATTATTATTATTTGTAGTACTTATAATATTATCATCATAATTGTTATTATTATTATTTACTCATTAGCAGTTTTCACACAAGTTATTATTAGTGATTGCTCACTGATAATAACCAGTGGTATCCCCTTGACGTCCGAGAGACAACAGGTCTCTCTTTATTTTCAGCACTCTCTACCTGTTTCCATACGGTTTGCAAATAATTTTACATTATCGCAACAGGTTTGTATATTTTATTTCTAGCTAGAAACAACCGTTGGTCTTTTCTGGAAACGGAATGTCAATAATCTTCCCCAAGATTCATGTACACTCCGACCCCTTCCAGTAGATATCTGATTACTGCTCTTTTTACCCTTCAAATTTATTATTATTATTATTATTATTATTATTATTATTATTATTATTATTATTATTATTATTATTATTATTATTATTATTATTATTATTATTATTATTATTGTTATTATTATTATTATTATTATTATTATTATTATTATTATTATTATTATTGTTATTATTGTTGTTATTATTATTATTATTATTATTATTATTATTATTATTATTATTATTTACACACAAGGAGTTTTCACACGAGTCATTATCAGTGATTACTGAAGTGAGGGTGGCGATGGGTCTTCCCTGATTTCCAGCACTTTTCCTTCTTTTAATATATAAATCATTGTAAATTATTTTACGTTATCGAAAGAGCAGTTTATCATTGATTCATCGCTGAAACAATCATTGTTTTTCTTTCTAAAATATAAGACACGACACTATTGCAGAACTCTATGCAACCTTCCAGTGAATGTCGGGATCGTGCTCTCCTTCTCCAGGTATTTCCATTATCATTGATTGCTCATTAGTAAATAACAAGTAATGTTAGTTAGAGTCGAAGATACACTTATTATTATTATTATTATTATTATTATTATTAGTATTATTATTATTATTATTATTATTATTATTATTATTATTATTAGTATTATTATTATTATTATTATTATTATTATTATTGTTATTATTGTTATTGTTATTATTATTACTATTATTATTACTATTATTATTATTATTAATATTATTATTATTACTATTATTATTATTACTATTATTACTATTACTTTTATTATTATCATTATTATTATTATTATTACTATTATTATTATTACTATTACTATTATTATTACTAGTATTACTATTACTATTAATATTATTACTATTATTATTATTATCATTATTATCATTATTATTATTAGTAGTAGTAGTAGTATTATCACTATTATTATAACTATTATTATTATTATTATTATTAATATTATTATTATAGTAGTCTCAACTTTTGTAAGTTTTGTTCTTTGAACCTCAAGTCAATTCCCTTGACATTAGACATTCAAGCTGTACCTACACAACTTTCGCTTTGGAAAAGAAATTGTCTCGTCAATCTATTTAAGCCATTTATGGTGGCTTTTCGTTATGGTTCCAAGCGTTCCAATTACAACGGGAATCACCTTTGTAATTGGAACGGTTGGGGCCATAATGAAAACCCACAATAAATCATCATCATCATCATCATCATCATCATCATCATCATCATCATCATCATCATCATCATCATCATCATCATTTGTACTCACTAGGAGTTCTCACACAGATCATCGTCAATGATTTCTCACTATTATTATTATTATTATTATTATTATTATTATTATTATTATTGTTTTTGTTGTTGTTGTTGTTTAAATTTAATGTTTTTCATCTTTTGATTGTATTATTTTCATCTGAAATTTTGTATTAAATTATTTGTATCTAAAATGTATATGGTGTAAAACTATAGTTGCTGAACTTACGTATATGCCTACATTTTGAGACTAGTTCGGCTCTTTTGTCACATAAAATATTTCCCTTACACTATCGTAACACAGTAAGTTTTATATTTAGAAATCACTCACATCCTTTCCTCTATGACTCGTACTCTCTCAATAATTTATCAATTTATGTTAAGAAATTTCAAATTGCGTCTTTAATCATATTAAGCTTGTATGAGGGAATTGTATGTGCTGTTTGAAAAACTTAACTCTTAGTTGTCGTAGAATGTTTCATATTCCTAACACATTGTCTTAGCTTCTTTGACTATAGTTTTGTAGACTATTTTCCCGGTAGGGTACTTATCACAAAAGGGGCAGTTTCTTTTGTCTCTGCAGTTACAATAATTGCCATTTGTGTTATTTGTTTCTTGTGATATTTAATATCGTATCGGTATAACTGGTACTGTATAAGCAGTGCAACATTAATTTACTTAAACATTAGTTTTACTTAACTTAATATCTTACTGCAGTTTCATGGTTTATAAATTCTCCACGAGTGATGTAACATCGTCAGGACTATATTAAAATGTTTGAATAATTGATATATCATGAAACTGCAACAAATGGTTTAGATAAGCGAACTTGATTATGATTTATTACTGTTATGAAGCTATATATGAAAGTATAACACCTTATTTTTGTTTACGATGTATTGATCCAGCTCGATTCAAGAGTTCAGATCTTAACAAATGTCTTTGGAAAGTTGAGTTTTATGTTTAAATTGTGCTCAGATTACGTAATAAATATCTATTCTCTTCCACGTCTTTTCCTCTCTCTCCCCTTCACTTCATGTACCTCTCTTCACCGTTCTCGTTTTCTCATCTCGTCCACTAACTCTATCTCTCTTATGCTCAATATCCGTTTTTCTCTTTCTATTTCTCTCTCCCTATCTCCCCAATTCTCTCAAGCTTTGTCTTTCTTTCTTTCTTTTTTTATCTCTCTCATTCTCGTTGCCCTTTCCTCAATCTGTTTCTTTCGCTTTCTTTCTCTTTCTCTCTTCTCTATTTAACTTTCTTTAAGTATATCTCTATTTCTCTTTCTTATTCTCTTTCTGAATCTCTCTTATTCTCGCTCTCTCATTCTTCCTCTACGTCTCTCTCTCTCTCTTTCTATCACTTTCTCCTTCTTCCCCTCTAATTCTCTCTCTGACCTTATATTTCTTTCTCACTTTCACTCCTTCGCTCACATTCGCTCTCCGTCTCTATCCCCCCTCTCTCTCTCTCTTTCTGCCATTCTCTCTCTCTCTCTTTTTTATTTCTCTCTCTTTATCATTATCCTATTCTCTCTCCCACTATCTCTTGCCTTCTCTATAATTCTCCATATCTCTCATTCTCTCCCGGTCTCTCCCTCTGGTACTGGGGCTCTTTCCCTCTCTTCCCCCTCTCTCATACACTGTCTCACTCTGTTTGTTTTCCAAAGATCAATGCAACGAGACCTCTGCTTCACACATAAGCATCACTCTTATTAACCGGGCCTGCAAGCTTGTTTATTTTAGTGATCGATCGTTCCGAAGGTTTGGAAATTTCAAAACCGTCTGAGCTGCGATTCCTATTAGAATTTCAAAATCAAACAAGTAAGTAGAAAACACAAAGATGCGAACATTTAACATACGCGATTATTCATGCACACTTCATTTAAAACGTAAACCTGACAGACGGACATGTATAAATGAGTGAACCCATCAGTAAATTCTCTTTCAAACTCTAGCGTGACAAACCGAAAAAAAATGTTTATCAACTTACACATGACAGAGTGACCGACCGACAGATCCTCGTATAGAGATGCCCGGGCGCATCTAAAATCAGATACGTCCATTCAATATGCGCGTTTATAAATGGAAAGCTTACTTCGAACATGAGTAAGATT